>CM076579.1:603810284-604410284 GCA_034641835.2 Pinus albicaulis | reverse complement strand
ATTGCAATAGGTAGCAATAAAACTACCTTGAATTTTGATGACATTTTCTCAACCTTACTGTCAGAGGAAATGAGACAAAGAAATATGGAGGGCCAGAATAGAGATTCCTTATCTGTATGAGGAAGGTCCCAAAATAGAAACAAGAATAAGATTTCGAGTGGGAGGTCTAAATCTAGAGGGAGATCTGAATCTCTTGGAAATTTTGTAAAGGTGTGCTAGAAATGCAGAAAGGAGGGGCACTACAAAAAGGACTGTAGATATAAAGCTCTTGTGAAAGGAAAGGGATCTGATGATGCTCCTTCTGTAGAGGCAAAAACCACGACGGATGAAGGTGGGGATGTGTAATTTGTTTCTTCTTCAAATACACATGTAGATCATGAGTCATGGTTGATTGACTCGGGTGCATCCTTTCACTTCACTCCCCATAGGGACTAGTTTTGTGAGTATGAGAAATATGATGACAGTGATGTCATCCTAGGGGATGATAGGAAGGAAAAAAATTTCAGATGTAGAAAAGTCAAGCTGAGGCTGCAAGGTGGTAGGATTAGAACACTTCTTCATGTTCTGTACATTCTTTCATTTTCTAGAAATCTGATTTTTGTGAGCAAGAGGGATCATGTAGGTGTAAAAATAGTATTCGAGAAAGATACCTGCAAGATGGTTTGGGGAGAACTGGTATTAATGTGGGGAGTTCCGATTAGAACTCTGTAAAAGCTTCAAGGTAGCACTGTTATTGATGGGTGCAACAGTTTTCTGGTTCCCGAAAGTGGAACGAAAAGCCAAGCAGTCTCTGCAGAAAAGACCATGCTATGGCATCAAAGGCTTGGGCATATTGGAGAGAATGGCCTTCGATACTACATGGAAATGGTATGGTAGAAGGTATGTCTAATAACCCTCTGGATTTTGATTTCTGTGAATATTGTGTATATGGGAAGCAGAATCGGGTGAGTTTTCCTTCTAGTGCTAAGAGCCCGAACAAGATATTAGAGCTTGTGCACTGTGATGTGTTTGGACCTGTGTCGGTTCCATCACTGGGAAAGTTTTTGTACTATGTTTCATTCATAGATGAATTCTCAAGGAATACATGGATATATTTCTTGAGGAAGAAATCTGAAGTCTTTGACATATTTAAAGAATTTAAGGCTCTGGTGGAGAACTAGATAGAGAAGAAGATAAAGCTATTAAGGACAGATAATGTTGGGGAGTTCCGCAAGAAGGAATTTGAAGAGTTCTGTAAGAAGTGTGGTATAGCATGACAAAATACTACTCCATACACAACTCATAAAAACTGAGTTGAAGAAATAATGAATAGAACGCTGATGGAAAAGGCAAGAAGCATGCTCACTGGTATCAGGTTAGGACAAGAATTCTGGGAAGAGGCAGTGGAGACTACATGTTACTTGGTTAATAGATAACCTTCGTAAACGTTGGAGGATAATACTCCACATGAGGTATGGACTGGTAAGAAACCCTCTCTTTCACATCTGAGGGTATTTAGATGTGATTCATGTGTACATGTTCCAAAGGAGAAAAGGAACAAGTTGGATAATAAATCTGAAAGGTGCATCTTTATTGGGTATAAGGATGGTTTAAAGCATTACAAGCTTTAGAACTTGGAAACAAGCAAGGTTGTGTACAGCCAAGATTTGGAGTTTAGAGAGGTGAAATATGTTGTTAAACATGAAGTCCTACCAAAGGAACCTGAGAAGATAGAGTTTGAGATAAAGGAGGATGAATCCGACTCTACAACAAAATAAGACTCGGAAGAGGAAGAGCCACAAACTCCAACTATGGGAAGATCAGTTCGGGAAAGAAGACTACCAGAAAGGTATAGCCCCTCTGCTTTCTATTCAAATTTTTCTGTAACTATAACTGATGATGATCCCAAAACTGTCAGGGAGGCAGTAGATTCAGAGGATGTAAAACTCTAGAAGGAGGCCATGGTTTATGAAATGGCATCCTTGAATGAAAATGAGGCATGGGATCTGGTGGAGTTGCTGGCTGGAAAGAAGCCCATCGAGAGAAAATGGATGTTTAAGAAGAAGATGAATGTAGAAGGCAAGGTGGAGAAATACGAATCTCGGTCGGTAGCAAAAGGTTATTCCCAGGTGCCAGGAATTGATTTTGGTGATATTTTTTCTTCTATTGTTGAAGTTACATCTATTAGATTACTTTTATTTGTTGTTGTTGCATTTTATTTTGAGGTAGAGCATATGGATGTGAAGACAAAATTTCTTCACGATGATCTGGAAGAGGAGATCTACATGAAACAACCTGAAGGCTTTATGATGAAGGGGAAGAAAGAACTGGTATGCAGGTTAAGTAAGTCTCTATATGGGTTAAAAAAGTCACCAAGGATGTGGTATCAGAAATTCGATACCTATATACGGGGACTTGGCTTTAGCAGAAGCAAGGAGGATCACTATGTTTATTTTAAACTAATTGGTGACCGTGTTATTTATTTGCTCTTGTATGTGGATGATATGTTGTTGATTGGAAATGACAAAGAAATTATCCAAGATTTGAAGACCCAATTGTACTCCAAATTCGACATGAAGGATCTTGGTGCTAAAAACTATATTTTGGGCTTGGAAATTAAGAGAGATCGGGCAAAGAGGAAGCTCTGGTTAAACCAGAGGAAGTATGTTGAGACTATATTGCAGAGGTTCAATATGCAGGATAGTAAAATGGTGAATGTTATGATTCCTGTAGGTGTAAATTTGTCTGTTGAATATTGTCCCGAGACAAAAGAAGAAGATGAGGATATGTCTCATGTTCCATATGCAAGTGCATTGGGTAGCCTGATGTATGCAATGGTCTATAATAGACCAAACATTGCAAATGCAGTGGGATTATTGAGCAGGTTTATGTCAAACTCGAGGGAGGAGCATTGGACAATAGTGAAGCGGATTTTCAGATATTTGCGTGGCACTACTGATTATGGCTTGTGCTACTAGGGAAGACCAGTATTGGAAAGAGTGTTGGACATTCGTTGTTTTGTTGACGCAGACTGGGCTAGAGATCTGGACCAAAGAAGATCTAAAAGTGGGTATGTGTTTAGCCGATTTGGAGGTGCAGTTAGTTGGATAAGTAAAATACAGTCTATAGTGGCTCTTCCAACTATAGAGGCAGAATGCATGGCAGCCACTCATGCAAGAAAGGAAGAAGTTTAGTTGTAGAGATTGTGTTCAAGTATGGGGTTGGTGCAACAAGCTATAACGATATACTGTGATAGCCAAAGTGAAATTTTCTTGGTTAAGAACCCTTTTTATCATTCAAAGACAAAGCGCATTAGCATTCAATATCACTTTGTGAGATATATGGTTGAGGTTAAAAGGATGTTGTTGGTAAAGGTGGAAACTTTAAATGATGTTGCAGATGCATTGACGCAGTCTGTGAGCACTCAAAAGTTCTCTTGGTGTAGAAAAAAAATGGGTGTTACAAAGCTAGGCTAATGACTAAGCTCTCATGTGCCCCCCTACGAAAAGGAAACAACAAGTGGGAGAATGTTGGGTATGTGTTATATTCTTTCCACGAGTAGTCACGCGTGGCGAGGTCACAGGGGGGCCGAAAGCCTCCTCTTTACATTGCATCGGGCATAGCAGGGGGGGAGGTAGCCCCTCCTATTTAGGGTCCGGGGAAACGCCCTTGGAAAAAAAATATTTGACCTTATTTTTCGGTGGGAAGACCTGCCCATGGTTTTTTGCATCGGTTTGCACATGGTTTTGGGGCATGATGGTTTTCAGCCCTCGGTATTTTGTAGATCTAGTCAAGGGAACTATGGTTATGTTCTAATATGGGGTTAATGGATTGGGGTTTATGTATGCTTTGACATGTATACATATAAATGTTGTAACACTAAAAGGAATATAATGAAAAATCAAGTTGGTCATCTCGTTTTGGGATCCAGGGGAAAATCTCTATGTATATCTGTTTTATGTTTTATGCTCTCACTATTGTTTATTTTCTATTTTTTATGATTCGTTTGCAAATAATTTATGTACAGGGTTAAAACCTACATGTATATACCTTGTAGTTGAATGAATTTCCATTTGCGTTGTTGTTGATGATGCACTATGCCTCCCAACATTGCTCAACCTCTCCTTAGATCCTAAAGGTTTAAAATCAATAGGGATACTCCCAATGAAACTAGACTCTCTCTGAGTCTCATACATATAAACTATGTCTCTACATCTTGCTCTGCAATTGTCTCTTGAGTCCTCTCATTGCAACTAGCTCTCCACTTTCTATCAAGCAACTCATTGTGCCTAACAATATTTTCTCCTCTCATGTATCTACTTGTAACTAATTCAACACTATCACTCAAGATATGAATGTGATTATTAACATTGATGATCCTACTAATAAATATTGTGGGCCGACATAGAAATCATAATGATCCATGAAGAAACACATATATGATGTTATACCTCCTTGAAACCTACCTAATCCTACAAATTTGAAGTATGATGCTCCCCTTGCATCGCGAGGTACAATTGCTATGAAATGAAATTCCTCTAACTTCGAGGCCAGCTCATCTATCAATGCTGATGTTGCGATGTCTTTCTCCCCCCTTGTCCTTTTTCTTGGGAGACTAGATGTCATCATGATTAAACTCACCACATTTGAAGCATTTGATATTCGATAGGTCCATTTTATTTGTTTCGCATCCCTTTGAGATTTGTCCCTCATTGTGACTCTTCTTCACCTTTAAACTCCTAGTAAGGACTACATTATATTCCTCTTTCTCAACTTTTGATTCTCTAGAAATGTCAACTGGGTTGAGCCTTATTTATTCCTACGTGAAAACACTCCAAATGAATTCCTAATCTCATATCTGGTCTCTTCTATTGATACCTTCCATTAAGCTCCTTCATTCTTTCATAAACCTATTCAGAGATATTCACACTAGCTCCTTTTCATTGGGTTTCTCCCCTATAATTTCTTACTCATCATAGACATTATGAATTCTAGTGAGAAAGGAGTGCACACTCTCACCCTTATACATCTTCTTTGTCCTGATCTTCTCCTTGAGAATCATCTTACGATTCTCAGATGGATCTTGGTAGAGCTTCACAATGGAATCTTGCATGTCCTTTTTTTTCCTACAATTTGTGGAATGGTACGATGTCAGACCACATTTAAGGAAATTCTTTTCATCATGGTCATCTCTTTTTTTGAATTCACTTAACTATTTCACAATTTCTGGGTCTACCATGACATTCGTCATGAAACCCTTTAGAGAATGCACATCTAGGAGGAACTTCATTTTAGCCTTCCATCCATAAAATTTATAGGCTCCATCATGTATATCCTGATCCTTGAATCATGTTGAAGCCATCTACGTTAAACTAGAATAAACTGAATACTCATGTTGGAAATATCCTTATCTTCCCTAATTAGCCTCACCTTTTCTACTCACACTCCCTTAGGAATGCTCAAATATCCCTTTTGATGTACAACACCTTCCATACATCTTATGACACTTCAACTAGGCAACTTTATCAACCTTTTGAATGTCCTCCAAAATTTATTACATGATTTTCTACTCTAGAAGCTTGCACTAGTTGACTCAAAAAACTGCTACAACATTCTGCTTCTAGAAATTATGGGTTTCCTCTTGGATCTATATAAGTAATTCCTCTCATAAATTCTAGATATTTCTTTTTTGTGTTCTTTTATCTTGTTGTTTCTATATAGCTCTACACCAAAAACCCTTTTCACAAAACTTTTGTGTGCATATATACACAAAAAGATTACTAATAGCTCAACAAAACCCACCATCATAAACCTATCCCACAAAATAAACTAGTCAACATCCATAATATGAACCCAAAAAAGCTAATAACTAAAAGATCGTTTGATATCCCTATACACAATTGTCACTATTTGCGATCAACTATCAAAAACTGACCAACTAATGAAAAATCTGATCAACTGAAAAACCAAACCCTAGGTCCCAACCACATGAAGAGAGTGTTTTATGTGTGGATGAAACCCCTGAACCACACACATAATCCCCGATGCCTATGGTTATCACTAAAAATTTATGTTTCATGCGCATAGTCAGAAACAGAAACCCTTGCAAATGTACAAGCTTAAGAGCCTCCAGTCTGAGACCTGTGCGAACGAGCTTTCCACAAACCATCTCAGACCTCTGGGAGCCAAACCAATGAAAAAAGAAGTATGATCATAATGATGATATATAAATTAGGCTGGGTTTATTTGTATTTATAGCCTTCCAAGGGTGTCCAATTTTTTGTACGGTCGACTTGATCAAATATGCACATGTGGGCTTTAATTCAAAACTGACACTTTCCCTTGCTCACAGTAACCACTTCAATAGTCAAAATTGGTCCTCTCGAAAAGAGGAATGTCATCCCATGGTTGGAATTTTTCACTAAGATATAAAATTGACACCGTGTCATCTAGGGAGAAATTCCTATTGCTTCATGTAATCATCACAAGAATAATTTCATCAAATTGTATCCAATATCAAGTATCTCATCATGAAATGTCATCACTTATCGTTTTTTCTCATCTATTTCTTATTCCCTCTTTTCTCTACTTATCTGTTAAACATTCTCGAATATAAAGAAAGGGGAATTTTATATTGAAGAGAATCCTATGCTACTACCTTCTATCACATCAGAGAGGGCATCTCAATTTGAAGAAATATCAGGGACCACATTTCAACCTAAAACTACATCAGGGGGAATTCTTATCCTGAAATCATTACGAGAAAAGACACTAATGCTACAACTCGGGAAACATTAGAGACATTATCACTAGGGAGAACATAAAAACCTGAAACCACATTAGGGAGCCCATATAAACCCAAAATCGCATAGGGGAGCTAAACAGGTTCAAATGAAATATTGAGAAATAGGTGATATAAGGGAACACATCTCAACCCATCATATTGCCCATTGATCTTCCTAAAAATGATCGTCAATATTAATTTGGTAGAACACATTCGTGAGGGAAAATTCTAAGGATGGAAGTTTATCGAAAAGTTTAGAAACCTTGGCGAATCTTACTAGTCCCTAATATATAAATTGTAAATTTTTTGGCGATAATTTTGTAGAAATATTTATATTTACAATGATTTTATATTAGCTAATATAATATTTTTGCGATTTTTAAGGTAAAATAATGGTGTACTATAAAATTTGGGCTAATCATTTTAGAAAAAATGGAAATTTGCAAATCCTTTTTTTCAAAAAGCATGGAAAATTAGCCCACCTGCGAATATTAGCCCCGAAAATTTTCCCGGGCATTCATCATAATAATATTTGGTTTTACACCCAAAATACACTCTCAACTTTTTAGCCATATGGGGAGCTATATTCGCAACAAGCCTTGCATCTGGGTATGTTGCCAACTGGGGTATACTCTATAGAGTCCAAGATAGGGGAGAAAAATAAATAACTCTATGGATAATAGATAGGGGAGAAACATATATGATCTTATTGTAGAAAGATCCCTAAAACCTAGGAGACTCTCATCTCAATTCCTCACCCTGGGGGGTGAGAGAAGGGGGAGGAGTTGGATTAGTGTTCTCGATCAGTCGTGCTCTTTGTAGATTAGAAACATATGATTGTGCTCATATCTCGTATCAGCCTAATCATCATGTCGAAATATCAGCGGTCTCTTGTTCATGCAAGACATCAAATAAAATATTATGTTAGAAAAAAATATATATCACAAAAACGATACCTTATTCATCCTCCCTCTCAGAGAGGTAGCAATTGGAAGCCTAAAATTGTCTTATACATTATCACTCACTGAATAAATCTTAGTCCTAGTTATCTATGAGATTTTCTATTGATTGGATCCCATTCATTATTATCATAATATAACCATTTCATACCTATAACTTACTCATACAACTCTCCAATTAGCTTCTTCAACCTACCTCACAGCCAATCATGCTAGAAACGTCGTACCAAACCTCAGTCGTGCTTAAAACTATAGATTTATAATATAAAAATAGCATGGAAGATCTCATAGTAAGGCATCAATCATATGTTCTCATCTCATCAATAATGATCCCAATTAACATCAATAAATTTATGCATTCATATATTATAAAAGATTATATTACACCAATAAATTTATCGTCCAACGAAAATATATTGAAGGGTGCTTGGCAACAACTCAATGTGAATGAAGTGGCTTAAACATGAATTAAGTTAGAATATATAGACGGGTGTTCACACAGAACACAAATTATTCAATCAATTTTCAGTTTCCAAGGCAGGTCCTAAAATATCTATGCATAAATTTAATCGAAGTGTCAAAGGATTTGTATTTCCACTTCCTTTAAGAGCTTCACAATATATATTTTTCTTTTCAATACTTCAGAAATTAATTCATCATACCATGATTATTCATTTTTAAATTTAGAGTCCATATCCCTCTTACTTTCATCATTAGAGTCTCATTATATTTAAAGGATAAACCATCACTCTATAAAATAAAAATCAAAGTCATACCTTGGACCAATTTTGAGGTAGAGGTTTGGATGGGCATATCTTCCTGGCTTCAGCAAATGATTTTCAGTGCGTACATTCCAGGCTTGGGCATATACCTTCATATAATTATTTTTTCATATATAAAACTTGACCAAACCAATATGGTCAGCCTTATTAAAATAAATATTGTGCAATCAAATAAACTAAGTCAACTTATCATGTCTTATATGTTAGATCAAAACTAGTATCAAAATCATAAAATTTTCTTAAACACATGCATGATGAATGGAGAACACATATAGAAAGGTAGTATAAGCGTGAGTTTCTATTACCATTAATACGATGTATATTTCTAATACAATGGTATGACTCTTGGATTCCACATTCCAAGTTCACTTTGACTCCTTTTGTGACTGTTCATCTTCCACACCTACCCATAGAGGATTAGGTGTCCAAAATTCCCCCCTTTAATCTAAAGGGGTATGTGTGAGTCCAAGAATAGAGTTGTAATATAAATCTACAAAGTATCCATGGTAGCACTTACAATGAATCAACTCTCTGAAATGTTGGCATAAAGAGGTGGTTCAAGGATGAGCACCAACACTGGAACCCTTAGTGCAGTTCCTATAACTCTTCCAAATATGGCAAGAAGCTTAGGAATTCTACTAGAGGAAGTGCCCCTCATATTTGAAGAGGGAAACCTTCAACCTATAAGAAGGGAGGTCTACAACCTGTGATGGTTTAAGGATGACCACCAACACTGGAATGCTTGATACATTTCCTAGAACTCTTCCAAATCTGGCAAGAAGCTGAAGTCTTCTACTAGAGGAAGTGTTCCAAATTCTTTCAAGAGGAAGGATATGAACCTTGCATAGATGGTTTAAGGCTATCCACCAACCAAAGGAATGCTCATGGGCATCTATGTCAATGGCTACAACTCTGAATCTAGAATGAAAAGTCGTGGCTCAGGCTTGCTTGAACTGTTGTGTCTCTGGCTACAACTCTGAACTTGGAATGAGAGATTGTGGCTCAGGCTTGCTTGATGTGTTCTAGAAGCTTGTAGATGACCACCATTTTCCCCCTATTAGGTACAATGTGAGATGAGGGTCAAAACTCAACTGCAATTTTGTTCAATATTCTAGAACTAGTTCTGACATGTGACTTAAACATCTTCTTGGTTATTGATGCCCATTCCCAAGAAGAGATCCATCGAAGATGAATCTTTGTTCTTATAGGAGGTTTGTTTCTAAAGCATCTATGTGATGAATGGGTGTGACGACCACAATGCTTCGATGGATGAAGATCGAAACAATGATCTTCATATGGCCAACTCGATCACAGTGTTGGCATTTTAAAATCTGTGGTTTTTTTTTGTGGAAGAGTTGTAAGGAGATGAAGCAGGTTAGCAGGGAAGTGAGCGGTTCAGAGGAGTGGGGAGGGGGCTACGGGCAATGGGAAGAGATGCGATGACATCTTGATGAAACTAAAAAGTTTGTAGTTCATCAGCTTCTCTTGATGAAACCAAAAACAAGTGGTCGAAAATTAACGTGTGGAGATGAGGAGAGTGGGAGAGACCAAAGTAATGCCACTATAGTGGGACTCCGTGGTGTTGAGGAGAGTGGAATAGATACAACGGTACAGATATGGAAACGTCGTGTTATGTGTAGAGAAGGTCGTAGTGCATAGACGGTACGAGGGTATGAATATTATAGGAAAGGAAAGAGTGTATGTAAATCCAAGTTGAGGCTTATGTATCACATTGCTCGTAGGTCGTGGTTGCGTGAGGAGGGAGCCATGTATTGAGGTAGTGATAGAGGGACAAGAATTTTGATGAGTTTCCTAGAGGAAATGTAACACTAAGGGTTGGTGTGATACCAACTGTGTATTGGGAGAGTGTGGAAGTGCATTCCAACAGATTTTTGGTAGGGGAAGACAATTATATGGTAGTGAATGTTATAAAACCTTGAGAGAGCCAAAGCGTAGCTCATGCATACTAGCGTTATTCTAGGAGTAGCTTAAATTCAGAGACACGCATGTCTGGGACATAGGCTTGACTGACTAGATCTGGAGGAGGAGCATAGTTCAGACGAAATGAAAGAGAGAGCAGCGTGCAAGAGGGCAGTTCCCTGCACTACCAAGGTGGCATAACTCTTTCTTACTCGAATTCACTGCATCATAAATAGTCAATACCCAAAAATGCATAAAATGGAAGGTAACGCCACAAAAAGTATTTCCAAAAATGCACAACAAAGGACCTACGATATACAAAATGTCTTTTTAGTTTCAGATTTTCCAGGCAAGGAAGGCATAGTAGTGCCCAGAATGACAGAGTGAATTAAACTGACATGGAAGACAAAATGACAGTGTATTTCATAGAGATTAGCTAACATTTAGCTGATTGGAGTAGGGCCAACAATCTCCCATTGTGATACCATGTTAAACAAATGCATGGTGAATGGAGAACACACATAGAAAGGTAGGATAAGTGTGAGTTACTATTACCATTAATATTATGTATATTTATAATACAATGGTGTGACTCTTGGATTCCACATTCCAAGGTCTCTTGGACTCCTTTTGTGACTGCTTATCTTCCACACCTACCCATAGAGGATTAGGTGTCCAACAAATTTTATGGAAATATATGTGTGACAAAGTCTTGAGGCAAAGAATAAGCTAGATCTAACATCTAAATAAATTGTTACAATAAAATTTTATTTACCAACCATATTACAATCAAACTTTATCAATCCATCGTTATGATCATACAAAGAATTAGTTCTACCACTAGTATAAAAATTATTACATCAGGGAGAAGTCATAAAAGTTCCATCAATTCATTGCAAGATTACCAAATACAATGAGGTGAATGAAAAACCATTATTGAATACTAATATTAGTCAATGAAATTTAATATCCTCACATATCATTGTCATCAAGGAAAATCATCAAATATCAAGTGAAATAATTATTCATCAAGTCAAAACTCTAATTTTTCATCTTTGTGAATTGAATCAATCCATATGCCAAAAACATGTTTATGGACCATCAAGTCTCAATTAAAAGTTCTAAAGCATCATCAATAATCCAAGCCAATATGTTCATTTATACTAACTAATGCTAATAAGATAAATTTTGTTAAACCGTTGCAACTTTTATCAAATACTATCATACACTAACTTCAATTTTTAAATCAAAATAATGTACTAAAATGCATATTCTGGTCTCGTGCAATCACAAGTTTAGTTGACACATTCACATTCTCTATAATAAGTCATGTATTCAAACTTTCTTACTCATATGCAATTCTATTATCTGCTCCATGTTTATAGGACTGTCATACTCTATGTGCACTTCTAATTTTATGTATAATGCTTCAGTTTTGTGACTTACAAGAATAACCACTCCTATAGTCTTTCTTATGTGTGGCTGGGATGCTATAACTGTAATCTGCAACCTTCTTTTATGGAGTTGGGGCTTAAGCTAGGAGAAATTCATCCTTCTTTGACCAGAACTTTCCGCAGATCAAAAATATCATATACTATCTATTTATGTCATAAATTGTACTTCAATAGTAAAAAAAGTTCTACATATTTAATGCAAATGAAAATATGTTTATACATCTTATGAATATTTTCTCCCTCTTAATGAGAAATCGCTTCGGTCATAATCATACAAAATATCAACCTATATATCGTAATAATGCCATGCATCAGTAGAACCGATAGAGCCTGAGATCACATTATATCAAGTTCTACAACATATATAGATCACCTTCATAACATGTTGCCATCAAATATTTCATCATCACATATAAACATGACATCAATTTTCCATCAAGGGTTTGAGTCATATGATTATGGTAGCTAACAAGTGTATCATACTTCCAATATTATAGTCACTACATAACTTCTTTATCATTAACCATCAAGTTAGGGCATCCAATTTTTCCATATGAAACTATTAATAAAATAACCAAGGCTAGTAAGAAGATATTGAATATCAATCTCAGTGTTATAGTTATATCATCATGGTTATCATGCTTATCGAAATCATTAATAATTGAAACAAGTTACCATATCCCAAAAATAATGAGCTATCTCTCTTATGAAATCCATCACGTCGAAGATGTGGGTGTTGGAAAGGTAAATACTCTCTATGGATAGAGACAATCCCTCTAGCTTTGGAGTGGGTCTAGTAAGAAAGGGACATTCTAAAGTGTAGGTTCCTTAATTAATGAACAAAAGGGACAAAGTAAATTGGCCTACCTGAAGTCCAACGTTGTCGTCGTTGTAGTTGTGGTGGCCTCTTGATCTGTGTTCTGACGGATCACAATCCTTCTGTAACAATGCTCGGATACCTGTACAAAGATCAACAAACAAGAGTAGAATACAAAATAATGGTTTCATTCATAATCAACTAAACACTCAAGGATGGCTAAGCATATTGCATGAAATAAAACACATTAACGCAAGATGGGAACTAGACAATAGTGATGTATATGTATTGATAGAAGAAAGAGTTACAACCAAAGCCTTGACGTCACAGTCTCCTTCATCTAGGTTAAATCAAATCATTTATCGATGAATCATCAGAGAATTCGGATGTGATGAAGAAACAAGCCTAAGCTCTCTCAATAAAGGTCTCTTCTATTCTATCTTTCTAGCAAAATGTAAAGGAATCTCTTTAGCGTTTCAGCTATAATATGTTCAGTTCACATAGCACATCAATGGAAGATGGATATATTTATATAGGGAGAGGCAGAGGTTTCAATCCCTACAATGGTCTAAGGGAGGCTTTACCCCTTGGGAGGTTTCCACAAAAGGTGAAAAGAAGAGGCCAAAGGAGGAAGGCCATGGTTATTCAGTCAAACCACTCCATATGACTCACCCACGAAGTTGTTATGATGGACACTTCACCTCTATTTTTTTTTTAAATCCATAAATAGGTTGCCACGAGTATTTCAACAGGATAGAGTGCCAATGGGCATGGCACCCAGTGTTAATTTCCTCATCGGCGCGAGGGAATAATGGTCTACTAGCGCCAAGTCAAAAACATGTGTTTCGATGGTCTGCTCAGGAAATGGTCAACAAAAGGAGTGTTATCCTCATGGAAATGGATGCAATGATGGTCTTTATAAGGCATGACACTTTATTTTGGTCATAGAAATTGGCCTCCAATGTGTGGGATTGGGATTGCAGGGACAGTGACAAAATTTTGTGTAACAAATGCCCCCTAAAGCATGAGGTCCGAGAGAGAGGAAGGTTTGAAATGATTTTCAATAACGTGTTCGAACTAAAAACCAATGTTAGAAGACCTACAATTACAAATACAAATTATATCTCTGATATATGAACATGTGGCATGGGCACATCCATCCATAATAGAGTACATATATAAACTGAGATTCGAGGTATAGACATAGCCATCTAGCAATAAGGATCAACAAATAGACTTAGGTATGGTCGCAGCCATCCAATCAAAAGTGTCATGCAATGATGTCATGATAAACCATAACATCCACAGTGTGGATCTTATCAGACAAAACCCAGGGTGTTGTCCTCCATCTCAACTCGAACAAGTACAAATTCAAGCATGTGAATATGTGAGCTGAAATTGATGCATGAAAGTCACCTGATTACGAGCTAATGATGAAAGTTGTAAACATGAACGAGAGAAACCACCAATAATGACAATGGTTCTGAAGGTACAACATGTACAATCCATGGAATGTGAACAGTGATCTATTGTAGAACACCCGTAGAATCACTCGATCGAAGGCTAATGATTTGGACCTATAGTCGAATGCGAAGAACTTGCCATTGTGGCATGCAAGCTTCAAGATACGGGAAGGGAGTCTCTAGATCAACTTCTTGGTTAATGAGATGAAGTCAATAGCAAGAGACCTGGTCGAAGGAGGGAAATTACGTTTCCCACATCATCGAAATGAGATACAGTAAGATGATGATAGTGAATCAGGACAAAACAAAAATTAGAGTGAGGTTGAAAACTGCAGAGGAAAACTTCTCTTGAACATATCAACGACACGACTCTAGATTTAGCAGTATTTGACATCATGGGATTTGAGGTCATGATGACATGGAAAAGAGCAGATGAGAGGTCAAAACAGATTACCCAAACCCATGCAAGAAAAAAGTGATGAAATGAGCTACCCCCAACATTACATGAATACAGACGAGTGTCATGTTGAAGAGCGACATACTGCCAACATAACTAAAGACTAGTTCCATTTTCCCCCACCATTTCTGGCGAGTACCCAAATTATTTTTGGAAAAAAATCTTAAAGGGGAGAGCATATGATTTTAATCTAAGTTTATCCTTGGGAAAAATCCATCCTAGTAAATTTTACGAGCCCTAGGAATGAGGAACTCGATGAACATCATGGTGATGTCTGATGTGATAAGGGATAACGAGTCTGAAAAAGGAAGAAATCCACATATTTTCATGTTTAGAGAGTTTGAAAAGAGGCAGAAAATAAAACTACAACAGGTACCCTTTTGTAAATAGTCCCTCAGATCCAAAAAGGTAGAAAACTATGTCTAAGAGAACCTCTTAGTCATGATAGACAAAGGTATTACTTTTTTGTAAATAATCTATCCCAGCTTGAAAAAGGGGTAAACATATACTAGGTAGATATCGTTTCGCAACCATTTAATGAGTTCAAAACGACAAGAGTCTCGGCAATCTTTTCAATTTTAGAGATTCAGAAAAAATCTCAAAGATGACTCTAGTAGTAAATTTTTCGTGTTTTTACAGAGTCTGAGAAAGTATAAAGTATAACTCGTTACTTCATCACTATCTCATTTAACAACCTGTCACTGGACAAGAGACAAATGTAAAATCCCTTTCTCAGAATAACATAATGGAATAATTGAAAAACATGTCTTAAAACCTAATTAGGGTTCTAAAAAGTTATAAAATAGAAAAAATGGTAAAAAATAATTACTTTTCACTTTTACCTCTTGTGGAGTAATAGTTACCTGTTTCAGGCTATGACTTTGCAGAGTAATAGATCAATCTCGAATCCATCAGTTCTAGTTAAGAGTCGATGTCCTTCCCTGCATTTTAATTCCTCTTTTATTACCTACAACCCCAAATTTAGAATCCTATGGGGGAAATTGTAAAAAATAGGGCATGGCGGTTAGCACGAGTATCAAGCACGGACTCTTGCTAATCACCTAGATTTTTGAACTGGGCCATGACCATTGGCCCGAATGTTTCCCAAATAGTCACGCTAATCGTGCAAACCTTTTTAAGCTCACAATGTAAGTAAGTAGGCCCAATTTCCACAAATGAAAATCTTTCAATCTGGCTAGTGAGGTTCACATGAACATGTTTGCAGGTGTAAAGCATCAAAATGGTTATCAAATGGAAAGAACGAGAACATAGTGAAGAAGAAGAGCTTGCCATGGAAAATGAGAGATGAATGGAAGCTCTCAGAGACTGTGGACTAAAAAATTCTTCATGACATTGTGCCTGAGAGCTTAGCCAAAGCCACTACAATACTTGAGTAGTATCTGGGATGAGGATCAGGAAAAATTCATTCTTCATAATCAGGAAATCATAATTGATGTTTCATACATTTACATCATAATAGGACTATCACGGACGGGTGAAACACTAGTCCTAACCGACACCCGATCCACCATGGAGAACATGACCATGGTGATCGATAGGGTATGTCAAGGGGAATGAAAAGAATCAAGAAGCGGAAAAGTGAATATCCAAAATATCCTAGACTTGGCACGAAAATTAGGGCTACACACCATCACAGGAGCTGTGGGATCACAAGCACAGCACGAAGCAACAAAAAAATAGCTTCTTCCTGCAGTAGACTATCTGACACCGACCCTCTACAACTGGGCAGACGTAGTGACGATTAATATGAAACTTCAACTTAAAAAATGCAAGAAGACCAAACTAAACCAGTTTGGATATGGATCCATCCTGGTATCATTCTTCCTAGAACGACTACCAATTTTCCAGCAACACGAAGTGATATTTCCAACGCCACAAGCACATGAGCCATGGATGGCCCATTGGGCAGTGCTGATGCCAAGGTCAGGGGGCAGTCAAAAAATGTCCTGGAGACCGGAGTTCTTTGACAGGCTCTGCTAACAGCTGATTTTTGTGGAGGAATGGGCCTACTCTGGAACATATTTTATTAGTGATATGGATCTTCCACTCCCGAAAGGAGAGGATTGGGATGATGCACTTCGTAAGACTCACTTTTTATTTTTATTAGTATCATGATTTCTTTGTGTATGTATGTTCTAACATTAAATCCATGTGTTATGCAGATGTTGGACTAGAAATACCTGCAAGCATGTCTCTGATAGCAAGATGAGTCCCTTGCAACTTTGATATTACCCCTCATGGTGAGGGAGGTGAGGAGGAGGAAATCGTGGGAAACCTGGAGGGAATATCTTCAGGGAATATCTTGTGGAGTCCCAGAATATGCGCGATTTGATGATGTTCCTCCTGCATACTAGAGACACATTGTAGGGGTGTAAAACCGAGTACATCGCTTGTTGAGGCAGCTTGTACGGGCAGCATGCTGATTAGACACCTAGGATTTACTTCTGCATATTTTGAGAGACATGATATCTCATGATGTAATAAAAACACACATATTTTTTACTTATGATGCATATTGATGCAAACCTTCAATATATATATACATCTATTTTCCTATATCAATATTTTTCATGTGATGATGATTTTACAAATTACGCAAATGTTTATCTACAACAATGTTAGCCACTGTATCAGTTAATGCATTCATTCACCTAGGAATATGTTGATATGTAATATAATAAAAATGTCTTTCTAGCAAATGAACACGTAAATACAACCTTAAAATATGAGGTTTCATAGCTGAAAAATGTCCACTAAGTTGAAGAACAACAAGTTGTGAGTCAATATTTACAACTAATGCACGAATGTTGAGGTTAATTTCCCCGGTTAATAGGTCAATGACAACACTATACTGAGTGACAATGTTTGTAGTTAATCTTAGACAAATACCTTGTATATCTATCACCCCACCAGTAGGATCATAAATCACCCAGGCTAACAAAGACAAGTTTTGGGAACTACTAGAAGCACCATCTGCGAAATTGACATAAGGGGTAGTAGACATCTGCAAAATAGGCAATGACCCAATAAGTAGGAAAACACTCACAAAGTACACCAAGCCAAAAATGTACAAAAACAAAAAAAAACACCTATGTACACAAAACATGCACGAATGACTAATGCATAATATTTTTGAGATATAACCCATTTCTTGGCTGATCTAGAGGATGAACTTCGCAATCAATTAGCTCATAGGCCCCATTCTGCAAGACATGTTTAACAATGTAGTACCCATGCCACATCAGTTGAAATTTACCTGCCCCAGCTTATCATGAGCTTGGTCATACAAGAGGACAAGGTCTCCTTCTACAAAGGAGTGAGGGAAAACCGACTGGCCAAAATGAGCTTTGACCAGCTTCTTTTGTGCCTCGATGCAAAATCAACCATGTGGTGAGTTTCATCCAGCTTTTCTAAGTAGAGAAGATGCTCTTCTTCTGATGAAGTCTTGGGCAACAATTCAAAAACCAACTTGAGCGAAGGTATCTCACACTCAATCAGAAAGGTACCTTCCAAACTGTTCAAAAGCTGAAATAGAGTGATTTCGGTCACATCCTTAACTAATGTTCGGTAAGCCCAAAGAGCTAAAAATAATATGAGATGCCAGTTGGATTTGTGCATCCCAATCGTATGTTGAAGAATGGTGATAATAACTTTGTTCACGGCTTCAACCTGGCCATTGGCC
Source organism: Pinus albicaulis (assembly GCA_034641835.2). Lineage (NCBI taxonomy): Eukaryota > Viridiplantae > Streptophyta > Pinopsida > Pinales > Pinaceae > Pinus > Pinus albicaulis. The sequence goes on along the minus strand of CM076579.1, from coordinate 604,391,966 downwards.
TGAGGATAGTACGGCATTGAGGTTTCATGATGGAAGCCCAACCTAGAAGTCAACTTCGCCACCATATAATGCCGAAAATGGGAACCAAGATTGGTAATGATAGCTTGAGGGACACCAAAGCTAGAAATTATGTGATTGAATATGAACTAAGTTGTTGTCTTACCGTCGGTGTCAAGTGTAGGCATTGCTTCAGCCCATTTGGTGAAGTAGTCAATAGCTACGATGATATAAGCATGCCCCCAAACCAAGTGAGGGTTACACGTTATAAAATCGATGCCCCACTTTGGAAAGGGACCAACAGTAATGACAGGGTGGAGATGTGAAGGCGGCACGTGCATCTTATGCTGATAGATCTGGCACTCATGACATTTTCGAACATCAACAATGTAGTCTTCGAAGATGGAGGGCCATAAATATCCAACATGAAGAATCTTCTGTGCAGTGGAACAAGTAGACATGTGACCACCACAGGCACCACTGTGACAATCATTCACTGCCTTCTCAGCCTCCTTGAGAGTTAAACACCGGCGGAGAATGGAATCTACTCTAATGCGGTAGATTGTATCTCCAACTATACGATAAGGTTGCGATTGATGACGGATTCATAAATGAGCATCCTTCATCAAATCAGATCTATAAGTAGAAGTTTGAAGATATACAATGAAACCACCATACCAATGATCGATGATGTTATTCATAAAAGGTGAATTGTCTAGAATACATTCCTCAAAACCAGACAGAGCAGAGTCAGAGGGGAGGGAATAGATCAGATCGGAAAATACTAGTGTTTTCTTCGACTTGGTAGTAGTAAAATCCAAATCGAACTCTTGGAGGATCACGATCCACTTCGAGTACTTGCCCCCCAGTAATTTTCGAGACAATATATAAGTCATAGGGTTGGAGTCAAAAATCACAGTCATAGTACACAACATAATGTAATGAAAAAAACACTGAACTGCTTGAACCGCAGCCAATGCTAACTTATTGACATGAGCATAGTGCAGTTCGGTATCGAGAATGTTACGTGAGAGATAGTAAATAACATGCTCATCATTTTCATCATCGTCATGCACCAAAACCATGGTAATCGTGCTGAAAGCAGCGGCTAAATAGAGGGAAAAATCGCGATGATAGTTTGGAGGACGAACCAGAAGAGCATTTACAAGCAACGTATTGAGAGCATGGAAAGACTTTTGGGTGATCTCATCCCAAAGGAATGGAAACACCTTGCTTTAGTAATCACATGAATCCTTTAGCCACTTCGGCATAGTTAGGTATAAAAGGACGTAAAAAATTGGCCTTCCCCTGCTGGCTCTGCAACAGACGTAACAAGGATGGAGAGGGGAGATTGATGATAGCCTAAAAATTGAGCGGATTGAGGAAAATCCTATGTTTGGAAATGGTAAACCCCAAGAGTCTACCAAAATCGACGCAGAAGGTGCACTAATGCGGACTGAACCGGATGTTATAACGTCGACAACGAAGAAATATCTAACGAAGATGTCTAGGGCGGTCTTTATGCTTAGCTAAATGAGAATGAAGGTCATCGAAATAAGGATGAAATATGTGCTTAATATCATGAAAAGAATATGACATCGCTCACTGAAATGTAGCCCCGACATTCTTCAATCCGAAAGTGAACTTCTTATACACGAAAGTACCACAAGGACAAATGAAGGTAGTCTTATGTTGATCAGTGAGGAGAATGCTAATATTCTTATAGCCAGAAAAGCCATCCATTAGGGAAAATATATCATTCCCAGCGCAGTCATCAATGATTTGATCGATAAAGGGAGTAGGATAACTATCCTTAGGACATGCTCGACTTATGTCAGGATAATCAACACAGACCCGAATGGTACCCTATTTATTATCTATAGGGACAATGTTGGACACCCATTTTGTCAAGGGAATTGGGTAGATGAAACCAGCGTTGAGAAGTTTTTCAACTCACTCTTTTTGGCAGCAGGCTTTCTAGGGTGCATAGGACAAAGGCATTGACGAAAATCCTTCGAGCCAGGGTACATAGGAATCTCATGCACCACTATACTATGATCAATGCTAGGAATTTCGTCATAAGACCATGCAAATATGTCAGAGAACTTGCGAAAAAGGCTAATATAAACTTGGACTTCATCTGAAGAGTAGGTGACCCTGATATGGATGTTATCGACGATTCCCAATTTTACGAAAATGTTTACAGGCATTGTTTGCGTGGTGTTACACAAGTTACCCTCCGTAAAGACTTCATGTGTCAGAATAGGAATTTGAAGAAGAGGAGAAGGAACCTGAGATGAAAACCTCTCAAGACACATAGTCATGGCCCCAAGACTAGGCATTAATGAGGAACTATGATGATTATCATCCCACAGAAGATCCTCGGGAGACATAGTTTCCATGATGGCTTCATCGGAGGGATATATCTCTTTCAAGTGATCGAGAAAATATGAATCGCCAAGCCAAGGGGATTGAGAATAAGTGTCAAGAGAGATGCTAAAAGGAGCATGATCAACAGGTAGAGGTTTCAAAGCTGTGACGAGCTCACAATAGTCAATGTCGATTGGACTAAATGACATCAAATATCTGAAAGAATCGATCTGTTCAGGTGAAGGGATGATCCATGGGTGGTCAGACTAAGAGATCATATTGATCTGAATAGTATGGGGTGGAGGAAGAGGAAAAATACCCATGAGAGCAAGATCTTTGAGAATACCTATCCCTATTGTCTTATAGGGAGTAGGAATGTGATCCACATACAAAACGTTGTTCTCAGAAGAAGAAGTGAAGAATGACAACTGAGCAACAATAACAATCTTTCCTTCGTGTGGAAATTTCAAAACATGAAAGAAAGTGGATAGAACACACAGCATGGGGCGAGTCCAACTGCGATCAAGGTGAAGGTTTTAATTGAGCTTGGTGTCAACTACTTCTACCTCGACTTTGACCGTCTCGCTTCTAATTTAATAGAAAAACTAGCAAGAACACCAAGAGGTTTTGATTCTCTTCCATCAAATGCTTCAATGGAATTTTGTGATGAATTCAGAGCTGTAGAACCAATGGCTTTCCAGAAAGAAGATGACATGATTCACATCAACGTACCCTTGTGCACAACTTCCTGATGGATATTTAGACCATTAATACAAACTTGTATAATGAGCGTAATTTGGTGCGGGAGTAGTGGGATGAAATTCTCCAACTCAAAAGCAAGAAGGCTAGTATCAGGAGGATCAAGCCCACCGATTGCAGATAACAAAGCCTTCCCCTGAGATAGACAACTCTGAAGTACTTCTAATGCAAACATTGCAAATGGCGTCTGCACCAGATTCTCAACAATACTATAATGTTCGGTAGCATGAGCATTGGGATTGTAAGAAGACTTGCGGAGTACACCTTTAGAAGGTGGTCAGACAATGGGCTCAGTACTAGGCCTTTAGATCTGATGAGGACCAGAAGCAGGCTGAGGAGGAGGACCATTAGCAATATCTTTCCCTGCTCCGTGACATGATCCAGCATAGTCTTTCGACCGAGTAGCGATTGACACAGATGCAAAACCGTTCATCATGAAAACCTAAGAGCTAGATGGAGCATAGGGCTAAGGCTGCTCTACCATCTGGGTCTAATGAGATGGAAAAGGTTCTTTGAGAATAGTCGTAATTCCCTGGGTGCCTTTAAGCAATATACTTACTTCGGCTCCTCGAGGACAATCCTTGGTGTAGTGCTCTTCGTCAGAAATGAAACAAGGGTACTTCGGCTTATGTTGTGAGCAATCATTAGTGCAATATTTATAAGAATATTATTTTGGGGTATCGGCTTTGGCCTTACCTTTACCCTTATTTTTTCCCTTGGAAGTCTTATCCACTGGATTGGCCTAAACAGAATTGACTTCCATGGTTTTATAAAGATTCGAGGTGGACTGAGAAGTAGTATCATTGGAAGGATTATACTTTTTCTTCCAATGATTTGAAGGAGAAGACTTCCAAGGAGTCTGAGACACTGAAGCTATGATACCATCGACGGTGCCTTGGAAGTTCCAGGTTGAGTAGCATTAAGCAAGATATCATACAGCATGCCAGACTAGTAGTACATGAGAAATATTTAAAATGGCCACGAGATAATTCAATGTACCACTTTGCAGTGGCACCAGTAAGAGTTCATTGGAAAATACGAAGTCGGATGGAATCATCAACCCAAGATTTAGAGGAACACCAAAAGTGGTATGTCATAACATGTGCTTGGGGGTCTTCTCTGAGCTTTCCCTCACACTTGGGACAATCACCAAGAATCTTAGTTGGAACTGGAGGCCAATATGGGTTATGAAGAATCGAATTTTTCGTAAGCTTTGAAACATATTCTAGTTTGAATGTAGCGAGAAATGGTAATTTAGGATTAAAAGGCATAAGAGGCCTTTGATAATGACCTGTGTTAACATTCCACCCATTCTGGCATAAATTATTCCCCCATATGCTTTTTCCTGAAGGATTCTGATCATGGGGGTTATAAGCCTGAAATTTTTGCCGATACTGGGGTTGAGGACCGGGATACTCATTCTGAGCATACCATTAAGGTCCTTGGTAAGCAAAGTATGGATTCTATTGCATAATGTAAGCATTGCCTTAAGGTGCATAATACACCATATGGGATTGATTTTGAGGGTAATAAGTAAAACCTTGGGGCACACTATATACCACCTGATATTGACCTTAAGGAGGGTAAGTAGTGCCTTCACGTTGAGCAGGTGGACCATGTTGAGTAGGTTGAATGAGCTATTGAGCTGATTGAATAGGTTGAACTGGTTGTTGGGCTAGTTGAACACATTGAACCAGCTACTGAGTGGGTTGAATTGGCTGCTAAGGTTGGGCAGGTTGTCCCTGTGGAGAAGGTTGGCCTGGATACTGAGAGGCACTGGGTTGCCCTTATGGAAGACGTTGGTGTGATGGTTTTGATGGACGAGGTTTTCCTTGATAACCATGTTGACCTGGAGCAAGACCATATGGTTGTCTTTATTGCACAAAGTTCTAGCCTTGCTGGAAGTAAGGCTACTTCTGTTGGACAAAAGGTTGTCCCTGTGGTGGATACATCCCCCCCCCACGAACGTACGATGCTCCTAGTTGATATTGATATTGAGGTTGACCGGAAGGACCGTAGGGTTGTTGGAGCGAAGGTTGACCCTGTAAGGGTTTTCCTTGTGGACCATAAGGTTTTCCTTGCTCGATCAAATCTTGTCCCTATGAGGGTTTTCCTTGTAGACCAGAGGGTTGTCCTTGTATTACCGACTCTCCATGAGGGACGGTAGGCTAAGGATTAGCCGGAGGCAGATAAACAACCTGATTAGTATCAATAGGAGGAAAATAAACATGCTTACCGTAGACACCATAGTGATGTGGAGGATTGATTGGAGCTTAGGGCTACTGAGAAACTTAAGATTTTTATTGCTAAACAGCCACCAGATACTCTTCAAAAGTAAGGCCGCTAAGAATAATAGGAAGGGAGGAAGTCACAGCGACACTAGAAGTAGGCACATCCTCTGCAGCGCGGGGTTGTGATTTACCTGGGCTGAGATTGACAGGCCACGTAGGATTAAGAAATATATACCTGCGAGTGTGAAAGGATCCTCACGACTGATGCGTAACAACAAGTGTAGATGAAGCCACACAAACTGTAGGTTCGATTGGGACAAATGTAACAAGGACTGATGAACTAGGTGTCAATGGTAACATTCCTAATGAAGGAAGGAACGAATTCCTTGGAGCAGTCGAAGTAGTAGAAGATGTCATGGATGCAACACCAAAAATAATCTGACTCAAATTCCAATATCTGGATGGAAGTTACACTGATGGAGGAAAAGATTGATTATAGGCACATGAGAGATCTTCAGGAAAAAAATGATATTCCCCTATAGACATAGGCATTTCTCCACTATTGATAGGACTCAAAGAATCCATATCTGACGAAGCTATAAGATCTTAGAAAAGACGACGAGGACTAGGAGGTATAGCAGCAACTATAAAAGGTGATCCCCAAGTAAGAGAAGGGAATTGTTCATCACTCCTGAAATAATACCAAGCGCCCTGAGGAGGCCAATTAGACTTTAATGACTCTTCAAGAGGAGACCCAGTAGCAAAAGGTTGAACACTTGGGAGAATAGGCTACCCAAGCTTAGTAGACCTGGTGGACTAAGTGTTTTCGAATGAAATGTCAGGAAAAGAACAACCAGTAGGAGGCAATGAAGAAGACGACAAAACTAGTGGTTCCACCACTGTGACCGTATTTCAACACAAGAAGGAAAACGAGATAACCAATTAAAGTCTGAAAGAGAAAAAACTAAGGAAGTACAAAAACAAGCCATGTAAAAAACTTTTAACGGGCATGTGATCGTGGGTAATTAATTTTATGACACTGGAACAAAACTTTGTTGTTTCATGTTTTAAGAGTCGAGAAATAGACAAAAGATGGCTCTAGTCACTTTCAATTTTAAACAAGCATGAAAGGACAAGTGCTCGATGATCTCTTCTCTTTTTAAGGAGTCACGAAAATATTGAAATGACTACTCAGGTAATCTAAGCAAGAGGGTGCACCAATTTTCCGTGAACTTCCATATACACATTCGTGATCAAATGAAAGAGAAATTACCAAGGAATTAACATACATGCAGGTAGTCTCCCTGAATGATGTGTTCGGTGTATCACGGTTACAGGTTGGTAGAATCGGCTTCCTATGGATAAAAGGATATTTAACTTATGACAGTCTCCCTTTATATACGTGAGGGTATGGGGAGCACAAGTCCGTACTAGTGTTGTCTAAAGCTAGGTGCTGAACGATAGCTACTATGTTTAACAAAGCCGGAACACATCACTAGCCTAGACCTCTAAAAATGTTTGTGTTAGGTTCCAATGCTTCCTTAGGTAAATTGAATAAATTTTACAGTCGATCTTGAATTAATGTTTCAATTTCAACCAAATTTGATCTCAAATTTCCTAAATGCAGGCTACATGTAGTAGAACACCATTTTTCGTTCAATAAATGATAATTAAGAGAAGGATAAAGATCTTTCAGAAAGCAACAAACAATGAAATCACACGAAGAAGTCCCTAATGCATATAGTACAATCTGAAAGAGAAACGAAAAATTCTTTCCTAGATCCAAGCGCTAGTTATGCAAAAGCCTTTTTCATTTCCAATGCAAGCAAAAGGATGCAATTTTTTTGTTTTCTCAATCAATGAAGCACACAATGCACTAATTACACTAGAAATCATATCAAACACTAGTTAAGAGTGTTATGTATGTAGATATCTCAAAATGAATGATTTGAAGAAATACAAACACAAATGCACTCAAACCAATGATGCACTCTTTCAAACAAAGAGAAATATTTCAAAATGAACAAAACGAGCAATATGATCTATGCTCGAAAATGAAGAGATGGAGATCGAAACAAACACAAAGGTAATCGTTCAACAAACCAAGAACTCAAAGGATCAAGAAAGACTTAAGAAAATGATCAAGGAATTGAACTGACAAGAAACCAAAAGACTCGACCTTCAATCAGAAGGCTCAGCGAGTGAAAGACACCTATAGCACTAGGGCTATGAACTGCACTGATAGGAGAATAGACAAACAACTGAGAAGAGCGAGCCTAAAGTATTCAAAACAACTCCAAAAAGACCAATTGCAAAACAAGAAACAAGCTAGGGTCAAGCACAACTGACCAAAAACTTAGCAAAAAGGGTCAAACCAAATCTTGCAGTATTCGGCGCAACTGTAAAGAGGTAATCTATGCCAAACAGGGGTTGGCACTACTGCAACAAAATCAACCTACGCCACTGTCGAAGAAAAAAGTATGCCTAGCTAGATAACTATGGGAGGAGGTAAGAACCAATGAGTATAGGTCAATCTTGACACTCTGGAGCTGAACAGGAGGATTGCAGACAATCAAAAAATATGAGAAAAATAGAAAAGTAAGAAAATTACTGAAGTCAACTTGACAAGACAAACTCATAAAACACAACAAAACGACAAAATCACACTTTTCCCTAGTGGAGTCGATAATTTATTAGGAAATTAAATCCTCTTTGTAGATAGAGATGATCCCTCTAGTCCTAGAGTGGGTCTAGCAACAAAGGAACAAGCTAAGGTGTAGGTTCCTTAACTAATGAATGAATAGGAAAAAGTAGATTGGCCTACTTGAAGTCCAATGATGTCGTCATTGTAGTGGTGGTGGCCTCTTGATCTCTCCTCTGATAGATCACAATCCTTCAACAACAATGCTCGAATACCTGCATGAAGATCAGAAAATAAGAGCAGCATACAAAACAATGATTTCATTCATAATCAACTAACCATTCAAGGAGGGATAAGCACATTGCATCAAATAAAACACATTAACGCAAGATGGGAACCAGATAATAGTCATGTATATGTATTAATAGAAGAAAGAGTTACAACCGAAGCCTTCACGTCACAAACGAATTCAGCGCGGTTAAGCTGAAGCACGTCTCGATGAATCGTGGATGAATTTGGACGAGATGAAGACCAAGCCTAAGCTCTCTCAATAAAGTCTCTTTCATTCTATCTTTATAGAAAAAAGTATAGGAATCTCTTTAGCGTTTCAGCTATAATATCTTCAGTTCAGCTAGCACATCAATGGAACATCGGTATATTTATAGAGGGAGTGAAGGATGTTGGTATCCCTACAATGATCAAAGGGAGGCCTTATCCCTTGGGAGGTTTCCCCAAAAGGTGGAAACAAGAGGCCAACAGAGGAAGGTTGTGGTTATTCAGTTGAACCACTCCAGATGACTCGCCCATGAAGTTTTTGTGATGGAAACTTCACCTCTATTTTTTAAAAACATTCCATAAATAGGATGGCCCAGGTAGCTCACTGGGATAGAGCGCCAATGGGCACGGGGCCTAGTTTTAATTTCCTCATCAGTGCAAGGGCATAACAATCTACTAGCGCTAAGGAAAAAACATGAGTTTTTGATGGTCTGCTCGGGAAATGGTCAAAAAAAGGACTGTTGTCCTCATGGAAAGGGATGCATGATGGTATTTTCAAGGCATGACACTTTATTTTGGTCACAAAAATGAGCCTCCAATGTGCGGGATGTGGATTGCAGGGACAGTGACAAAATTTTATGTAACAGTGGGATTCTTTTCCAAATATAAATGATACAAATATATCAAAAATCTATGTTTGTAAGTAGCTTTACCATGACTTAAATATAATGTAAGATAATTTTCGAGTACTAAGTGAAAATTTTCATCGTAAGTATCATGAATCAAACTTATTTCGTATGCATGCATGAGCCATTTGTGGGGGTGATATTCTCATCATACCATAGGGCTTACCTTGCTATCAAATATTTCAGCTGAAACCTAACATTGAAACAATACACCATATATACCTTGTAGTATTCAAATACCCCCGCACCTTCTTATTTGACATAAGTAGCTATAATATTTTGTCATTTTTTCATCATGTGCCTCTCTTCCCTTTTCCAGTGCTGAGTCTTCTCTTCCTATACTTAGCCATGATTCCCAATAAGGATCAACCTATCACATTTTATCAGGAGGTTAGAAGTATGAAACTATGCAAATATACATCCAGGAAGCACAATTAATTATTAAATCAATAAATATAAACAAAAGTAAAGAAATAAGGAAGTGGCATAAATCAAAAAATACTTATCTTCAATGAGAAGTGATCATTTACCTCTTCAATGACATAATACGCATATCTCCCAAAGCCCCAAGGGTTAGCTCAATCGGTGGAGTCGGCCTTGAATTACTCTGATTGGGAGGTCCGAGGGATCAAATCTCGTTGACACACGCGGGGTTAGGTCGGTGTAAAGCCGACTAATTGGAAGTCCGGGGAGAATGTCTTGTGATTTATTAAGACGGATGTAGCCGATGCGATGTGTGCGGGCACATAGGAAAGTGAACTTGATTGGAAAAAAATAAAAATAAAAAAAAATAATACGCATATCTCCCACAACCAGGAGAAAATTCTCTCATTGATTATGGTTTGATTGGATTCTTAAGCATAGGAATAAGGTTACTTTCCTCTGAACATTGTTTTCCGTTTTAGTTGTGATTTTCCCTGTATTTTTATTTATAGGTTCATTATAATCTAGGTTGATACTCTTACCAGAATTATTTCTTATTGAGCTTAGGTAAACGTACATGTTTCAGGGGATCATCCTTGTTTAGGTCTTCTTCAATTCTATGTTTACCCAAAATTCTCTTACAAATAGTAGCATAATGGCAGTTATCATGCTTACCAGAATATCTGAAATTGTTATATTATGTTTGGTTTCCCATTCCCACTTCAGAAATTACTGGTGGCATGAGAAATTTATAACTCACACGTGCAACAAGAGATGAAAATCTCCCACGTCCAGGAGGAATAATCTTAATTTCCCTGATTGGAAACGGTTTTATTGGACTCTTAATATTAGGAATAAGGCTACTTTCCTTTGAACCATTGTTGTCCTTTTGATTTATAATTATTTTACCTATCATTTTATTTAGAGCTTCAGTATGATTAGGGTTGACACATATACTACACTTATGCTACTTGAGCTTTGGTTTGAGAGGATCATCCTTGTTTCGGTCTTTGTTAATTTTACGGTTTTTCATATACATTACCATTCAAATTTAGTCACATATGGAAACATGAGATAAAAAAATATTACTAGCATTCTTCTACTAATCAATATACCATATGATATTCAATTTGATACATCTAGCTTACAGTTATGATTTTCCACGCTTGCATATTTATATGTTATCATTAAATAAATTATTATATCAACGAAGGTGAAATAGACATACCATACAAATTATATATCTATTGAAATAAATGTTGATGTACGATAACATAAACATCACACCAATTGTGTGTTACAATTGTTATCATTTTGGTACTTTTGTAGATTGGAAACATTTATATATACAAGTGTTAATAATGGCATTCATTTAGAGTGCCCAAAAATCTCTATATTTCCTTGGTTCAAGCTATCACACATTGGCTCTATCGCCAACTTGGTGGACACTTGGTCACATCTTACTTCATTTCGACCGATTTTTGCAATGAATCTTACTATCGTTGTCAAAAATTGTGTTTGATGGCTTAATAATAAACCTAAGTTTCCCATTGGGTATGCCTACTTGCCTGATACTTATCTATGTCAATTTGGGGAAGGGTTTCCTCTTATAATGGGAATTGATGCCATTACATTTTGTTTTGGATTTCATTCGAGTATAAGTCAACAAGGTTATATGTAGTAATTGCTCTGGATATATTAAAATTAATATGTGAACTACTGGTGATATTCTATGGGATAAATTAAGCCATTGTGCTAATTATTCGATAGGGTTTGAATTCAATTCAAAGGAAAATGTAGTGATACTGTTACAATGGTGTTTTTTTTAAGAGCTCGATCGTTTATAAACAAGGATGCTATTTTTCTTATTTATGATAACTGTATTTCTTTCTAATGAAGTATTTATCTGTTTACTATCAGTATCACTAGTTTGTGTTATTTATTATGCTTCTCTTATGTTATTTACTTTGATTGAATACGAAACATATTATTAAGGCATAGTTCCATATTTGGAGCTCGTACTGGATGCTTTAGATACCCTACCTAGAGGAATATTATTCATCTTGTAAATGGCACTAGGATCAGTTAGTTGACTTTCGACGATTTATGTTTGCTTTCTTTTGTAATTATAACTAAGCATTTCATGGTACATTTATGTTTTCCTAACCAGACTGTCAATACACAAACATATTGAGCACCAATCCAAAGCCTTTATTATTCATTCATACGATAACATTTTTTTTCACAATATAATTAAATTTTTTCGATAAGGATAATAATTCCATTCACTTGAATCTATTATGAGATAAGATTGTTTTGATGGCCACAACATTCTATTACACACACAATCATTTATTTCAACAGTAATAGTATCTAAAAATTTCGATAGGTTACTCAAATATTAATAATTAACTCTCTTTTTAACACATTATAACATATATAATTCAACGAGAACTACTTACCAATCCATATGAATGCTACCTAAACATAGTGTGCATTACCTTAAAGAAAATGAACAACATATTCCAAAATGTAATACATATCTATTCCTTAAACATAATTAGGAGAGTATTCAGGAGATTAATTTTGACCACTCAACCAATGAGTATGGAAATCACATCCATCTCTCCCTCAAGCCTCCTAGCTTCCAAATTAGTTATGACTTATTCATTTCAGGACTTCAATACCATTTCCAGTCTAAAATTGTGTATCTAAGGTTTCTCCACTGACCACTACTAGATTTAGATAACCCCTTCAACTATCTTGTTCTCTCTTATTCTACGACATCGTCCTCTCTACAATTCTTTTTCTTTTCCACTTAATCCCTATCAGGAGGAAAAATAAATGTTTCCCCATAACTACCTTGTAATATAAGATTTTATTTTATTCAATGTGTTCACATTACTCCTTAATTAAAAACACTTAGAAGAAACACTCTAAAAATAGTGACACAAAATTTTATATTTTTGTCGAAATTTTTATCAGTATTTAACTACTAATTTTTATTTATGTAGTAAGTAAAAATAAAATTACTTTTTGTCAAAGTAAATATCACTTATTCCATGCTTTCTGGTGTAGCATCTTAGCCCCCTCAAGAAAAAAATCATCCCTTGCATTTTATTACGCCTCTGTAAACAAATGAGGGTATGCTTCTCATATCCATCCTTCATCCTCTCGACTAGCCTCTTATGGGATAAAGTGATTCAATTACACTTTAATCTGGATGACGAATCATTTCCGTAATTTTATTTCTCTCCCATAAATAATATGGAGTGTATCTAATATAATTTATCCATCCCATTCGACCTTTTCAAAACAAGATATAATCTCATAAAAATAAATTTAAAATAAACTTAGCATTTATAAAAAAAATTTAATTGAAATTATTACCTACACTTCCTCTCAGTTAATAAAATTTCTAGGATCATATATGTAATTTTTTATTAGAGATAGATGGAAAAAATTATATATTTTGATGTGACTAGGTAATGGCAGTTGGTATGCAACTAACTGAACCCTTTCTAGTATTTGGAAGGGTTCACAATACCTCAAAGCTAACTTTGCACAATTTTTCCATTGTAGTGTGATTTTTTGAGGTCGTACTCAAATATAAACATGAATCCCCACTTGAAATTCCATATACAGTCTTTTCCAGTATTCATATGCTTTTTGTCTATCTTTTGCAACATTTAGATTTTTCCTGATTTCTTTTACAATACTTTCCATTTCAGCAAAAATGTGAACACCCAATAACAATTTATCTTCTCTGTTAATCCAATTATTAGGTGTCCTGCATATCCCCTTGTAAAGAACCTTAAAGTACTTAATTTCAATGATTCGTGATAGTTTATTTTACAGGAAAAGTCCACAAAGTGAAGATATTGCTCCCACTTATTGGGTTGTTGCATAACGTACACACATAACATGTCCTCTAGAACATGGTTTACTCATTCCATTTTCCCATCTGTATGTAGGTGGCAGGAAATTTTGTACTGAAATTGAATACCTAATCCTCTGAAAAGAGTTTTCCAAAAAACAGATGTAAACTTTACATCTCGGTCATAAACCATCACTCTGGGCATCCCATGGAATTTGAAAATATTGAGCGTGAAAATATCTGCAATATGAATCGTTTTATAGGTAGACTGAACATGAAAGAAGTAAGCTAATTTACTTAAATCATCCCCCACCACAATAATATAATCGTTCTGCTTCCTAGTTTTTGGTATTCCTTTCATCAAGTCTAAGGTGATTACTTCCCCTTTCCATTCAAAAATGGGTAGTGGATGGAGTAACCTGGTGGGATGTTGGCGTTCAGCCTTAAGTTGCTAACATTACAAACACTTAGCTAAATATTCTTTAAGGTATATTCTCATTCCATGCAAAAAATATTGCTTCTTAAGGACATAAAATAATTTCTGATATCATGTGTGAGTAGCATAAGGTCTCTTATGGAATTTATCTCAAATTAAGAGTATGACAACTTGTTGAGTATGAACATATATTCTGAAATTTTATGTCGACAATTAATCTCCACTTACTTTATAATTAGTTTTATGTTCTAAATTATTTAATTGGATGGCTTATTTCAACAAGAATTTATATTTCATTTCTTTAATTGCAGCTTCCCTAATTGGGTCTCAGAAGTTAAAGACTACTTGACTATATGAAATTTCATACACATGGTGGATTTTCCTACTTAGTGCATTTTTCACCTGGTTTTATATACCTTTAAAATGTTTAATATCAAAATAAAATCCCCCAATAAAGTTTTTCCACCTTGCATGATGTGCATTCAGACTAGGCTGCTTAAATAAGCTTGTTAAGCTACTATGGTCTGTCATTAAAATAAATTTCTTACCTAGTAGGTAATGCTTCCAACCTTTAAGGCATGGACAACTACGATGAAATCCAGATCATAAGAAGAATACCTTTTCTCATGTTCTTTCAATCTCCTATATTCATACACAATTACCTTTACCTCTTGCATTAATACTCTACCTACTCCTTCGTGAAAAGTGTTGGTAAAGACCATAAACACCTTTTCATGATCTACACATTTTAGAACAAGGGAATTCTTTAATAAATTATTTAAAACTTCAAAGCTATGTTGATATCGAGTATTCCATTTGAAGGTCCTCTTATTTTTCTGTAAGGTAGTTATAGGATAAGCTATCTTAAAAAATTCTTTAATGAAATGTCAATAATATCATGTTCAGCCAATGAAATATTGAATATCAACAACATTAGCATGAAGAATACATTCCATGATTGTTTTAATTTTTTCAAGATCTATAGATATTCCTTTCACATAAATTATATGACCTAAATGTTGTATTTGATCTTTAAAAATAATCACATTTACTAAATTTGACATACAACTAACGATTCCTTAATGTTTGCGACACAATTTGTAAATGTTCTTTATGTTCATCTAAAATTTTAGGATATATTTTAGAATATATAAGAATATTATATATGAATTCTAGGAAAAATTTGTCATATACAAGTGAAATACACCACTCATAAGGCTCATGAAAGTAGTTGGTTCATTAGTAAGGCCAAATGGGAAAACTGAAAACTCATAGTGACCGTAACGGGTCCTAAAAGCAATTTTGGGAACATCTTCTTCTTTCACTCTAATTTTGTGATAACTATACTGCAAATCTATCTCATACAACATTGTTGCTTCATTAACATGATCAAACAGATCATTGATGCTTGATAAGGGATATTTTTTATTGAGTGTTATCTTATTAAGTTGTCTGTATTTGATACATAACCTTAAACTACTGTCTTTTTTCTTAAAAGATAAAATAGGCCCCCCCCTAAGGAGATACACTTGGGCGAATATAAAACTTATCTAGTAATTCTTGTAATTGAATTTTAAGCTTTTTAACTCGTGTATATTCCACTAGTAACGGCTCCGCAATACTCACACAACCCTTGGAATTAGCTCTATTGTAAAATAATTATCTTGTTTCGGTGGAAATCCTAGTATTTCCTATGCAGATACATCAACGTATTCCAGAATTACTTGTAGGTTTCCTAAGGATATTGACTTCTCTTTACAGTTAGTAAATCCCACATGAACTGCATATGTGAAACATCTTGTACGAACACACATCATTAATTGGTCACAACACTAGGGGTTTTTTAAGTCCGTGTAACTATTGTGTGACACCCTCCTCATTAAGGTAACTAATGGTTTTTTCCTTACATTTTACTATAGACCAACAATCCTTTAGCCAATCCATTCCATCTAAGACATCATAAGATCATGGAGGTACCACATTCAAACCCACCTCAATTGACTTCCTTGATATTTCAATAGAGAAGGCATCTACCCTTGTGGTTACTCTTCTTTTTGCCCCGGTAGCCAGCTGGACTAACGAGGGATATTTAAATTTCTTGGTTTGAACATAACATTTTTCAACAATTTTTGGAATAATATAACTGAAACTAGCTCTGGGGTCTATTAGAATTAACACAGTATGATTAGTCAGCTTACCTTCCAACTTGATCATGGTTGTATGATATTCCTCCTGATGATCACCCATGGTGGTGTTAATTATGTGTATACTCTGGGCAACGTCACCAACTGTTGAAGCCTCGTGGACATTGGAAATTCATTCCACTCTCATATGACCAGGTAAATTTCTGTGATAGTGGGGTTCTCCACAATCCCAACACTATAGAGCAGGCCTTTTCTCATGACCAAAGTCTAGTTTACTTGAGGCATCCATTTGTATCAATTCATTTTTTAATTTAAACTTTTGCTAAGATTTCCCAAGAGCCCTATTTTCCTAGTTTGTAAGCCTATTTTCATATTTTCTACTTTCACTTTTTTTCTGTAGAAAAGGTTCTTGGGGGCCTTTTTGTTGAGCTAGGATTTTCTATTTTCCCCTTTCTGTTTCATCTGTTGATAGCAGATTCTTACTTTTATTATTCCGTCATCCATAATTTTAGGATTTTTGAACTCTATTTGTTCTTTCATGAAGACAAGAAAAATACTCATGAACCATTGCACCTTGGCCTTCTCCTCTCAAATTTAAGGTACATATATTAACATGTAGGTAAACTTGGACACACACTCAACCATTGTGAGCTTTCTCGGTCGGAGATCATGGAACTCCTTTGCTTTATCATCATAGAAAAATTCTATTGGATATTTTTCTGTGAAAAGCTACTGAAAATATCGCCAATTCACTTTTTGTTCATAAATTACATGAATTTCCTTAAAATCCTCCCACCATAGTGTGGCCTTCCATTGGGTTGTGTTGAAGCCTAGAAAATCTCTGCTTCAAACATTGGGGGAAAACCACCCGGTCGGGACCTTAAGACAGCTCCTTTTCCGTTTGGGATGGTGGCTCCGACTGGATTTAAAGGACCAGTTTCCTTATAACTAAGTGGATTGAATTGGATGGGTGAAAATGAGACTAAATTAACAGAAAATAAAACTATCTAATCTAAACTAAATACTGATAAAGAAATTCTAATTTTAACCCGGGTGATTATATGTGAATACAACTTAGGATTGTTTCAATCTAATAATACCCATGGAAATGTATTATTAGTTAAATTGAAATGTGTAGAAACGAATAAAGATAACTCTGTTTAATAAATTAAACAGAGTTATATTAGCATATTGCATTCATCATTATATACCATTCATATATGCTTATAAATGATAACATTCCAATTATACTCAAAAATGATAATATAAAAAGGAAATATTATGAAAACCAAATATATAAATGATAGCAAATTCTTCAAATGAATACCATATAACAGAGAAAATCAACAGTGAACAGATAAAAATAGCTCATTCATCTTGAAGACTGTCAAATGAAATGTGATACTCTGATCTAGTAACCCCGATGTAAAATTAAATCCAAAGGCACAAAAATGCAACACTTCAAAGATAATTTGAGCACACAAAAATCACCAGATGTGATCTTTCATATAAATATAATAAGGAATGAAGTACATAAATGTTAGCTCCAAATCCCAAAAATATTACAACTTCCGATCCCTCTCTAAATGCATGAGAGGGATTTAAATAATAAATTACATAACAAAATCCTAATACTACTGCTACAATCTATCAAATTAAAACTAAAATGCTATCTTGAATGAAAACTGATTCATTGTTTTTCTCCCTTGCTTGATGAAGCCAAGTTGCAAATGTTCAACATATCTCGGAGTCTTGGTGGATGACTCATCTCAGAATGCAACTGTCCAGCATAGGTGGCATCAGAAAATTCTGGAATTAGACAATCGACAGCGTTTGATAGAAGTTTGATAGATGTCTGTTGATTGTTTGGCTTGATCAAATGAGTCCACATACTATCCCAGGATATCGTTTGAAGTTTGCCGATTTGTTGACTACGAGGTTGGTATATAGCCAGACCTTCCTTAATATTATCATCATATTAAGAGATCTAAAAGTATTTGTTAATATTAATCAACCAAGCCTCCACAACTCTCACCTTATCTCCATAAAAAAATGGTGGTTTTATTTTCCTGAATTCCTTGTTTAACTCAGTCTTTTGTTTCTTACTTTTTTGATGATTTGACACATTGTTATACTCCCCTTCATTTCCACTTCTATCTCGTTCTTAGTGTTGAATGTGACTTCCCTCCAATGCATTCTACCCTCCAAGACACTGCTCTCCATTCTACTCCTCATTACTAGAGTTTGGTATGGAAGATCAAATATTTTGATGATCTGATAGGCTTTTTAGTATGTCCATCTAATATCGCATAAATCTGTCATTATTTTTTCTTAAATTGGCCATATCGTTTTTGAATTGTTGGATAGTTTCCAACAACATAGCCATGTGATATTGTTGATTTCATTCTAGGTTCACCAATACATCCGATATATCATTTTCATGAATTACATGACCCAGTTTCACTATGGGTTGTCTAGACCATGTGTAATCCTTGATCCTCTATGCATAATTAATTATTTTCTCTTCCTATGTGATCACATAAACTCCAATTTATAATTAATTTCCAAAATTTTTCCACAGTGTTGTAGCTTAGGCTCTAATGCCACTTGTCACATACATTACCATTCGAAGCTAATCCCATATAGAAAGATGAGGTAAAAAAAAATTATTTCTCTCATTATTTGACTTACGAAACACCACATGCTATTTAATTTGATACATCCAAATTATGCTTTTTTCCACACTTGCATGTCTATATCCTATGATTAAATAAACTATTCTATCCACAAAGGTGAAATATAAATTGCATAGCACAATATATATCTATTAACATAAATGTTTATGTATCATAATGAAAACATCAAACAAATTGCGTGTTATAGCTGCTAGAATTTTTGTATATGTGTATATTGGAAACATTTATACATATAAACGTTAATAATGGAATTCATTACACCATCGAGAACTCTACTATATTTCCTCGGTTCAAGTTGTCACGGATTGGATCTATCTCCAACCTGGTGGACACTTGGTCACATATGCATCATTCATTTGTCGGAGCATTTATCAAACAATGTAAATTTTGAAGAATTGTTTTAGGTGTCTTCCTCCTAGATAGCCTAGTGTCAATGTTGTCATTCTGCCTCAGCTACAACGCTTCTTTGCTCCAGCTCATCTCCAAACCCTAACTCATATTTCAGTAGTCTATGCGACATATTTTGTTCCTGGATTTCTGATCATTTGTACCTTTCTTAGAATTTTTCTTGTTAAGGTTTAATAAGTTTACTTCACTAGCAGTGCAAGATTACGAGATATGTTTCACCGCAACAATTCAGATAATAGTTTCCTGTATTTTTCCTTCATCTTATTTAAAATTGTTTGGTTTGGATTTTCACCCATAACCGTGAGTATTTTATATTAGGTTGTTGGCAAGGGTTTATCTCATGATTCCTTCTTACTTTAATTAAACCTGTGTGAGCTAAATAATACCCTAATATTTTAATCTTACTTAAATTATTCTTATACCGTAAATCGATATCTAAATATTGTTTATTGTATTTTTCTTTCTCGGTACCTCTAGTTTCTTTCCTTTGTGTGTGAAATCCATCCATGGTAGAATTCAGGATTTATTCCTTCTAGTATTTAATTCGTTCGGACTAGGGTTTTACACTAAATCTTACTATATCTGTCGATAGTTGCGTTTGATGGCTTAGTTATCAGCCCTATATTTCCATCAGGTATCTCAGCTTGCCTATTACTTGTCTCTGTCAATTTGGGGAAGTGTTTCTGGTTATATTGGGCATTGATTCCATTATGTTCTCTTTTGGGTTTCATTACAGTTTAATTCAGCAAGGTTATATGTATTAATTTCTTTGGATGTATTGAACTTAATATGTATACTATTGGTGGTATTCTGTGGGAGAAATTAACCCAGTGTGTTAATTATTCGAGAGGGTTTTAGTTCAATTCTAAGGAAAATGCAGTGATATGGTTATAATGGTGTCTTGTTTTATAGCATGACCATTTATAAAGAAAGATGTTATTTTTCTTATTTTTGATAACTATGTTTCTTGTTAATGAATAATTTATTTGATTGCTATCAATATCACTAGTCTATGTTATTCATTCTACTTCTCTTATGTTATTTATTTTGATTGAATAAGAAAGGTATGATTAGGGAAAAGTTTCATTTTTGAAGCTCGACCTGGATGATCCAAATACCATACTTAGAGGAGTATTATTCATCCTAAAAACTAGAGCTGGGATTGGTTCGATGACTTATGATGCTTATTGTTTTCTTTATTTTATACTCCTAACGGAGGGTTTTGTGGTACATCTATTTATATAATCTTTAAAAGGTTTAATTATACAAATTTATTTTAAACATACATTCTCTTCTCTTTATGCTGAAATGATGAAGATTATGTACATGGTTTATAACCCTTCAACTATTTCTTTGTTATGTCCCCCTACTCAGACTCTCAATATGCAAATAGATTAAGTACCAATCCAAAGAATTTATTATTCATTCATATGCCAATGTTTGTTTCCCCATTATACTTAAATTTTTGCAATAAGGGTAAGATTACCTTCACCTGAATCTATTAAGAGATCAATTAGTTTGATGAGAAAAAAATTCTATTACATACACAATCGTTTCTTTGAACAATAATAATATCTAAAAATTTCGATAGGTTACTTAAATATTAAGAATTAACTCCCTTTTTAACACATTATAATATATTTACTTCAACGAGAACTATATACCAATCCATATAAATTATACTTAAACATAGTGTCCATGATCTTAATGAAAATGAACCAGATATGTCAAAATTAATATTTATTTGTTCCTTAAACTTAATTTGGAAGTTTATTTAGGAGATGACTTCTTGACTACCAAACCAATGAGCATGTAAATCACGTCCAAGTCTCCCCCTAAGCCTCCTGACTTACAAAGTATTTATGACTTAGTCATTTGAGGACTTGAATACCATGTCGAGTCCAACAGTTTTTATTATAGGCTTTTCCATTGGTCACCACCAGATTCGGTTAACCACTTCAATAGTATTCTTCTATTTTCTTCTGTGACAACGTCCTCGCCAAAATTCTCTTTCTTTTATTGTTAATCCCTATCGGGAGTAAAATTAATTGTTTCCGCATAAATACCATGAAATCCAAGATCTTTTTCTCTTCAATTCATTGTCATTACTCGATAATTAACACCACTTAACAAAAAAAGTCTAAAAATAGTCACACAATATTTTATATTTTTCTTGAAATGTTTATTAGTCTTTAATGACTAATTTTTCTTTATGCAGTAAAGTAAAAGTAACTAAAAACATAATTACTTTTTTTGAATGTAAATACCATTTGTTCTATGCTCAGTTTTGTTACATGTGTGCCGAAAAATTTCTCTTATTGGTAGCATCATAGTGGAAGAAATCCACCTCACCAGAATATCTAAGTATATTATGTTACATTTGTAAGAATATGATCCAAAAATCGGAAAATATTTCCCAAAAGACAATTACAGAAATCAAGGATGCCCTAAAGACGTTGAATATGTTAGGTCCCTATATTACTAGTGTAGTCCCTTATTGCGGTTCGTATAGCCTCCTTATTTTTATTGTTGTACCGCTGTAACCCCTATATTGTTATTATTGTTCCCTTACATTATGATTGTTAGGTTGGCTAGGATTATATTGTGACCCCATGGACTCCTATATATAGAAGGAGTTTTTTTTATTTGTATCATCCAAGAAATATTCATTTATATAATGTAAATGAGGCCCCCCCTCGAAGTGGCTTATTTATAAGGCATTGATCTCTCTTTCCTCCTAATTTTAGAGATGGTTTCATAACATTTGGTATCAGAGATTTGTATTCTAGGGTTTCGCTACTCCAAACAGGTCATCCTGGAATTTTCAGTATAAATTGTTTTATACAAAGGTTCAGAAGCCACAATTTTTATCACGTGAAGCTGAAATCCCTAGGAGCTTCATGTATAAATTTCAGATCTTGGTTCACATTAATTTTGGAGATATGATCTGTGGAAGTGACGGTTTTTTTAGGATCTTGAATTTCATTTGAAAGAGCTGACTATGGGAAAATCGTCATAACTCTCTCTCTGAGCATCAGATTGGGATTTTGTAAAAAAAGGCTGAAATTAAAAGGAATGTAGCTTCCTGTTTATAAATTTCAAAGCCAAAGAAGGAAAAGGTGACATGTGGGGCAACGTACAAGTTCTTTGTACTGAACTAGTCCATAATTAGGTAATTCTAGGAGATTGGGTATAAATTTTCCTTGAATCATCCAAAGAAGGTCTGACCTATGGCGTTGGAAAGAAGACTCATAGGACTACAACAAGACTGAATTTTAGATATTGAAGATCCTAAATCATAGAGATAATTTATTTTCAATATCGAGCTCCTCAAAAGAACTAAAAAGGTGTGTACTTGTTTTTCAAATTGCATAAGCCTTGTTTGAAAAATTAGTTTGAAGTGATTCCAAGGGAATATTGAAGCATAGATATTAGTATTTGGTTTTAAAATTCCCCCTAAAAATAATTCAACACCCAATAAGCCATCAGAATAATCTACTATGACTCATGAATATGAAGAAGTGCAACATGATATATCAAAATTACAAGAGCAAGTGCACCAAATTTCACTCTCGCAAAGAGAAACAAAAAAATGAAATGGATGTTTTGAAGAAAAGTGTGGAAGTTAAGATGGATGGTTTGAAGAAGGGCATGGATGCTGATTTGGATGGTTTGAAGAAAGCTTTGGGAGCTAAGATGGATGACATGGAAGCTAAGATCAATGGTATACAGGAAAATATGAAAGACAACATGGAAGACATGAAGAATGATTTAAAAGTAGACATGGAAGGTTTGACAAATTTGATACAAGAAAGGATTCCAAATGGTGAAAATATAGTAGAGGAAACTCATGATGAAAAAAAAAAGCTAATCGGGATTTCATAAATCCTAATGTTGGATTGAAGACCAACCATATTTCAAATATCGATATAAGGAAGTTTGATGACAATGATCCCGTAACATGGATACTACATACGGAGAAATATTTTGATCTCAATAATGTGCAAAACCCAAAAAAGGTACACATTGTAAATTTATATTTAGAAGAAAATACATTTGTATGGTATTGATGGATTTTCTCCCTTAAAAGAATTATCACTTGGTCAATTTTTACGGAGGAAATGATATCACATTATGAGGATATAAATAGCAACACCTTCTTTATCCAATTGATAATTCTCAAACAAAAGGGTTCAGTGGTAGAGCACATTGAGGACTTCCAAAAATTGAATATAAGGGAAATGATATTCCATAGGAACACAAGATTGATGTCTTCATGGGGAATTTAAATGATAACTTTCAACATGAAGTTTTCCTTTGGGAACCTGATTTATTGAAGAAAGAATTCAGGTTGGCAAGAAAAATTGAATGTAAAATTATGGCGACAAGGAAGCCTACCACTAACGTCTATAAAGATTGAAGTGTTTCTATTCCTAAACTTCCACAGCCTACAAGGTTGACAACACAACAATTGGAAGAATAAAAATAAAAAAGGATTTGCTATAGTTGTGATGGAAAATACACTAAAGGTCGTAAGTGTGTTGAGAAGAAATTATTTTACATAGATTGTGAAGAGGAGGAAGAAAATGAACAAGAAACTTCAAAGGAAGAGGATATACACTAGGAACCAGCCGTAGAGAAATAAGAAATGAGTTATAACATATCTTGTAATGCATTGGTAAGAATTACCACTCCTCAAACTCTCAATATAGAAGGACATATCAAGAAGAAAAAGGTTATTGTGTTGATTGATTCAGGTTGTACCCATAATTTTATTCATTTTAAGATAGCCAAGGAATTAAATTTCTTCCTATATCCCGCACCATAATGACAAGTTATGGTTGCAAATGGAGGAACTATAAATTCCTCTAGAAAATGTCATAATATCAAGCTAACCATGGGGGAATATGTATTGAATATCCCAAAGTTTTCCATTCAAATGGGAGGTGTTGATGTTGTACTAGGAGTACAATGGTTACAATATTTGGGGACATTAAAATTCAAGAATTTTTCTTGAATTTTTTTTTTAAATGAAAGGGAATCAAATTAAGGGGTATCACAGGGAATATGGGAAGGAAATTAATCTCTAGTTTCATGACAAATCTTCTGAAGAAGGAACAATGAGGCGTAATCACACAATTATTCTCACTATAAGTTCTAACATCAAAATCACCTATTTCTCTAGATCTCCAAAAAGTCTTGGAAAATCATTCCAAGGTGTTTGAAACTCCTAAAGGATTCCAACCTATTCCTGACCATGATCATGCAATTAATTTGATTCCAGGAATTGTTCCTCCAAACATTAGGCATTATAGATATCATTATGTCCAAAAGAGAAAAAGTTAATGTATGATTGCAGAAATGTTGGAGGCGGGTATAATTAAACCTAGTCAAAATTCTTTCTCTACTACAGTAGTATTGGTGCACAAGAAGGATGGATCATGGTGCATGTGTCCAGATTATAGGGAGCTCAATAATCTCACTATTAAATATAAATTTCCCATTCTTGTGATTGATGAATTATTCAATGAACTATAAGGAGAAATTTATTTTACCAAGTTGGATCTTCATTCAAGATATCATCAAATTAGAATGAATACTAAAGATATTCTGAAAACAACATTTCGAACTCGTGAGGGTCATTATGAATTTTTGGTCATGCTTTTTGACCTTTATAGAAAGCTATTTATGAGAATGAACTTTTTGCAATATTATATGCACTAAAGAAATGGAGACTTTACCGAATGGGAATACACTTCAAGGTAAACAATGATCATGATAGTATTAAACACTTTTTGGAACAAAGACTATCTTTAGAAGAGAAGCAAAAATGGGTCAAAAATATTTAGGGTTATGACTTTGAAATCATCTATGGAAAAGGGAAGGTAAATTTCGTGTCAGATGCACTCTCAAAAAAGGATGAAGAGGTGGAAGCATTTCTTTGTGCAAGTTATATTATCCAATCGGATTGGATAACCGAAGAAATGGATCAATGGAGGAAGGATGAAGAAATTTGTACAATCATTCAAAATCTGTAGTGATATCCTAGTACATATGATACATTTAGTAGGGAAAATGATTCCTTATGGTATAAAGATCGCTTATATATTTGTAAGAATTCCCAACTAAAACAAAATATTCTTCTGGAATTGCACACATCTCCTTTAGGAGGACACTCAGTAATTTTAAAAACTTACCATAGGGTCAAGAAAGAATTTTTTTGGGATGGCCTTATATATGATATTCAAAAGTTTTCGGCGGAATGTTTGGTTTTCCAACAAAATAAAGTTGACACAATTAAGACCCCCGGTATTCTAAAACCTTTATCCATTCAAAGTCAACATTTGGAGGAGATTTCAATGAATTTTGTCACAGGTTTACCTAATATCGAAGGAAAGAGTGTCATCATGGTGGTAGTTGGTAGACTTATCGAGTATGAACACTTTTGTGCATTATCTCATCCATTTAAAGAAAGTACAATTGCTACTACATTTATAGAAATAATTCAAAGGCTACATGGAAACCCAATGATTATTGTAAGCAACAGAGACCTCATTTTTATTGAAAATTTTCATATGGAATTAGTTTCTTGTTTGGGTACTCAACTAGCTCATAAATCATCTTATCATCCTCAATTCTATGGTCAAACTAATATAGTGAACAAATGTTTGGAAGTATATCTTCATTTTTTTGTATGTGATAAACAAACACAATGGGTCAAGTGGTTTCCTCTGGCTGAATGGTGGTATAACACTTCCTTCCATACTGCAGCAAAAATGACCCCATTTATGGAACTTTATGGATATCATCCACTGTCCATCAGATCATATTTAGGAGAAAACTCTAAGGTTCAAGTAGTGGAAGATCACATCGAGCATCAATAACAAGTTCTCCAACTCTTGAAGGATAACCTAAATTTGGCACAAAATTGAATGAAACAACAGGAAGATGAACATCGTAGCGAGATACTTTTTAATGTAGGAGATTGGGTATTTTTACGAGTACAACCATCCATACAAATTTCCCTCAAGCAAGCTAAGAAGTATAATAAATTATCACCAAAGTAATATGGTCCTTACAAGGTGTTGTAAAATATTGGTACTATGGCATACAAATTATAGCTTCCTTCTTCTTCAGGAGTGCATCCCGTTTTCGATGTTTCATGTTTAAATAAGGTTATAGGTGACAATCTTCCAGTTAAAAAATTATTGCCAGAACTTGATGGGGAAGGAAAAAATCATATTGGAACCTGAAGAAATCAGGGAAACAAGAACTCGACGACTAGAAAATTGATCAATTTCCAAGTATCTCATCAAGTTCAAAAACTTACATGCTAAATATTCTACATGGGAGGATGAGAATTTTATAAAGAAGCATCCACAATGACTCAAGCATTGAGGAAAACACTTTTTTGAAAGAGAGGGGCATGTTAGGTCCCTATATTACTAGTGTAGTGCCTTATTGTGGTTACTATAACCCCCTTATTGTTATTGTTGTACCCTTGTAACACCCATATTGTTATTATTGTGCCCTTACATTGTTATTTTTAGGTCGGCCAGGATTATATTATTACCCCATGGACTCCTATATATAGAAGCAGGTTTTTTCATTTGTATCATCTAATAATTTTTCATTTATATAATGTAAAGGAGGTTTTCCCCTCAAAGTGTCCTATTTCTAAGGCATTGATCTCTCTTTTCTCCTATTCTTCGAGTTGGTTTCATAACAAAATATGATTAACTAAATTGGAATAATTGGCAGGAATAAATTAAAAATGGATTACATAATACAATTAGTAAAAGATAAACTACATTTTGTAGAAAACTAAACTACATAAAATATTTGATATATGGAATTTTGGATGTTTATGGAATCGGCAAAGGCATAATGGAGAAATACATATGGGCCTAATTGGTATAGTAGAATGAGGCCAAATTGTATAACTATAATATTATTTTCCTTGGGAAATTGAAGCACTAGTGATGATTATGGATTTTAACTACCATCAAAAACTGAAATAATCGTAAGGGTAATGAAAATTCTCTAAAATTATAGAAAAAGAGCCAAATGTAAACCCTTGAGAAAATATTTAATTGAAAAGGAATGGAAATCCCAACAACATAAATATGAAAATCGACCATTCTAAAAAGAACGGAGTTTTGAATGTATTGAGTAGAAATTTATGGGTGTTGGGTTTAAATTGATTTTGAAATAATTTTAATAGAACGCATGTATTGCATGTAGACCCAAGAAGTCTATTTTTATTGTATGGAACAACAATAATATAAGATTTGTTAAAATGTTGAAAAACTGTATGATTTTTCTTGATGGATAGGAGCGAATAATTGAATTGGTACACTCCCTAGTCAAAGAAAGAATTGATGGACTATGTAAGGAAAATGTGGGCTTGTGAAATTGTGAAGCTCATGAGAATAAGATCCAATCCACTAGTGAGGCTATGAAAGTGTCCTTGAAGAGGGGATCATTGGGAATACATTGACTCACAACTTCTTAGGTGGAATGGTGGTTTAGCCTTATTTATTTTTTTAATGTATTTTTCCTTAAAACTATTATAATATTTTTTTTCCTATGTTTTATTTTATTTAAATTTTTAAATTATGTTATATTTTATTATTATTATTTTAATTTATAAAATAAAAGAAAAAAAATGAAAAATGAAGAAGATGCCATAAACAATTAAACAACAAGAACACTATATATATATATATATATATATATATATATATATATATATATATATATATATTTCTTGTTGTTTAATTGTTTCTGGCATCTTCTTCATTTTTCATTTTTTTCTTTTATTTATCTTCGAATTTCCATGTTTCATGTGTTTTTTTAGTTATTTTTAAAGAAAAAATATGCTTGATATTCTATTTTCGATATTTTTTATTTTTTTAGTAATTTTTGTATATTTTCCTCTCTTTTTTAATGTTTTAATTCTATTCTATTCAATTTTATTTTATTTTTCTTGTTTTCTAGAGTTATGGATTCTATGAGAAGAGAAATTTTGGCCTTACATTTCGAGATTTATCAAAGTAAAAAAAATTAGTCAAAATTTCGAGCCAACATGGGGTTTTGCTTTGTTTTGTTAAATAATTTTTATTTTTTTAGTACCCTTTTCCTTTTTATTGTAGGGCTTGTGTCGATTTTCAATAGAAATCAATCGTAACCATGTCTCAATCTTATAGTTGATTTTTAAGTTTTAATTACAATGGATCAAATCCACATCCAGTATGTGTTGTTTTGATAGTTTTTTTTTCTTAATTTTCATTGTGATGCATAAAGCATTTCCCACACTGTCAATTCCATAGTTGACTTTTAATTTTTCATTGTAATGTGTTAAGTTGTCATAGGATAACATATAAAAAAAATTATAATTTGTGGTATACTGAGTATTTGATTTATGCATCCATTTTTAAGGATTTTTAGGGTCATGACACTTATATTTAAGGTTATGGTTGAAAAATATATAAATTCAATTTTTTTTTAAAGTCATGATATTTATCTTTAACACCGTTGTTGAAAAATATGAAATTTTAAAGGTTTTTCAAAGTGATGATATTTATATTTAATGGCATGATAAAAAAGTGTTGGAATTTTTATGTTTTTTGAAGTTGTGATATTTTATCATTAACACTATAGCCAAAAAGTGTTATAATTTTAATGTTTTTCGGAGTGGTGATATTTTATTTTTAATGTCATTTAAAAAAAATGTTTGAATTCTGACCAAAAAAAGTGAAGGATTGATTGAACATCAAATATATTTGATTTATGGGAGTTTTTTCATATTTATTGCACAAAAAATTAGTTATTAATGTGATTGTTAAAATTAAAAAATTGGAACTATAACCCAAAAAAGGAAAAGAAAGTGTTGAGACAACATCAATTTAAATCAACCCTTTTCATTTTGGGGTGATTTTCCATGTTGGTTTCTAATGTTATTAGAAAAAAAAACATTTACATTGTGTTTTACATGTTTTTTTGCATAAAAATATAGGTTGTGGGGGATATACTTCTCATTTTTCAGTTACATTTCTCATTACATTGGTAAATTTCTTATGCCAATCAAACCCTATGCAATAAGGACCTTCCTCTTGGTTATGGTAGATATGCACCTATTTTTGCATAAACTTTCCTGCATAAACATTTCCCACCACTAGGTTCAACTTCTCAATATTATACCCTTGGTTAGGGTGTAAATGTTCATGCAATGAGCAAGGAGAAGTAACAATTATTCACCTATCGTAAGTCTTCTACTATTGGCAGTAGTAATTTTTTTTCCAAATTTAATAATGATTCATGCGCTAAAGAAAGTATTAAATTTTGAGGAAACCATGAAACTAGTTGTGTGAACTAAGGAGATATTATTATAAATCAAGGATATGGTTCTAGAAATAAAGAGAGGATTAAAAAAATTTATTTTAGGAACAAAGATAATAAAAACATATAGTCTTGAAGACCACTGTTTCTAGAATTTTCCTATCTTTCTCAACATTCTCGCCAAGTAAGATAGAAAAACTTGCACCATTTTAAGGTGTAACCTGAAATACAAAATGCTAATGCGGTGGCCATATGATAAATAAAGAAACTGAATACATTCTATGGTAAAGGTTTAAGGGTTATGCTTTCAACATAATACAACTAGAACCAATAAAGGTGGTTTCATATAGGCATGGAGAAAACCTTGAGGGAATCTCTTTAAAGAATGTCATAACCAAAGATCAAATCAATAGTAAAGTGGTTTCATATAAGTGTGTGCCAACTACTATGGAGTTGGATTTAATGGATGTTAGAAACATATATCAACTATATCGATGCAATCTTTTAATAAATTACCCAAATATTATTCCCTATAAATCTCTCACAAATACAATTCCTATATTTTGAGAGGGAGCTATCCAATAAAAAGTTAGAGAAATATTGTGATTATTTCAAGAGGTGAAGCCTTTATATGATATGTACCATGAGACTCCATGAGGAGGAGAGAAGCCATTAAAAATGGGATTTGGAGAATTGAATGTTGTCAATAGATTATTTGGTTGATAAAAATGCTCATAAGGATCAATAAAGTCAATCATTTCATAAGAAAATATATAATGGCAAGGTGTAAGTGTATCTGTGATAATTTGAAAAAATAACTCTTCAGAAAAATCCCATTACATGAAGTTTTATAAGTGGTAAAGAAGGTAACATACCTTGGGTGTGTGAGACTTGTAGAAATATGTCTATGTTCTACATTATTTACCTTCGAAGGTGAATTATTTAAGAAGATGTTCATTGTGGCTATGTGGTACCCAATACCCCCTATAGTACCCGGCATTTTAATGGGGAATTTTGAGAATAAATCCTTGGAAAACAGTTGCTATAACCTAAATACTAGACTAGGTTAGTTGATGACAGAAGAGAAAATTGGCTACATGGGGACAATGAGTTAAGAAACTTTGTAGACCACGATAATAGTAAATTTAAAGACATAAAATTCACAATGGAGGTAGAGGGAAATAAAAACATCCTATTCCTTTAAATTATTGTTCATAAAAAATATGATGGATCACTTGGACACAAGGTGTTCAAAAATAAATACCACACAGATAACTACCTACCTTCCAAGTCACACCATCATCTTGCAAAAAGGATGGGGTTCATAAATACCCTTTTCATGAGAATTAATAATATCAAATATGGAGCAGGTTGAGGAGGAAATAAATTATTTTCTAACATTACATATAAAAATAATGACATCATGAATACCATCAAAAGAGGAAGAACCAGAAAAGGAACGAGACCCCCTACAAAAAACTCCTCGAGTATTAATAGGAAGGATTATCTACCATACATTTAAGGAGTCCATATAGAATAGTTGAGGTTTTTAGAAAGAAAGACATAGATACCTCACTCAAGCCTGTGAGAACCATAATGTAGAAGACAAGATCAGAAAAAAATAAGAAGCTTGAATCACCTCCTACACAAAGGTGTTTACAAGGTCATTTTTTCATCTAGATAATGTTACATTGGAGAGATAGGAATATCCTTTAGAATTAGAGTAAAAAAAAATGGTGATAACATCAAAAATGGTATAAATTAGTATTCAACACTTCTATATAACTCATTAAATACATTTCACCATGTTTTCCTCAAATTAAGAAATATAATCACTAAATAAAAGCATCAATATAAGTGAAAGGTCTGTGAAGCATTAGAAATTATAAAGCACCCTCACAATATTAATAAAGATGGGGGTATGGAAATAAGTTGGAGTTGCATCCCCTTACTCACAGAAGGCCCCAAACCTTACAACCATGGCCAAGACACTCACCATTGTCCTCTGCCCCCCCCCCCCCCCTCTAACCCATACTAGGCCTCTCCTTCCTCCTCTCCCCCTCATATTCATTATCTCCCGAGAACGTTATCACTACACTACCCTTATCCTTATTCCTTTCATACCATCCTAAACCATAATTAAAATAATTTAATAACTATAACAAATATACTCAATTTAACCAAATAATAATAACAAATATCAATATCAAACTATTACAAGAGAACAATTAAAATCACTTGAAAAATTTAATAACTATTAACTTTATTCCATTAAATTAATAATAATAGGAAACATTAATAAAAATCATATCTAAGTTTAATATAATAATAATAAGAAATAATTATATAAAATATTGTAAAAAATATTATCTTTATTAATAATAATAACAATTATTAATATAATATAACACAATATATAAGTTAATAATTTTGCATATTTATTAATTTTTCATGATAATAATTTATTAGCTCTCATTATTATTAAATTTTTTTGGTGGGAAGGTCAGATGATTCACATATAAAATCCTTCCCACCAATATTTATTATCCCTCATTAATTCTCTTATCCTTTTCTTTTGTCCTAACAATGGGCCATCTTATAGACTTGAGATGTTGACCCAAAAAAGACTTTTTTGGAGCTAGTTATAATACACCATCATTGTAAAGTACCATAATTGTTGAAAATAATGGTTAAGTGTACCACTCACCACTATGGTTTGACCTAACAAGAAACCCATCAAAGAAGAAACCTGCAGATGTTGACTAGAGGAATCTAATAGCGAATTAGTGTAAGGGAGGGAGAGACAGTAATGGGAGATAGAGAAGAAATAATTCTATGGGATGAAGCAGAAATATTGGAGATGAGAGTACGGTATCGTGTGAACAAAAAGGAGAAAACCCTATGTAATATTATTTCTTGCTTTTTTTCCACAAGTGAAGTCATTTGTTGTTTATTTCCCTTAGCTATAGGAATGAATGGATTCATTAAGGATTGTCTAGGTTTTACACAAATATTATAGAGGGAATCATTGAGGGACTCTAGATTACATAAATGAATCCTTCCATGTTGTGGAATTATATAATGGCAATACAGTAAAAAATTTACCAAAATCGATCAATTTGGGTACCTAAGAGAGGTGTAAATAATTTTTTCACAAAATGAGGGTCTCTCCTTGTATTATGAAAGATACATTGTGAACACATTGGGAAGGATATAAATAAAAAGGTATATACGATAAAGGACTCGACATTGAACTCTAAGTACATGTAGGAGGGACCTTAATATTTTGAATATTAGTATCCTAGGAAATTGTTCCCCTCAGGTGCCTATTTTGTAAAGCAACTGAAAAAGCTCCCATAGTAACTCGGTAGAAATTTGGTACTAAAGACATATGTAAGGAAATGATGAGTTAATTTGATGAAGGAGAATGTCCTTCATGACTTCATTCCTGATTTAATATGATTAACGAGAATGGATTCCATTATTCCACTCTATAATATTGAGTAGAACTTCTCACGTGACTTCCTGGTCCAACTTATTAATGGGTGGCCAAATACTAGAAATATTCTAGTGTGGTGAATCCTATGGTGTAGTGGAACCTGGCTCAACCTTCATTAATTTCATTTAGCATAAGATATTAATCACATAAGTATCCTTGTATAATTCATCTATGTAGTGTGAACCATGTTAATGAGAGAAAAACTATCGTTTCTAAATGTCTTATGTTTATGTGCTTGTCTACTTAACATGGAATATATTCTATATGATGTTCATTCATAATGATAAGTAGTATATCTAACTAACATCTATGTATAATACTCATATGCCTCATCACAAATATTTATCTACTTCTATTTTATGTATTTCATGTTATGGACATGAAATAAATGTGATATTGAGAATGGGGTTGGAGGACTTCTAATCCTAGTGATGGCTAGTATACATAGTTTTCTATTTGGTAGACTAGAGAATATCTAATCCATAAAAAATAATTATATGGTAAATGATTTATATTTCAAAGGCATGAAAAAAATCCTTGATTTCAATAGAGTAGTTTCAAGGTAAAGAGTTTTCTCTAAACATTTAATAAAAAAACATGGAACTATTCATTGAAGTACTATGAATTTGTTAGAGGGTTGATAAAGGTTTAAAGGAACCCTAAAGTACACCAACGTGAACTGTTTAATAGTGGGAATATTCTCCCTAGAAGGAATGATAGGCTCGACAACCTCAAGTAGAGAAAATTATGTACAATGACCTCTTTGACTTCTTGGAAGGAATATTTGGTAATTGACAGTAAAATGGAGGATGTTTATTGATTTTTTGGTCACGTGGCTACCTTTGTGTCATCACGAGTTTTCTTTGTACATTAAGGATTGTCAAAAAATTGTACTCAATTTTCAATACAAGCTAATTATTATCTCTATAGTCACACGTTGATTAGGAGAGAATTTCTGGTTTGATCGTTTTGTTTCATGGTAAAATGAATTATGAGGATGGAATTTCTTAGCTGAACATTCTATGGAAATTTAGGTTTTGGAATTCCTAGCATTAGTCCTTAGTCACATGGCTTGATGAGATCCATGACTCAGAGATAGTAGGAAGGAGGGCTTAGTAGAAATTTTTGCCACTGAAAAGATATAATAAATTCCTTTTAGGGAAACATCGATATGGTGTGGGTATAGTCAACAGATTTAACTTGAAAATAAAAAATATATTAATGAAGCACATTATCTAATGACACAGAGTACTAGAGTAATCGAAATCCTAAAGAATGATTCTATGATGATGTGAGAGATGACAATATGGTCGTGCTAATGGATGACATGATTCAACCATATATGTTTCTTCAATACGACAAAAAGTATCAAAAAATTGTACCACATATTAGATGACATAATAACATCTACCACATGTTAGATGCAAATTGGGTGTCACAAAATGAGGTGACATGCCTAGTTGTCATACCAACATGTTGGAATAGTTTTATACCTTCTCATACCGACGTTGGGAATATTGAGATATTGGGCTATCAATAAATTGATATACCAATATATTAGATATATTGGGAAATGAACCTTTTATAGAAATTATGGTATGGAATTTTTTGCTACGACATATATTCAATGAAAATATACTAATGCAAAAGTGAGACATGTTCAACAACTACCATGCGACACCCATGTGGCTTTTATAGACGTTGATTTGGCTCGTAAGGGGTAGATGATCAAACGACCATAACTTTCTTTCCCAAGATTAGAATGAGGTGAAATTTATTTAATGAGAAATTTCTCAATGAGCATAATACAATGGTGTTGTCATAAATGTGATTAGAGGTAATGGAATAAAGAGGAAATTTTGTTAACTCCATATTCATAATAAGCCTTGAAGGTTGGGTCTAATTGTGACCCGCAACCCTATTATGACATTAGGGGTTTGGGTGTGCTGTAAAAGTAGCCTCACCTTCTAGATAGGTTTTCTATTGAGAGGGTTACCTAGAGAATATATTCATGTCAATTTTGAAATATGCATGTTTGTATTTTCATATTCTCTATTATAGGCATTTTTTTTGTTGCATGCATACAAAACTAATTTAGTAATAATAAATCTTGAATATAATGGAAATAATCCTCATATTATAGATTTTATTTTACTTCAATAGATTTGTTGTAATAAATTGTCGAGTGGAATCAGTTCAAAAAAATACAGGTCAATCTTTAATGCATGCATTCTCTCCTCATTGTAAAAAATATGCAATTTACAATGCTACGGAGGTGCTAAGTGACAAAGAATGAACATGTTTGGAATATAAACAAGGAGAGTACACATTATGAATATTCCTCATTTCTCAATTGCACCAACCCATAAATTGTACATGTTTTATTGAATTGAGCCTTATATGGACTAAAATTAAAGATCCCATGATGAATTGTTCCTTAAAATGGTGCATCTAAATCAGTTCCGCTAATTGTGTGGGCTAGATAGGGGACACACTTAATGAGTATGCTTATTATTCTGTTACTCATTGTTCATTATTTTATTTTAAAAGGGTACTTAGTCTCCTTGTTAGCCTAGATTATTTGTGCCATTCTCAACAATTCTCCATATAATCAAAGTGGTTGTTATTTATGTGTGCTTGTCTTATTTCCTTCAATTTGGTTAAATATCATTTTTTTATGCTAGTATATCTTAATTTATGCTCAAATATGTGAACTTTTATTAGTGTTTGATGATGGGAACTTTGTACTGAAAATTAGTAGCTCTTATTAAAATGGTTTTGCCATTGTACTTAAATTTGTTAGTTCTTATGAAGGTGGCATTATTCATGTTTTTTGTTTTATTTGTTAGTTTTTCTCATAAATTCTATAAAATAAAATTTCAACATTGATAAAAAATTTGGGTATTACTTGTCTCTGATGGCATTAAGACATGTTCAAAGACTAGCATTCGATGACTCAAGTTGTGAAAAATCCATTGCGAGGAAAAATATTAATTTATATTATCACAAATCTTTAATGCATGGACCCTTTACTATGCAACATAAGATATTAAGATATCCACCTCACTTGTGGTTCATTCCATTTGACAAGAGAAATAATGCCTATAATAAGAGACATTAGCAAACAAAAATCGTATGGAAAAAATAGTTTGTTTTTGAAGAAGAGAAGTAGAGCATCATTTAGGTGTGCTAATAGTTTTTTCTATCCCTTAAATTTTTCTTCCATGAAATGGAACAACTTTAAGCAATACATATTGAGATTAAAAATGTAGAAACCTAAAATTTTAAAAATTGTAGCTGGGTGTGTAAGAGTATAGAGAGGATGTTGGTGTTTTCTCTATGTTCCCTTTTATACATGGATAACACCAACTTTCTGCATCCTTTATGTTAATTTCATATCACTATTTTGACATCAAAAACCTAAACCACCCAACGTAAAAACTCACATTCCTTATTAGTGCTCATGGTAAATAATTATATAACTTTTGACATGCTGGACAAGGTAAACTTTCATCACTATGAATGAGTTGACATACAATAAATGTTCGTAACAATTGATGTTCTCATAGTTATATTTCATGAAATGTTGATCATTATAGAACAAAAACACGTTAACACTCACACACATTTCCACATCAAACAAAATACATATAACTCACCTTTTCCTTAATCTCCTTTCCATTTTGCAATAAATGATGAAGATCAACCGTTTGAAAATCAACTTTAATTGTGTAAAGAGCACAATATAGTTCGTTCAAAATAAGCTTGTATTTTTATCAACAACATCCTAAATTTATTCATTTAGCACTCTATTATGTGAGGGATTTAAAGGGTAATAGTCATTGATTTTGGAGCATTGTGTTTCATAAAATTGAAAACCATGCTTCAAATATTAAATAAAATTTGAAAAATATACATATTAGATTTAATTTTTTTTAGAATTTCTCTTTCAAGGTGAAACTTCTTAGCATAATAGATAGTTGGGCATATCATTTTTTTCCTCCCCAACAAGATTATTTCCACAAAATATATATTGGGTTATTTTGATAAGCCCAAAAGCATAGAAGTTGTCATGAAGTTGGACCCTCTTATGAGTATGTTTCTAAACATCACTTCTTTAACTAAGTCATAAATTTCTTGCTAAATACAAATTTAGCATCTAAAAATATCACCAAAATAATCCTAAAAATTTACAAATTTCTTGCAATCTTAAAAAAAAAAATAAAAAAAATTAAAATCGATGTCTTATTAAATTTCAGATACATAATTATACCTCTCTTAAAATATAATTTGATTTAATTTCCCACATCATTTTTCCATAGCCATGAGCAATGCTCATATGTGAATTAAGATTATCTCCAAAAAAACCAAGGTACAATAATATTCTAAACTTGAATAATGAGAGTTTTTCTTAAAAACATGCACAATGATATTTTATTTATAGTCCTTAAAATCCCTTAATGGTGAAGGCCACTTTGTAGTATAATGTGCGAATACTTCACCCATCTCAAGAGATAGAAAGTTGTATTATAGATTAAGATTTTTCATCAATACTTTTCTTTGTAGATTAAGGTTTGTCCAAAAAATGTCCTCAATTTCCAATAAAAACTAACTATTATCTCTATAGTCACAACTTGATTAGGAGATTTTTTTTGGTTTGATCCTTTTGTTTTAGGCTAAAACAAATTATGGAGATGGAATTCCCTATTTGAACATTCTATGGACATTTAGGGTTTTGAATTCCTAGCCTTAGTCCCTATTCACGTGACACGACGAGAGCCATGACTAAGAGATAGTAGGAATGATGGCTTACTAGAACTTTGGGCCACTGAAAGAATATAATTTTTTTTTCTTTTGGGAAACCTCAATATTATGTGGGACTAGTCAATGGACTTAACTTGAAAATACATAATGTATTAACCAAGGACATTATCTAATGACATAGTATTAGAGTAATCAAAATCCTGAAAAATGATGCCATGATGATGTCAGAGATGACAATATGGAAGTGGTAATAGATGACATGATTCATTCATATATCTTTCTTCAATACTACAAAAAGTATGGAAACATTGTGCCACATATGATATTACATGTCAACATCTTCCACATGTTAGATGGAAATTGTGTGTCACAAAATGAGGTGAAATGCCCATTTATCATGCCAACATGTTGGAATATTTTGATATCTTGTCATACCAACATTTGGAATACTGAGATATTGGGCTATTAATACCTTGATATACCAATATATTAGATATATTTTGAAATTCACCTTTTATATAAATTATGGTGTGGAATTTTTTGATACGACATATAATCAATGAACATGGACCAATGAAAAAGTGAGACACATTCAAGGGATACCATGCAACATCCATGTTGCTTTCATAGACGTTGTTGTGGCTCGTAAGGGGTATATTTTCAGATGACCATAACTTTGTTCCCTAGGCTTAAAATGAGATGAAATTTATATGATGATAAATTTCTCAATGAGCGTAATACAATGGCGGTGTCGTAAATGTGATTAGTGGTAATGGAAGAAAGAGGAAATTTAGTTAACCCCATATTCATAATAAGCCTTGAAGTTTGGGTCTAGTTGTGACCCACAACCATATTATGACATTAGGGGTTTCGGTGTGCTGTAAGAGTAGCCTCACCTTATAGATAAGTTTTCTCTCAAAATTGTTTCCTAGAGCATATATTGGTGTTAATTCTGAAATATATGTCTTTGTATTTACCTATTCCCTATTTTATACATTTTATGTGTTTCATGCATAAAAAAAATAGTAATAATAAATATGGAATATAATGGAAATAATCCTTCATATTATATATTTCATTTTACTTCAATAGATTTTTCGTAACAAATTGTCCAGTGGAATAATTTAAAAAAAAAATAGGTCAGTATTTAATGCATGCATCCTCTCCTCATCGTCAAAAATATGCAAGTTATAATGTTAAGGAGGTGCTAAGTGACAACGAATGAACATGTTTGTAATATCAACAATAAAGGTAAACGATATGAATATTCATTGTTTCTCAATTGCACCAACCCATAAATTGTCCATGTGTGATTGAATTGAACCTTATATGGACTAGATTTATAGATCCCAAGATGAATTGTACATTAAATTAGTGCATCTCAATCAGTTCAGCTAATTTCATGGGCTATATAGTGGGCACACTTATATAAGTATGCTTATTATTCCATTATTCATTTTTCATTATTTTATTTTAATAGGGTATTGAGTCTAATTGTTAGCCTAGATTATTTGTCATTATAAACAAATCCTCTATATAATCAAAGGGGTTTTTGTTTATGTTTGCTTCTCCTATTTCCTTCAATTGGGTCAAATATCATGTTTTTATGCTAGTATATCTTACTTTATGCTCAAATATGTGAACTTTTCTGAGTTTTTGATGATGGGAACTTAGTACTAAAAATGAGTAGCTCTTATTATCATGGTTTTAACATTCTTATGAAGGTGATGTTATTCATGTTTCTTGTTTAATTTTCTTAGTTTTTATCTTAAATGAAATAAAATAAAACATTAAATTTCATAAAAATGAGTGGTATTACCTATATTTCATGACATTAAGACATGTTTAAAGATTGGCACTGAATGTCTCAGGTTGTGAAAAATCCATTGCAAGGCAACATATTAATTTATATTATTAAAAAAATTTAATACATTCACCCTTCGAAATGAAATAGAAGATATCCACCTCAATTGTGGGTCATTCCACTTGAAAAGAGAAATAAATCCTAAAATATATGATATATTAGCAAACAAAGATCGTATGGAAAAAAAATAGTTTTTTGTTGAAGGACAGAAGTAGAGTATCATTTAGGTGTGATAATAACTTTTTCTATCCCTTAAAAGTTGCTTCCCTGAAATGGAACATCTTTAAGCAATACATATTGAGATTAAAAAAGTAGAAACCAAAAATTTATTTTTTCTAGCTTGGTGTGTAAAAGTAGAGAGTGAATATTGGTGCTTTCTCTATCTTCCCTTTTATACATGGATAACACCAACTTTATGCATCCTTTATGTTAATTTCATATAACTAAGGGGATTGGCCTTAATATTTTTAACATCAGTATCCTATGAAATGGTTCCCCTCATGTGCTTGTTTTTTAAAGAAACTTAAAAACCTCCCATAGTAATTTGGTAGAAATTTGGCCCTAAAGACATCTATAAGGAACTGAGGAGTTAATATGATGGGGGAGAATTTCCTTCACGGCTTCACCCATGATTTAATATGATGAAGGAGAATGGATTTAATCATTCCACTCCATAACATTCAGTATAACTTCTTGCCTAGCTTCTTGGTCCAGCTAAAGGGTGGCCAACTACTAGAAATATTGTACTATAGCGGATCATATGGTGTGGTGGAACATGCATCAACCTTTATAAGTTGTATTTAGCATAGGATATTGATCACATAAGTATCCTTGTATAAGTCATATATCTAATGTGAACCATGTTAATCAGACAAAAAATATCATTTCTAAATTTATTATGTTTATGTGCTTGTCTATTGAACATGTAATGTGTTATATATGATGTTCATTCATAATTATAAGTAGTATATCTAACTAAAATCTATATATAATACTCATATGCCCAATTACGAATCTTTATTTACTTCTATTTAATGTATTTCATATTATGGACATGAAATAAATGTCATATTGAGAATGGCATTGGAGGACTTCTAATCCTAGTGATGGTCAGTATACATAGTTTCTTATTAGGTAGAATAGAGAAGATATAGGCCATAAAAAATAATTATATGGTAAATGATGTGTATTTTAGAGGCATGAACAAATTCCTTGATTTCAACAGAGGAGTTTCAAGGGAAAGAGTCTTCTCTGAACATTTAATAAAGAAAACATGAAACTATTCATTGAAGTATTATGGAGTTGTTGGAGGCTTGATAAAGGCCTAAAGAAACCCTAAAGTACAACAACGTGGACTATTTACTAGTGGGAAGCTTCTCCCTAGAAGAAATGACAAGGTCGAAGACATGAAAAGGAGACAATTAGGTACAACAACCTCTTTGAATTTTTGGAAGGAATACTTGGTAATTGACAGTAAAATGGAGGATTTCGATGGATTTTTGGTCACGTGGATACCTTTGTGTCATCAGTAGTTTTATTTGTAGACTAAGGCTTGTTCAAAAAATGTCCTCAATTTTCACTACAAGCTAAGTATTATCTCTATAGTAACAACTTGTTTAGGAGAAAATTTTTGGTTTGATGCTTTTGTTTTAGGCTAAAACAAATTATGGGGATGGAATTCCTTAGTTGAACATTCTATGGAAATTTAGAGTTTGGAATTCCTAGCCTTAGTCGCTGGTCACATGACCCGATGAGAGCCATGACTAAGAGATAGTAGGAATGATTGCTTACTAGAACTTTGGGCCATTGAAAGAATATAAAAAAATATTTTTTGGGAAACCTTGATATTTTGTGGGAATAGTCAATGGACTTAACTTGAAAATAAATAATGTATTAACCAAGGACATTATCTAATGACATAGTATTAGAGTAATCTAAATCCTAAATAATGATGCCATGATGATGTTAGAGATGACAATATGTAAGTGGTAATGGATGACATGATTCAGCCATATATGTTTCTTCAATACCACAAAAAGTATGGAAACATTGTGCCACATATGATATGACATGTCAACATCTTCCACATGTTAGATGGAACTTGCATGTCAAAAAATGAGCTGATATGCCAAGTTATCATACAAACATGTTGGAACATTT
Source organism: Pinus albicaulis (assembly GCA_034641835.2). Taxonomy (NCBI): domain Eukaryota; kingdom Viridiplantae; phylum Streptophyta; class Pinopsida; order Pinales; family Pinaceae; genus Pinus; species Pinus albicaulis. The sequence goes on along the minus strand of CM076579.1, from coordinate 604,350,175 downwards.
TGATATCTTGTTATGCCATCATTTCAAATACTGAGATATTGGGCTATCAATACCTTGATATACCAATATATTAGATATATTTGGAAATTCACCTTTTATAGAAATTATGATGTGGAATTTTTTGGTACGACTTATAGTCAATGAACATAGACCGATGAAAAAGTGACACTTGTTCAAGAGATACCATGCAACATCCATGTGGCTTTTATAGATGTTGTTGTGGCTCGTAAGGGGTATATGTTCAAATGACCATAACTTTGTTTCCTAGGCTTAGAATGAGATGAAAATTATATGATGATAAATTTCTCAATGAGCATAATACAATGGCGGTGTCATAAATGTGATTAGAGGTAACGGAAGAAAGAGGAAATTTAGTTAACCCCATATTCATAATAAGCCTTGAATTTTGGATCTAGTTGTGCCCACAACCCTACTATGACATTAGGTGTTTGGGTGTGTTGTAAGAGTAGCCTCACCTTATAGATAGTTTTTTCTCTTGAAATGGTTTCCTAGAGCATATATTGGTGTTAATTCCGAAATATGTGTGTTTGTATTTTCCTATTCTCTAATTTATACATTTTATCTGTTGCATGCATTAAAAAAAAATAGTAATAATAAATATGGAATATAATGGAAATAATCCTTCATATTATAGATTTCATTTTAGTTCAATAGATTTTTTGTAATGAATTGTCGAGTGGAATAATTTCAAAAAAAATTAGGTCAGTCTTTAATGCATGCATCCTCTCCTCACTGTCAAAAATATGCAAGTTATAATGTTAAGAAGGTTCTAAGTGACAACGAATGAACATGTTTGAAATATCAACAATAAGAGTATACATTATGAATACTCACTGTTTCTCAATTTCACCAACCCATAAATTGTACATGTGTGATTGAATTGAAACTTATATGGACTAGATTTACAGATCCCAAGATGAATTATTCCTTAAATTAGTGCATTTAAATCAATTCAGCTAATTTCATGGGCTAGATAGTGGGTACACTTATATGAGTATGCTTATTATTCCATTACTCATTTTTCATTATTTTACTTTAATAGGGTATTGAGTCTCCTTGTTAGCCTAGATTATTTGTGGCACTCTCAACCAATCCTCTATATAATCAAAGGGGTTGTTGTTTATGTGTGCTTCTCCCATTTCCTTAAATTGCGTCAAATATCATGTTTTTATGCTAGTATATCTTACTTTATGCTCAAATATGTGAACTTTTATGAGTGTTTGATGATTGGATCTTAGTACTATAAAATACTAGCTCTTATTAACATTGTTTTAACATTGCTATGAAGGTGATGTTATTCATGTTTCGTGTTTCATTTTCTTAGTTTTTCTCTTAAATAAAATAAAATAAAACTTCAACATTCATAAAAATGATTGTTATTACGTATATTTCACAACATTAAGACATGTTGAATGAGTGGCACTCAATAAGTCAGGTTGTGAAAAATCCATTGCAAGGAAACATTAATTTATATTATTACAATTTTTTAATAAATTCACCCTTTAATATGAAATATAAGATATCCACCTCAATTGTGGTTCATTCCACGTGACAAGAGCAAAAATTTCTAAAATATATGATATATTAGCAAACACAGATCAAATAAAAAAAATAGTTTGTTGTTGAAGGAGAGAAGTAGAGTATCATTTAGGTGTGATAATAATTTTTTCTATCCCTTAAAACTTGCTTCCTTTGGAATGGAACATCTTTAGGAAATACATCTTGAGATTAAAAAAATAGAAACCTAAAATTTAAAATTTTTAGCTTGGTGTGTAAAAGTATAGAGCGAATAGTGGTGCTTTCCCTATCTTCCCTTTTATACATGGATAACACCAACATTCTGCATCCTTTATGTTAATTTCATATCACTATTTTGACATACCAACCTCTAGCACCAGGCATAAAAACTAACATTCCTTATTAGTGTTCATGGTAATTAAGTAACTAACCTTTTACACGTTGGATAAGGTAAACTTTCATCAGTATAGATGAGTTGAAATGCAATAAATGTTTAAAATGATTCATGTTTTCATAGTTATGCTCCATTAAAAGTTGATTAATATAGAACACAAACACATTAACACCTACACACATGTGGACAATAAAAAAGTACATATAACACATCTTTGCCTTAATATCCCTTCCATTTTGCAATAAATGATGCAGATCAACCATTTGAAAATCAAATCTCATTGTGTATAGAGCACACTATAGTTCCTTCAAACTAAGCTTGTATTTTTTTCTTTCCTCTACCCTAATATAATTCTAAGTACCAAACAACATCCAAAATTTATTCATATAGCACTCTACTATGTGATGGCCTTCAAGGGTAACATTTGTTGATTTTGGAGCATTGTGTTTCATCAAATGGAAAAACCATGCATCAAATAGTAAACAAAATTTAAAAAACATGTTTATTAGATTACAATTTTTTTAGAATTTCTCTTTCAAGGTGAAACTTCTTATCATGATAGATAGGTGATTGCGCGTATTTTTTGTTCTTCTCTCCAACTAGATTAATTTCCATGAAATATGTATTGGCTTATTGTGAGATAAGTCCAAAAGCTTAGAGGTTGTCATGAAGTGGGAACCCCATTATGAGTGTGTATCTAAACATCACTTCTCTAACTAAGTAATAAATTTCTTACTAAATACAAATTTAGAGGTTATAATGGCATCTAAAAAATCTTACCAAAATAACCTTAACAAATTTATCAATTTCTTGCAATCTTAAAAAAAAATTAAAGTCCATGTCTTATTAAATTTTAGATACATAACTATACATCTCTTCAAATATAATTTGATTTAATTTGCTACATAACTTTTCCAAAGCCATGATCAATGCTCCTATGTGAATTAAGAGTATTTCCCAAAAAAAATTAGGGTAGAAGAATATTCTATACTTGAATAATGAGAGCTTTTCTTAAAAAGATGCACAATGATATTTTATTGATAGTCCTTAATATCCCTTAATGGTGAAGACCACTTTGCAGTATTGTTGAGGTAGCTAATGTGTGAATGCTTCACACATATTCATAGATAGAAAGTTGTATTATAGATATGAAGCTAAATAATCTAATAGTGAGGGAATGTGAACCAAATAATCCATTAATAATTATTAATTTTAAACAAGTTATTAATAGTTATTAAATTTTAGAGGGGAATTCAAAATAGAATATAATAAATAATAATAATAAAGTTAATAGAATGACATAATAAAATTAGCAAGATTTGTACTACAAAGGAGTTAGATTGGGATGAATAAAATAAAGTTAAAAGAGTTGGTCAAAATGACCATAAATCAATAGATGGTCTAATGAGTTGTTCAATAAAATTTAATTATATGAAATTTCCTAATATTAAAAAATTAATTCTTTGTTAATCTTGGTAAATTTCAATTAATTAAATCTTATATGACACTCCCATTAGAGCATTTTTTAATTTAGGGTAATTTTGACCAATTCAATTAACGTCATTTTATTCTTTCTAAGCTAATAGCTCGTTAGTTTAAATTTTATGAACTCTACTATGTTATTTATTTTAACTTTAATTTTTTTCAAATTGACATTCATTTTTCATATTTGATAATTATTAATAATTTTTTTAAAATCAATAATTATTAATAAATGGTTTAAATTTAATAATTATTAATAAATCGTTTTGTTCACAACCCCTTAGGATCAAATTCTATGTACTTATTAGAGGCAGTCTCGTATCTATAATTCAAAGAGAAGGGTGAAGTGTTTGTCATCAACAATAATTATTAAAATATATATGGTTATTTAAAATTATTTTTTAAAATAATGAAATTTCAAAATATTTTAATTACAATTATGTATGTATATATATTAGTAAATTTTTATGAGTTAAATAATAGGGAGTAATGTTATATTCATAAACAATAAGTCCAATGAAACTATCCAAAATGAGGTTATATAGCTTGACTAAATTTTGGACATCATATATGTGATTTTGATCCTAACATAATGGTCCACAGACACTAAATAATTGAACTAAATTCTGACCATGAGGTGTAGGTTTGTTATTTTTAGTTGGGTTTAGTTTCTCCTAGGTTAAAGGTTCAAAAATTATGGAGTGGGGTTGAGGATGGATGTCACTTTTGAGGAATTGAACTTCCCATAAGAGGTAGAGGGTTAATCTAGCATCAACACAATTAGGGTGGTTGTGCGTGGTTGAACAACCCCATATGGTAGAGATGTTGAAATGTAATGTTTAACATTTTGACTAAGTCAAAATTTGATAATAATAAAAATAAAATAAAATAAAAAGATTAATATTATCTAAACATTTTAACTTAGTAAATAATATAAAAATACAAATAAAAATAGAAATGGCCCATGATATTGATCCATGCTTTTTCCTGTAGAATATAGCTTATTTAAAGAAAAAATTAAACCAAGTTGTATCCATATTAATTCTAAATGCGACAATAAATTATTTTCAAGAAATTTATATATAAAAATATTTGAACCTTAGTAGACCTAGAATTAATAGATCTACAATTAACTAAATTTATGATGGTAAGTATAAATTATTAATATTTCTTCAATTCAATATAAACGCTGACGCAACCTTATTAAAAAAAAAAAAAAAAAAACTCAAAAAGAAGCTTACCCAACCTACAATTGAAAATTAAATTAAAAAGATAAAAAACAAACCTGACATAATTTCTAACTTAAATAAACCCATTATTAATTACAAACCCAATATTGCAACCTAAACCAACGAAATATTAATTAGAAATCGATCTCAATGGTGGGCGTCGACCATCACATCTAGCCGACCAGATGGACTCAAAATAATCCACATATTAAATATATAACAGCCGACCAGCTCGACTCAAAATAATCCACATATTAAATCTATAAAAGGAAGCGTGCAAAGGGCCATTTTGAAGATATTAATCCAAAGCGCCAATTGTGATATCGTCCTGCAGCATCATCACTCAATGCCAGAAGCGGTGTATTAGATTGGGTGGCGGGGGCTTTGGGTCTGCTACGTTTGTAAGAAGCCGCTTATTGAACGTTGTTGCTTTGCATCTCAGGAAGAGAAGAGAACTAACATGCACGAAGTAGTTTAATCGTGGAGTGGTGATTTTGTCTAATAATTTGATAGAAATGTAGATATTTTAATTATTTCAGATTTTCAACCTTAAGAAGCCAATCAAACCATCTGGAGTCAGTGATATTCTCCTTTTGTTGCACAATGGACTCACAAATCTCTCCCACCATGGTGTTCAACTCCTCGATATTATACTTCTGGTTGTGGCAGATATGCCCCCTCATTTAGCAAACATCAGTGCCAATTATCCGCTGCCCCTGTAATAATCATTCAAGTTCTAAAGAAAGAGTAAAAGAGCCTAATCATGTGAAAAAAGAAGATGGTGGTTCTACCAATAGGGAGAAGAAAATCATGTTGTCTTTTGTAAACAGAGAGAATAAAAATCATCTTGCCTTTGCTTGACTAGAATGTTGAAAGAATCATCTTGCCTTTGCTTGGCTAGAATGTTGAAGGAATCATCTTGTCTTTTCTTAATGTTGACAAAGGATGATCATTTCAACGCCGGTCTACATGATTGGATGTTTGTGTATCCATATTCGTTGTTTCTAGCACCGTCTTCTGGTTCACACAATTGGCTTCGAGTGTTCCACCAAATTTGACACGTTATTTCTCACTTGAAAATGATTATTAAATTTTGAAAATTGTTGACTGTTGACACCTAATCCTATGGATGGGTGTGCACATTTATTTTTGTATATTATTTGTTATTAGGAAATAAGGAAGGCCAAGAGTCATTGGGAGCTGAATCCCAATAGCCTCACCTCCCATCTATATAAGCATGTACATTCTTCAACTAATATACATTGCAGTTTTGAGGAGTTACCTCCTGGTTTGACATGGTATCAGAGCCAGCCCCACATTTGGCATTTCTGCCCTGTGGTGTAACTCCCTACCCTTTGCTCAGTTAATATTTTTTAATATTTTTGCTGCTCATTAACTGCTAGACTGTTATTCTGCATTTTTTTTTCCCTAAATAGCACTGACATTTGCAGCTCCAGCTCCTGCAGACTGCAGGCTCTGTCAATCTGCAAATTGCAGGCTCTGCCAGTCCAGCAGTCCTGCAACTGTCTTCTGCAGATTCAAATTCAAATTTTTTATGTAACAGCCCTTTTTGGGCCTCCTCATTCTCCTTTCCCCTCTCCATACCTATCGACCCATTCTAGCGCCCATTCATTTCCCTACCTCACTCCATTCCCTCACTTTCTCCCTACGCCCTCTCCCTCATCCCTGTGCCCTCTCACTTTCAGTCTCCAGCAAAGTTTTCTGAGCAGATATAGTTTCCAGGAAGAGTTTTTAAACTCAGAAAACTCCATTACTACAGGACTTGAGGGCATCGTATAATTGGATCTGCTCCTTTCTTACTGAGGGAAAAATTCTACCATTACCTGAGCTATAATCTGAATAAGATGAAACATGTGGCGTGAGAAATTTATAACTCACATGTGTAATAGGAGATGCATATATCTAACAACCAGAAGGAAAATCCCTGACTGCATATGGTTTGATTGGCTTCTTAAGCTTGAAAATATGGTCACTTTCAACTAGATCATTATTGTCCTTTTCAACTATGTTTTTCCTTAGAATTTTATTTAGAGCTTTCTATGATCGAGGATGATACTCTTACCGGACTTTGTTGGCATTATGATGTAATACGTTGTTATGTTGTCCTTCAAACAAACCTATTCCATGAGTTTCTTTTAGATAGAAACCTATTTGTTAAATATGTAAAATTGATGTATCTACAGCTCAGTTAAGATATGACAGAGAAAGGAATTCCAATCAGGGAGAAAGCAATAATAAAGATAAATTTGTAAGATGTATACGTAGGATTGATGAAGGCAACCCCCATATACTCGTAGTTTTGATGAAAGAAACCCGAGTATACATCCATAATTAGTGTATATGCAGTTTTGGTGAATAAAAATCGTGTATATACGTCGGTTCATAGAAACCATATCACGTATGTACTTACTCACTCAATTTATGATACCAGGGATGCTTACCATGGTTTTAGCCCAAAGTATTGCGCGTTATGTTATCTATTTGATCCCATCCACTTGTGTGGTTTTGGGCTCATGGTATTCGCTAAGCCTCAACTATATAAGAAGAAGAAGATCATAGTGAAAAGAATGCAAGTGTATGGGTATTGATTGAATACTTCACTCTGAAGTATATCTGCATGGAATGTTTTACAATTTATTAATATATATCAAATAATGATGCACCTATGAATACAATGATGGATCAGGATCTCTAGAAATAAAATGACTATCTATTTGCTTAATCTATTTGTGACATGTTTAGATCTATGATATGGTGAATCTTTGGTGATGTGTAGGGTATGATATGAGCAAGTCTGCTGATATGAAATTTTATGCAGTCCTAAATATTTACAGATCTATACGTTTTTCTTCATGGTGAAAGCATGTATAAATGCGTGTTCATTTCAGCAAAGCCCATATGGATGTTAGTGTTATTCTTGAGATTCCTAAAGAAAATGTCTGATCATTTATGCTATATTTATGTTGTCTGTCAATGAATTCTTTATATAGATATGGACTCTTCGAATATTGTATATGCTGCTAGTGGAATATGTATAAATATGATGAGTTATTCTGTGATTTAATATGATCGGTGCTTCTAACTAAATAAGGGTTCTGTAAATCACATAAAGTATGCTTGAATTTCTTTGATCTCTTCTTAGTCTGATTAGATTCTTAAATTCACTATATAAATATTTATACACAGGTTCTTCCACAGGAAAGCGCATATATACGCACGTTTTAGTAAGTAAAGAAGTGTATACATTTGGTTTTATGAATGACCAGGGTTGAAGTTGATTATACATGTTAATTCAGAAGTGTGGTTTTATTGTGGTTATATGGTTACAGTGATCTCACTGTTCTATTTAAATATTGGTTTATGGCTATTGGTGTTGATCTACAAATTATGTTATATTGAAGTTGTTGGATCCAGTGTGAAAATTTATCAAAAATGGTCTACAGTGGTTCTGACGGTTGAAGCCTTTAGTGTGGAAGTCAAACCTTCCTGCTAGCTGGTGATCAGTTCAGGGGTTGTATATCCCTTCTAGTAGTGGCTGCTAAACACGATCATAGGGTTGGATCTCCCTTCCAATAGCAATTGGATAATGAGATAATGTTGCAGCCTTTTGTAGCTGGGTGCCTACATACATCACTAGAAGGAAGATCATATAAGATGAGCAATCAAGATGAAACAACATTTATTAGACTACTAGTATTTAATAGAAATAATTTAATATTCTGGAATACAAGAACAATATCTAGCTGCAATTCCCACAAATCCAATAGCAAGGAAGAACTATGACACTAATGCAAAAGTTGTCAATGCATTTTTGGGAAGCCTGACCGAATCATAATTCATCAAGGTTATGTAGTTAAATTCAACAAAGAATATATGGGACAATCATTCTGAGCTATGAATACGATGCCAAGGTAAAAAGTACTAAACTCCAATATCTTAGAATTCAATATGAAAATCTCATAATTCATAACAATGAAAGTATTGCTAGTTTATTTTACATCTAGATGATATTGTAAATCGTATGAGAAATCTGGGTGAAGACATAAGAGACACAACTTTGGTAGAGAAAATATTAAGATCTCTAACTCCTAAATTTTAGTCAGAAGTGTCTATTATTGAAGATATATAGACTCTTACTATTGTTCAACATCACTGGATCATGATTTCTTTTCAAATTAGAAAAGGAGGTTCGTCTAAAGTTATAGAAACAAATTTTAGAACTACTGCAAAAGGAAATGACAAGGAAGAAGAAAAATAATTAAGGTATGTATCAGAAGAAGATGAGGTAAATTTCATAAAGAAACTTCAAACTGGCACTAGAAGGTTCATAGGTACGCTTACTTTCAAATTTTTCTCTTGTGGAAGGGTGTGTCATTATGCTGCTAAATGTCCCCATAAGGAAAATCATGATAAGGGAAAGTATCTAGAAAAAATTAATAGGAGAATATCTGGCAATAGAAAAAGTTACTATACTGATGAAGATAGTGATGGCTTGTCAAATAGTGAAGAAGATTTTAGACTACTCATGGCATTTGAAAAAGACACGAGTGAGGCTAAAGGTACTTTTATAGATGCTTTAGAAGAAAATTATTTTCTAGAAGAAATAACTCAACTCAAAATATGCTTGGAACACATAAATATATCCATAGATAATCTAAACAATTAGCTCATAAAAAAGGATAACCACAATGATAAATTAGAATGTGAAATTGCAAGTCTAAGAAAAGAACTTGAGAAAATAAAAACTATAAAAACTTAGATTTGCCAAAGGATCTGAAACCTTAGATGAAATTATCAAGGTTCAATGCTCTCCTCTTTTGAAAACAGGTCTTGGATATACTAGTGAATCTTCTCAGTCATAAAATTCCTCAGCTACAAGTTATCAAAATGCAACACAAGCCAGCCAAGAAAGCTTCGTCACTTTGCAAAAGAACAAATACAATTTCCACGTAAAGCATGATCATTAAAATTCATTGATGCACAATAACATAAATACCAGTCAAAAGGTAAACAACACCAAAATTTTCTATGATCGCAGAAATTTATTCTTTAATGAACAATGATTCTCATGTCATAATTTTGGTCACAAATCTCTTCAATATGTTGCATACAAAACCATCATGACCAATGAAAGAAGAAAGCAAAGAGGTGAGATAGGAATAAACAAGAATACTTATAAAAAAATTCTCCTCTTCAACATGAAATGGATTGTTCATTTTGCAATCACTTTGGACATGAAGAATCTAAATGCAGGATCAAAATTCAACTAAAAGAAAAAATATCTACAAGTTCCATGAACCTGAAGGAGGAAGTTGTAAATATAAGCAGACCATGAAATAATCATTATGGACAAACATGAAAACATGTGGTGGCAGAAATATGGCTTGGAATAGGAAGAACCAGAAGGTCTCCATAACTATAGCCAGTGAGGAAAGAGAACCGCGAAAAAAAATGTGGGTATGTGATATAGAAATATGAGAATTTTGAAGGAATTGAGTAGAAATTTATTTTTGTTCAGTTTATATTTATTTTTAAATAGTTTTAATATAATGCATGTATTTCATGTACGCCTAAGGATACTATTGTTATGGTAGGGAACTACAAGGAAACAACATTTCTTAAAGTAGTTAAAACATGTATGTGTTTTCTCGATGGATGTCAATAAATAATTGAATTGGTTCACTCCCTAGTCAAAGAAAAAATTTATGGATCATGTAAGGAAAATGTGTCCTTCTGAGATTATGAGGCTCCTAAGAATAAAATCCAATCCAATAGTGAGGCTAAGAATGTGTCTCTAGAAAGGGGATTTTGGGGAATACGTTGAGTCAAAACTATTTGGGTGGAAAGGTGATTCAGTATTGTTGATTAGGAGGTTGGTGAAGAAGCCTTAAACCTAGTTAAGGGACTAAATGAAGTTATGAATTGTTGGATGTTTCATTAGGGCACATAATATGTTAGAGGAATATAAAGTGTTAAGGGATTGATAGATAAGTTAAGGGATCCATTTTATGTTGTGCCAATCCTTAGTGGTTATGATTTATTTTGTTGTGATAATACTATTAGACTCAACATTGGAAGTGTGGATTCCTTAATCGAGTACCTCAGGGAGACTGGGATAATGAAACTCTCTTGGTCTCAACTAATCCAAATTGTTTCTAGGAAAATTTATGTATAGTTTCTTTAATTTTATAGTGCATTGATGTTTCCTTTCAATATGCATAGTATGCTACTAAGCATGAATTAAATAAATCTAGTAAATCTAGTAAATACTACTATATGATATTTTGAAATGATGTTATGCTAAAAAAAATAACATTGTTTGAGTGTGTTTGAATCTATATTTTAGACAGATTTCGAAAGGTATGGTATGGGATGTATGGCCATGATGTAGGATAAAAATATTATCACCTGTGAAGATCAAAATATTATAAGAAGAGTCTTATGGTTTCGATACTTGGTCTCTATATGAATAAATTTTAGGAAATAATTTTTTTATAAAGAATATCACAAAAATATCATGGGAATTGTGTGCACCTGTTAGAGTTGTGATGATGTATCGATATCAAGAATACGTGGAAGTATTTCATGCAATGTCTTGTTACAAGGATATGTTGAATTCCTATGTTGGAAAACCATATGAATGTGAATTTGGAAACTTAAGAACAAGGCCATTGTGGTAGCATTTGACATTATGATATTATTTGATAGCCACAAGTCATTAAATCTACATGAGATGTTCTACGTTAAGGGAAAGGTAGAGTAGTGACTTGAATATAAGGATCTTTGAGTCCTCCTTAGCCTTCCTATTCAAAAAATCCTTACTAAGGTAGATCACTATAGGGACTATATTAGAAACATGAGGATAAAATAACCCCAATATCGGTATGTCTGATGCAAATAGTGAGTTGAAATTTACCTATGAAAGCCCATGAAGTGGAGGAAAGTTATAGAAATAAGTATTAATTTGAAAATTTTCATTTTCTTAAATATATGTTCCTTCATGAAAATTGAGATTTTCTTTCGAAAAATTTTAAAAATGGAACACATGAGGCTTCTCATTTAGCTTTCCCTTAATTAAATGAGAATAAAATTGAAATTCCACATCACGTGACATATTGTAAGCATTAAATGTGTCAGTGAGACTTACTTATCTCATTCAATTTGAGTTGAAGGCAAAACTAGAGGCATGTAGGCTGTATCCTACATTCTAGGCACATTGGTTGAGTTATATGTGAGTTGTAATTAGATAACTCAAGTATTTCAGTTAAAATTAGTTAAACTAATTGTAACTCAGAGATGAGCTACTCATAGGTGAAATGAATTAAATCTAATTTAATTCACATGCAGCAATCAATCAGATAACTAAAAATTGTTGCATGTTAGTCGTACGGAAGGACCAATTTATATTGGGGTTATAGGAAATATTACTATCAATTTCATAACTAAAAAACTGTACATGTGGTGCATGCGGTCAGAAGAAGGCCTAAATTAAAGCATTCCTTAATTAGATAAAATTCAATTTAAAAGGAGGAATGAAGGCAAAAATTTAATCATTTTTCTTACGAGCACGAGTTACTGAGACCAAGAAATGAGAGGCATAAGTTTGTTTGTGGATCTTGTAAGAGAAATGTGTGACAAGAGAAGCTTATGCATAGCTCCATAGTGAGCTATTCAAAAGAGTACATATGTCTCTCAGGAAGTGAAACATCATTGTATTGTTTCATGTTCTTAACTTTATGCAATATAGCTATAGTGGGGATTATATCTCACACTTTCTCTAGATACATCTTGTGTTGTGTGATTAACATTATTCCTCTTCATTATTGATGTGGTTGTGAGATCGAAATTGGTTTCCACACTTCGTAGAGGTGATTCAATATTTTTTTTGAACATATTACAAGATCAATGGAGTCTATGTGGATCTTCTACATGGTATTAGAGTAGGGTTTTTTTGGTGGCAATTTTGCAAAGACGATATGAAAATTTGTGTGATTTTTTTTCAAAAAAAAATAGCACATCTGGACTCCTTGTGAAAGAATACCCAAATTGTAAAAAAAAAATTGGTTGGATCAGAGTTCGGATGAGGGCGATATCGCCAATTTAAAATAAGCTCTTTTTTTAGAAATTTTTGTGAATGTGGAACAATTACAATGTGCACAAGTCAAGAACGTATATGCACTCTAGGTACTAGATGCATGCAAATATTTGAGTAGCAAAATAAAATATTAGATTTTTTCTGGTTGAGAGGGAGGAATAATTTCCTCTCAACATGCAACCTTAGAAGAAGCCTCAAAAGGTTGTGGAGCGCCCACAATTGGAGAAGTGGATAAGAAAGTCAGTGGAGGGATCCACTCAAGTAGAGACCTCAATTAGGGAGAAATTTGGAGTGAGTTGGGTAGAGCGAGCACATGCAATCATACCTCAGTGTGAGGGTTGGGTCGATGTGAAGTCATAACCCCAAGATAAGAAATTTTTTCAGGGTGTATTGAGATGTAGTATCTCATGGATCCTTACCTTGATATGGGAGAAAGCAGTAGATAGTAGCAGGATGGATCAATGGCGATTGATGCAAGAAGATGTTAGAGAGACATATGTCATATGCTGGAGTATAGATTAGAGTTGGCAGCACTGCAGATTGCATAGATGCAAAGTCAACAATAGGGTAGAGCTTTCAGTAGACAGTGAAATAGCTAGCAGCAATGAGCAACTCTGGAGACAAATGTATCAGAAGATTCCAAAGGTACCAAATTGAGATAGAGTTTAATTACTTTCTTGTTGAGAGGGATTGTTGAAAATGGTGACAAGAAATATTGAAAATGGCACCCATGAGGCTTCCGATTTAATTTTTGTTTAATTAAATTAGATGCAAATTGGAATTCCACATCACATGAAAGCTTGTAAGTGTTAACTGAGTCACGAAGACATAGTTAGCTCCGTAAATTTGAGTTGGAGATAAAACTAGAAGCATGTACTGTGTAAGCAACTTTTTAGGAGTCATGGTTCAGTTATTTATGATTTGTAATTAGTTAACTCAAGTATTTGAGTTAAAATCATTTTAACTAGTTGTAATTGAGATATGAGCTAGTGATAGGTCCAGTGAATTAAATATGACTTAATTCACATGTAGTGATCAATAAGATAAATGATAATTCACTGTGAATAGTTGCTTCATTTCAGTCCTAATCAAGGTCGAATTGAAATTCAGGTTAAAGGGAGGATAACTATGAGTTCTATAATTATAAAATTGCACAAGTGGTGCATGAATTTAGAAGAAGGACTAAATTAAATCATTTTTTAATTAGAGAAAACTAACCTTAAAAGGAGGAACGAAGGCATAATTTTAATCATTTTTTTAGTGAGCACGAGTTGGTGAGACAAAGAAATCGAAGGAACAAGTTTTCACGTGGATCTTCCAAGAGAAAGGTGTGCCAAGAGAATCTTGTGCAGAATCCTATAGTAAGGCAGTCAAGATAGTGCAAAGCTTTATCAAGAAGTGTATTGTTTCATGTCCTTGAATTTATGCAATATATAGGTAATTGGGTTTTTAGTTGACGCACTCCCCATATAAATCTTGTGTTGTTTGCTTGAAATTATTTCTCTTTATTTTTCATGTGATTATGTGATCATAATTGGTTTCCACAATTTGTCGAATTGATTCAATATTTTGTTTTATCATATTACAACATGAATTAAATCTATGTGGATTTTCTACATATGGAAATGGTCATAAAGCACATTTTCTATTGGTTTTTTGATGTTGATGCCAAAAAAATATTGCATTTATGGAAGTAACCACTTGAATATGCAATTGAATATGACATCTCAAAGGGTGTGATAATTGCAGATAGAATTAATTTAAGGGGAGTGTATTATAATATCCTTGACACTTAACCTCACTAATATTTTAATTTTTATTGATTATGTTATTGATCCTAATCTCGACATGTAAATGTAAATGCTAGAGGTCTAGGAATAATTTTAATTATAATATAATACTAGTTGGTGTAGGTTTTAACCCTGTAGATAAATTATCTACAAATGAATGTTAAAGATACAAAATAAATAGTAGCAAGAGCATAAATCATAAAACAGATAAACACAAAGATTTTCCCTTGGATCGCAAATCGAAACGACGAGCTTGATTTTTCATTATATTCCTTTTAGTGTTACAACACATATATATACATGTCAAAGCATACATAAACCCCAATCCATTAACCCTGGATTAGAACATAACCGTAGTTCCTTTGAACGGATCTACAAAATACCAGTGGGTGAAAACCATGATGCCCCAAAACCATATGCAAACCCATGCACAAAACCATGGGTGGGTCTGCCCACCAGAAATAAGTACCAAAAAGCTTTTCCGGGGCGCGGCCCTAGACCCCAACATGGGGGGCTACCCCACCCCCCGTGACCGCTACGATGTTGCGCCCAGCACAACGTACATGGGGGGGCTATCACCCCCCCTGTGACCCCCCCCACGTGTAATTAGTCGTGGAAAGAATATAACGCAAACCCAACATTCTCACACTTGTTGTTTTCTTTTTGGAGGGGACCACAGGAGAGCTTAGTCATTAGCCCAGTTCTGGAACACCCATTGTTTCTCCACACCAAGAGAAATTCTGAGTGTTTACAGACTTCTTCAATGCATTTGCAAAATTCTTCAAAGTGTCCACCTTTACCAGCAACACCCTTTTAGCCTCAACCATATCTCTCACAAAGTGATATTTAACATCAATGTGCTTTGTATTTGAATGATCAACATGGTTCTTAGCCAATAAAATTGCACTTTGGCTATCACAATCTATCGTTATAGCTTACTGCATCAACCCTATACTTGAACACAATCTCTGCAATGAAACTGCTTCCTTGCTTGCATGAGTGGCTACTATGTATTCAGCCTCTGTAGTTGAAAGAGCCACTGCAAACTATATTTTACTCATCCAATTGACTGCACCTCCAAATAGGCTAAACACATACCCACTTGTAGATCTTCTTTGGTCCAAATCTCTAGCCTAGTATGCATCAACAAAACCATGAATGTCCAACACTCTTTCCAATCTTGTTCTTCCCTAGTAACAAAATCCATAATCACTAGTGCCACGCAAATATCTAAAAACCCACTTCACTGCTGTCCAATTCTCCTTCCCTGGGTTTGAAATAAACCTGCTCAATACTCCCATTGCATGTGCAATGTCTGGTCTAGTACATACCATTGCATACATCAGGCTACCCACTGCACTTGCATATTGAATAGGGGACATATCCTCCTCTTCTTCTTGTGCCTTGGGACACTGTTCAGCATACAGATTTGTACCTATAGGAATCAGAACACTCACTGGTTTATTATCCTCCATATTGAACCTCTGTGATATAGTCTTGAGATACTTCCTCTGATTTAACCAGAGCTTCCTCTTTTCCCAATATCTCTTAATTTTCATGCCAAAAATATAGTTTCCAGCACCAAGATCCTTCTTGTCAAATTTGGAGAACAGTTGGGTCTTCAAATCTTGTATAATTTCTTTGTCATCTTCAATCAACAACATATCATCCACATACAAGACCAAATAAATAACACGATCGCCAATTAATTTAAAATAAACATAGTGATCCTCCTTGATTTTGGTGAGTCCAAGTCCCCATATGTAGGTATCAAATTTATGATACCACATCCTTGGTGACTATTGTAACCCATACAGAGACTTCTTTAACCTGCATACTAATTCTTTCTTCCCCTTCACCATAAAACCTTTAGGTTGTTTAATGTAGATCTCCTCTTCTAGATCCCCATGAAGAAATGTTGTCTTCACATCCATCTTTTCTACCTCAAAATGAAATGCAGCAGCAAAAGATAAAAGTAATCTAATAGAAGTAACTTTGGCAACAGGAGAAAAAATATCACCAAAATCAATTCCCACCACCTGGGAATAACCTTTTGCTACCAACTGAGCTTTGTATTTATCCACCTTGCCTTCTACATTCATCTTCTTCTTAAAAACACATTTTCTCCCTATGGGCTTCCTTCCAGCCGGCAACTCCACCAGATCCCATGCCTCATTTTTATGCAAGGATGCCATTTCATCGACCATGGCCTCCCTCCAAATTTTTCCATCCTCTGAATCTACTGCCTCCCTGAAATTTTTGGGATCATCATCAATTATAGTTAAAGCAAAATTTGAACAAAAAGCAGATGGACTATACCTTTCTGGCTTCCTTCTTTCCCGAGCTAATCTTCTCATAGCTGGAGTTTGTGGCTCTTCCTCTTCTGAGTCTTCTTCTGTTGTAGAGTTTGATTCATCATCCTTTATCTCAAACTCTATCTTCTTAGGTTCCTTTGGTAGGAATTCATGTTTAACAACATATTTCACCTCTCTAAACACCATATCTCAGTTGTACACAACCTTCCTTGTTTCCGGGTTCCAAAACTTGTAACCCTTTAAGCCATCCTTATACCCAATAAAGATGCACCTTTCAGATTTATTATCCAACTTGGTCCTTTTCTCCTTTGGAACATATACATATGCTTCACATCCAAATACCCTCAGATGTGAATGAGAGGGTTTCTTACCAGTCCATACCTCATGTGGAGTCTTATCCTCCAACGCTGATGAAGGTGATATGTTAACCAAGTAACATGCAATCTCTACTGCCTTTGCCCAGAATTCTTGTCCTAACCCGGTACCACTAAGCATGCTTCTTGCCTTTTCCATCAGTGTTCTGTTCATTCTTTCTGCAAATCCATTTTGTTGAGGTGTGTATGGAGTATTCTTTTGTCGTGCTATACCACACTTCTTATAGAACTCTTCAAATTCCTTCTTGCAGAACTCCCCACCATTATCTCTCCTCAACACCTTTATCTTCTTCTCTGTCTAGTTTTCCACCAGAGCCTTAAATTCTTTAAATCTATCAAAGACATTAGATTTATTCCTCAGTAAATATATCAATGTATTCCTTGAGAACTCATCTATGAATGAAACACAATAAACAAAATTACCCAGTGATGGAACCAACACAGGTCCCAACATCACTGTGCACAAGCTCTAATATTCTGTTCGCCCTCTTAGCACTTGAAGGAAAATTCACCCGATTCTGCTTCCCATATACACAATGTTCACAGAAATCGAAATCCAGAGAGCTATTAGACATACCTTCTACCATACCATTTCCATGCAGTATCCGAAGGCCCTTTTTTGCAATATGTCCAAGCCTTTGATGCTATAGCATGGTCTTTTCTCTAGAGAAAGCTAGGCTTTCCTCTCCACTTTTGGGAACCACAGAACTGTTACACCCAACAATAACCGTGTTGCCTTGAAGGTTGTACATAGTTCCAATCCGAACCCCCCGCACTAATACCAGTGCTCCCAGAACCATCTTACAGGTTTCTTTCTCGAACACTATTTTTACACCTGCATCAACCATATTTCTTACAAAAATCATATTTCTGGACAACAAAGGAATGTGCAGAACACCAAAAAGTGTTCTAATCCTTCCACCTTGCAGCTTCATCTTGAATTTTTCACGTCCTACTATTTTGGATTTCCTATCATCACCTAAGAAGACATCATTGCCATCATATTTCTCATACTCGCAGAACCACTCCCTATGGGGAGTGAAGTGAAAGGATGCACCCGAGTCAATCAACCATGACTCATGATCTACATGTGTATTTGGAGAAGAAGCCAAATACACATCCCCACCTTTATCCAAGGTGGTTTTTTCCTCTGCAGTAGGAGCATCATCAGATCACTTTCCTTTCTTAGGAGCTTTATATTTGCAGTCCTTTTTGTAGTGCCCTTCCTTTCCACATTTCCAGCACACCTTTACAAACTTTCTAGAAGATTTAGATCTCCCTGTAAATTCATATCTCCCACTTGAAAACTTATTCTTGTTTCTATTCTAGTACCTTCCTCGTATAGATAAGGCATATCCATTCTGACCCTCCATATTTCTCTGTCTCATTTTCTCCAATAGCAAGGCTAAGACAATGTCATCAAAATTCAGGGTATTTGTATTGCTACCTATTTCATTAACCAGACTGCCCCACGAATCTGGTAGAGAACACAACAAAATGATGCACTTATCTTCATATGAGATTTTAATATCAACAGATGACAACTAACTTACCATAGTATTGAAGGCAGTCAGATGCTTTGTCACCGATTCCCCATCCTTCATCCTCAAGTTATACAATTTTTTCTACAGGAATAATTTATTCACCAGAGACTTAGATTGGTACAAATTCCCTAGCTTGTCCCACAAAGTCTTCGCCATAGCTTCCCCAGATACATTTAAAAATACTGAATCTGAGACACACAACCATATTGTGCTCTTTACCTTTCAATACAATTCCTTCCAGTCTTCATCTGCCATTGTCGTTTGTTTAGTACCCAGATCTACCGCGATCCATAGGTCCTTATCCACCACCAGATCCTCCATCTTGAGCTTCCACAACTCAAAACTTTGACCATTAAATTTCTCTATCTTTATCTTCCCACCGCTCACCATCTTCTTTCACCACAAGAATCGATCCCGCAGATCTCCCACTGAACAGGGTCTACCTCAAGCCCGAGAAAAAAACCCCTCAACAACAAAGGCATCCCCTTGAAGCCGAAATTTCTCTGATACTAAATTTACGTTTTAAACTTGTACATAAATTATCTGCAAATGAATATTAAAGACAGGAAATAAAAAATAGTGAGAGCATAAAACATAAAATAGATAAACATAGAGATTTTCTCTTGGATCCCAAATCGAGATGACCAGCTTGATTTTTCATTCTATTCCTTTTAGTGTTACAACACATATATATGCTTACCGAAGCATACATAAAACCGAATCCATTAACCCTGGATTAGAACATAACCGTAGTTCCTTTGACTGGATCTACAATATACTAGGGGCCGTAAACCATCATGCCCAAAAACCATGTGAAAACCCATGCACAAAAACATGGGTGGGTCTACCCAACAGGGGGGTCTACCGCCCCCTGTCACCCCCCCAACATTGTGCCCAACGCAACATACATGGGGGGCTATTGGCACCCTTGTGACCCCCCTGCACGTGATTAGTCATGGAAAGATTATAACACAAACCCAACAATTGGTGAAGAGGTGAAGCCTTTATATAATATGCACCATGAGAATCGATGAGGAGGAGGAAAGCCATTAAAAATATTCCATTTCAAGGAAGGAACCCTTTTATGGAAAATTTTGGGACGAAATCCATGGAAAACGATCACTATAACCTAAATACTAGATCATGTTTGTTGATGACACAACAGAAAATTTGCCATATGCGGATAATCAGTTAAGAAACTTTCTAGACCAGCTTATCAGGAAATTAAAATACATTAAGTTCACAATGGAGGTAGAGGAAAATAAAAACATCCTGTTCCTAGACATTCTCCTCAGAAAATAATATGGATTACTTTGACACATGGTGTTCGGAAATAAATACCACACATATAACTACCTACATCCTGAGTCACATAACCATCTTGCACAAAATATGTGGGTTCTCAATACCCTATTCATAAGGGAATTAATAATATATAATATGGAGCATGTTGAGGATGAAATAAAGTATTTTCTAACATTGCATATAAATATAATTACATCATCAATACCATCAAAACAAGAAGAACAAGAAAAGGAACGAGACCCCCTATGATAAACTCCTAGACTATTAGTAGGAATATTATCTACCATACGTTTGAGGAGTCACATAAAGAGAAGCCAAGTTTCTCAGAAAGAGAGACATAGATACCTCACTTAATCCCCTAACAACCATAATATATAAGAAGAGATTAAAAAAATAGAAAAAAAAAAACAAACATGAATCACCTCCAACACAAAGGGGTTTATAAGGTCATTTTTTCATGTGGATAATGTTACATTGGAGAGATAGGAATATCCTTTAGAATTAGACTCAAAGAAAATGGTGCTAACATCAAAAATGGTATAAATCAATCTTTAACACTTGTACATAACTCATCAAATACATGTCACCATTTTTTCCTCAAAGTAACCAAGATAATCACTGAAGAAAAGCATCAATATAAGTGAACGGTCCATGAAGAAATAGAAACTATAAAGCACTGTCACAATATTAATTGATATGGGGTTATGTAAATACGATGGATTTGGATCCCCTTACTCACACAAGGCCTCAAAACTTTCAACCTTGTCCAAGACGCTCACCCTTGTCCTCCTCCCCCCCTTTAACCCATATTGGACCTCTCCTTCCTCCCCTCCCCCTCATATTCATTATCTCCTCAGAACCTTATCACTCCGCTACCCTTCTCCTTATTCCTTCCATACCATCCTTAACAATACCTAAACTAATTTAACAACTATAACAACTATACTCAATTTAACCAAATAATAATAGCCAATATCAATATCAAACTATTACAATCACTTGAAAATTTTAATAATTACTATTCACTTTATTGACTTAAATTAATGATAATAGGAAATATTAATATCAATCATACTTAAGTTTAATGTAATAATAATAATAAATACTTATAATTTTTTTTAATAATTATCATCTTAAATAATAATTATAACAATTATTAATATAATAAAAAACACTCTATAAGTTAATAATTCTCCATATTAATTAATTTTCTTGATAATAATTAATTAGTTGTCCTTACTAATTTTTTTTTGTGGGAAGTTCGGATGATTCACATATAAGATCCTTCCAACCCATATTTATTATCCCTCATTCATTCTCTTATCTTTCTCTTTTGTCCTCACGATGAGTCTTCTTATAGAATTGAAATATCGACACAAAAAAGACTATTATGGAGCTAGTCCCAATACAACATCATTTTCAAGTGCCATAATTGTTGAATAATATGGGTAAGTGTCCCATATGATTATGGTTTGTCCTCATAAGAAACCATCAAAGATGAAACCTGAGGATGTTGACTGGGGGAAAATGTCAGAGAAGAAGTGTAAGGGAGGGAGAGACACACATGGAATATGGAGAAGAAAAATATTCTCTCAAAAAAATTGAAATAATTCTATGGGAAGGAAGAATAAAGATCAGAGATGAGGGTAGGGTCTCGTGTGACTCAAATGGGGAAAACCCTATGTAATATTCTTGTTTGAATTTTTTCCGCAAGTGAATTCATTCATTGTTTCTTTGCCTTAGTTATATGGATGAAAGGATTCATTAAGGATTATCTAGGTTTTGCACAAAGATGCTAGAGGGAAGAATTGAGGGGCTCTCAATTATGTGAGGGGATCCTTTCATGTTGTGGAGGAATATAATGGTCATATAGTAATAAAGGTTCAAAAACCTATCAACTTGGGTACCTAAGAGAGGTATCAAGAAATTCATCACAAAATGAGAGTCTCTCCTTGTATTATTAAATATCCATTGTGAACACATTGGGAAGGAAATAAATCCATAGATATATAGGATAAAAGACTTTGCATTTAACTCTAATTGGATGAATGAGAGTGACCTTAATATTTACAAAATTAGTATCGTGCGAAATGGTTCCCCTGAGGGGCTTGTTTTGTAAAGAAATTGAAAAACCTCCCAAAGTAACTTGGTAGAAATTTTTCCCTAAAGACATTTGGAAGGAACATATCAATTAATTCGATGAAGGAGAATGTCATTAATGACTTCATCCTTGACTTAATTTGATGAAATATAATGGATTTAGTTATTCCACTCTATAATATTGAGTATAACTTCTCGCGTGGCTTCTTATTCAAGTTAAAGGGTGGCCAACTACTAGAAATATTGTAGTGCAACGAATCTTATGGTGTGGTGGAATGTGGCTAAATATTCAGAATTTTCACTTAGAATAGGATATTGATCACATACGTACCCTTGCATAGTTCATCTATGTAATGTGAACCATGTTAATGAGAGAAAAAGTTTAATATTCAAAAATTTATTGGAATATTAAAGCTATGTTTTATCACGTAGATAGGTGAATAAGTGGGTAGGGAGACCCATAAACCTCCTTAGTAGGAATAAAACCACTCCAAATGTGAATGGAGGGCTTCAAAAGAGCTGGATAAAGCTCCCATATGTGTAAAAAAGGGAAGAAACATGTGGACTGGGTCAAAATTGACCAAATCAACTACGTTGGTATGGAAGTAGTGGACATTCAATGAGGGACAACACAGTTTTGGAGGGAAATTATTTGCATGGAAGTAGTGCCTTTAATGAGTGGGGCCAAGGGTGGGGAAGCTCACCAAGAATATAAGGAAGAGGATGGCGGCCATTGTGATCATGTTTTAGATTATTATTTGATGTGGTATGTTAAGACTTTGAGCTCTCTTGAGCTGTTTATCTAAGATTGCAGTGTTGTTTAGCACAAGGGTGTTCCCAAGCGGGAATCCAACCTCTTCCATTGAGTGACCTCTAAGGAAGAGTATTTTTCACTACATTCCTCATTTCGACATTTTTGAAAGCTACAAATTTCTTCTATATTTCATATTATGTTTAGATATGTGCTCAATTGTAGGGTGCAACAATGGAGGATTTCATTAGGCCTTTTCTGAGCTTGTTTCTAAGTGGAGGAGGGTTTCTTTCCATTGGGACATCAACAAGAGAGATCCCTATGCTTCATAGCATATTCTGGCACCAGGCCAAGGCGACATCATCCCCTATAGTGCATTTCAGTCCATGTCTGTGCTATTTTAGTCAGTTGTTGTAGGGGTAAGTTCAGTGCTCCATTTGGAGTGTTCTCTTTCCATTGAAGTGATCGTCCCTTCACTAAGAGAGTATTTTATAGGAGTTATTTCAAATATACATCATATTCAGCCACCTCCTTCTATGTGCTTTAGTTGCAGTGAATCTTTAGCGATGGGGCTTTAGATCCACCATTTATATTTTGTTCATATCCAGAAACCCTTCCTGGGTTGTCTTGAAAAAGTGTATGGGAGTGTGGATCTCCATTTTTGGCCTTGTATGAGCATGATATTATCAGATCCATTTATATATATGTCCCAGCTGTAGTATTAGTCACTAAAACTACATTGTGCTTGCTTCAATGTTTTGTGTAGCAATATATTACATGTTTTGGGTGCTTTTGGGCATTGGAGGCTTCTTTTTCCTCCAAGAATATAAGGAAGAGGATGGTAGCCATTGTGATCATGTTTTAGATTATTTTTGATGTGGTTTATTAGGGCTTTGAGCTCCCTTCAGCTGTTTAACTAATATTATAGTTTTGTTCAGCACAAGGGTGTTCCCGAGTGGGAATCCCACCTCTATCCTTGAGTGACCTCTAAGGAAGAGTATTTTTCACTACATTCCTCATTCATCCATTTGGACAAGCTACAACTTTCTTCTACAATGCATATTTTTTTTAGATATGTGTTGAGTTGCAGGGTGCAGCAGTGGGGTATTTCATTGGGCCATTTATGAGCTAGTTATTCAATGGAGGAATGTTTCTTTCCATTGGGAGATTATTAAGGGAGGTCCTTGTGCATCATGGCATATTTTGGCACATGAGTGTGTTATTTTAGTGAGTTGTTGTAGGGGTAAGTTAAGTGCTCCATTTTAAGTATTTTCTTTCCATTGAAGGAATTAACCCTTCATTGAGAGAGTGTTTTGTAGGAGTTGTTTCAGATCTACATAAGATTCAGTCACCTTCTTCTATGTGCTTCAGTTGTAGTGAATCTTCAGCCCTAGGGATTTAGATCCACCATTTATATTTTCTGCATTTCCAGAAACCCTTCATGGGTTGTCTTGGAAAAGTGTATGGGAGAAAATATCTCCATTTCTAACCTTGTATGAGCATGATCTTATTAGATCCATTTATGTATGTGTCCCAGCTATAGTATTAGTCACTAAAATTGTGATGTACTTGATTCAGTGTTTTGTGTAGCAGTATATTACATGTTTTGGGTGCTTTTGGGAATTGGAGGTTTCTTTTGCCTACCTTCAAGGACTTGATCCCCAAGATATTATACTTATTTATTACTGTTATACATAATACAATGGATCTATAGTTTACCTCATATGTTGAGGGTGAAATAAAGTATTTTCTAACATTGCATATAAATATAATTACATCATCAATACCATCAAAATAAGAAGAACAAGAAAAGGAACGAGACTCCCTATGATAAACTCCTAGACTATTAGTAGGAATATTATCTACCATACGTTTGAGGAGTCACATATAAAGAAGCCAATTTTCTGAGAAAGAAAGACATAGATACCTCACTCAATCCCCTAACAACCATAATATATAAGAAGAGATTAAAAAAAAAGAAAAAAACAAACAAACTTGAATCACCTCCAACACAAAGGGGTTTATAAGGTCATTTTTTCATGTCGATAATGTTACATTGGAGAGATAGGTATATCCTTTAGAATTAGACTCAAAGAAAATGGTGCTAACATCAAAAATGGTATAAATCAATCTTGAACACTTGTACATAACTCATCAAATACATGTCACCATTTTTTCCTCAAAGTAACCAAGATAATCACTAAAGAAAAGCATCAATATAAGTGAACGGTCCATGAAGACTTAGAAACTATAAAGCACTATCACAATATTAATGGATATGGGGTTATGTAAATAAGATGGATTTGGATCCCCTTACTCACACAAGGCCTCAAAACTTTCAACCTTGTCCAAGACGCTCACCCTTGTCCTCCTCCCCCCCTTTAACCCATATTGGACCTCTCCTTCCTCCCCTCCCCCTCATATTCATTATCTCCTCAGAACCTTATCACTCCGCTACCCTTCTCCTTATTCCTTCCATACCATCCTTAACAATACCTAAACTAATTTAACAACTATAACAACTATACTCAATTTAACCAAATAATAATAGCCAATATCAATATCAAACTATTACAATCACTTGAAAATTTTAATAATTACTATTCACTTTATTGACTTAAATTAATGATAATAGGAAATATTAATATCAATCATACTTAAGTTTAATGTAATAATAATAATAAATAATTATAAAAAATTGTAATAATTATCATCTTAAATAATAATTATAACAATTATTAATATAATAAAAACACTCTATAAGTTAATAATTTTCCATATTAATAAATTTTCTTGATAATAATTTATTAGTTGTCCTTACTATTTTTTTTTTTGGGAAGTTCGGATGATTGACATATAAGATCCTTCCAACCCATATTTATTATCCCTCATTCATTCTCTTATCCTTCTCTTTTGTCCTCACAATGAGTCTTCTTATAGAATTGAAATATCGACACAAAAAAGACTATTATGGAGCTAGTCCCAATACAACATCATTTTCAAGTGCCATAATTGTTGAATAATATGGGTAAGTGTCCCATATGATTATGGTTTTTCCTAACAAGAAACCATCAAAGATGAAACCTGAGGATGTTGACCAGGGGAAAATGTTAGAGAAGAAGTGTAAGGGAGGGAGAGACACACATGGAATATGGAGAAGAAAAGTATTCTCTCAAAAAAATTGAAATAATTCTATGGGAAGGAAGAATAAAGATTAGAGATGAGTGTAGGGTCTCATGTGACTCAAATGGGGAAAACACTATGTAATATTCTTGTTTTAATTTTTTCCGCAAGTGAATTCATTCATTGTTTCTTTGCCTTAGTTATATGGCTGAAAGGATTCATTAAGGATTATCTAGGTTTTGCACAAAGATGCTAGAGGGAAGAATTGAGGGGCTCTCGATTATGTGAGGGGATCCTTTCATTTTGTGGAAGAATATAATGGTCATATATTAATAAAGGTTCAAAAACGTATCAACTTGGGTACCTAAGAGAGGTATCAAGAAATTCGTCACAAAATGAGAGTCTCTCCTTGTATTATTAAATATCCATTGTGAACACATTGGGAAGGATATAAAGCTATAGATATATAGGATAAAAGACTTTGCATTTAACTCTAATTGGATGAACGAGAGTGACCTTAATATTTGCAAAATTAGTATCGTGCGAAATGGTTCCCCTGAGGGGCTTGTTTTCTAAAGAAATTGAAAAACCTCCCAAAGTAACTTGGTAGAAATTTGGCCGTAAAGACATTTGGAAGGAACATATCAATTAATTTGATGAAGGAGAATGTCATTAATGACTTCATCCTTGACTTAATTTGATGAAATATAATGGATTTAGTTATTCGACTCTATAATATTGAGTATAACTTCTCGCGTCACTTCTTATTCAAGCTAAAGGGTGGCCAACTACTAGAAATATTGTAGTGCAACGAATCTTATGGTGTGGTGGAATGTGGCTCAATCTTCAGAATTTTCATTTAGAATAGGATATTGATCACATACGTACCCTTGTATAGTTCATCTATGTAATGTGAACCATGTTAATGAGAGAAAAAATTTAATATTAAAAAATTTATTGGAATATTAAAGCTATGTTTTATCACTTAGATAGGTGAATAAGTGGGTAGGGAGAACCATAAATCTCCTTAGTAGGAATAAAACCACTCCAAATGTGAATGGAGGGCTTCAAAGGAGCTGGATAAAGCTCCCATATGTGTAAACAAGTGAAGAAACATGTGGACTGGGTCAACATTGACCAAATCAACTACGTTGGTATGGAAGTAGTGGACATTCAATGAGGGACAACACAGTTCTGGAGGGAAATTATTTGCATGGAAGTAGTGCCTTTAATGAGTGGGGCCAAGGGTGAGGAAGCTCACCAAGAATATAAGGAAGAGGATGGCGGCCATTGCGATCACGTTTTAGATTATTATTTGATGTGGTATGTTAAGACTTTGAGCTCTCTTGAGCTGTTTAGCTAAGATTGCAGTGTTGTTTAGCACAAGGGTGTTCCCAAGCGGGAATCCAACCTCTTCCATTGAGTGACCTCTAAGGAAGAGTATTTTTTACTACATTCCTCATTTCGACATTTTTCAAAGCTACAAATTTCTTCTATATTGCAGATTATGTTTAGATATGTGTTGAAATGTAGGGTGTAGCAATGGAGGATTTCATTAAGCCTTTTCTGAGCTTGTTTCTAAGTGGAGGAGGGTTTCTTTCCATTGGGAGATCAGCGAGGGAGGTCCCTATTCTTCATAGCATATTATGGCACCAGGCCAAGGTGACATCATCCCCTACAGTGCATTTCAGTCCATGTCTGTGCTATTTTAGTCAGTTGTTGCAGGGGTAAGTTCAGTGCTCCATTTGGAGTGTTTTCTTTCCGTTGAAGGGATCATCCCTTCACTAAGAGAGTATTTTAGAGGAGTTATTTCAAATATACATCATATTCAGCCACCTCCTTCTATGTGCTTCAGTTGTAGTGAATCTTTAGCACTAGGGCTTTAGATCCACCATTTATATTTTGTGCATATCCGAAAACCCTTCCTGGGCTGTCTTGAAAAAGTGTATGGGAGCGTGGATCTCCATTTTTGGCCTTGTATGAACATGATATTATCAGATCCATTTATATATATGTCCCAACTGTAGTATTAGTCACTGAAACTACATTGTACTTGCTTCAATGTTTTGTGTAGCAGTATATTACATGTTTTGGGTGCTTTTGGGCATTAGAGGCTTCTTTTTCCTCCAAGAATATAAGGAAGAGGATGGTAACCATTGTGATCATGTTTTAGATTATTTTTGATGTTGTTTATTAAGGCTTTGAGCTCCCTTCAGCTGTTTAACTAATATTACAGTTTTTTTCAGCATAAGGGTGTTCCCCAGTGGGAATCCCACCTCTATCCTTGAGTGACCTCTAAGGAAGAGTATTTTTCACTACATTCCTCATTCATCCATTTGGAGAAGCTACAACTTTCTTCTACAGTGCAGATTCTATTTAGATATGTGCTGAGTTGCAGGGTGCAGCAGTGGGGTATTTCGTTGGGCCATTTATGAGCTTGTTATTCAATGGAGGAATGTTTCTTTCCATTGGGAGATTAGTAAGGGAGGTACTTGTGCATCATGGCATATTTTGGCACATGAGTGTGTTATTTTAGTGATTTTTTGTAGCGGTAAGTTGAGTGCTCCATTTTAAGTATTTTCTTTCCATTGAAGGGATCAACCCTTCATTGAGAGAGTGTTTTGTAGGAGTTATTTCAGATCTACATAAGATTCATTCACCTTCTTCTATGTGATTCAGTTGTAGTGAATCTTCAGCCCTAGGGCTTTAGATCCACCATTTATATTTTTTGCATTTCCAGAAACCCTTCATGGGTTGTCTTGGAAAAGTGTATGGGAGAAAATATCGCCATTTCTAACCTTGTATGAGCATGATCTTATTAGATCCATTTATGTATATGTCCCAGCTATAGTATTAGTCACTAAAACTATGATTTACTTGCTTTAGTGTTTTGTGTAGCAGTATATTACATGTTTTGGGTGCTTTTGGGAATTGGAGGCTTCTTTCGCCTACCTTGAGGGACTTGATCCCCAAGATATTGTACTTATTTATTACTTTTATACATAATACAATGGATCTATAGTTTACCTCATATGTAATGTGTTAATACTTGCTGCTATATTCATTATTATGAGCTATATTGCTACTTTCCCCCATTTGGGAACACTACAAAAAATATCATTGCTAAATGTCTTATGTTTATGTGCTTGTTTGCTTAACATGGAATATGTTATATATGATATGAATTCATAACGATAAGTATTATATATAACCAATATATATATATATATATATATATATATATATAGATAATACTCATATTCTCCATCACAAATCTTTAGGTACCTCTACTTTATGTATTTCATGTTATGGATATGAAATAAATGTCATATTTAGAATGGGGTTGGAGGACTTCTAACCCTAGTGATGGCTAGTATACATAGTTTGTTAGTCGGTATATTAGAGAATCTCTAGGCCATAAAATATAATTATATGGTAAATGATGTGGATTTTAGAGGCATAAACAAAATCCTTCATTTCAATTGAGGAGTTTCAAGCGAAAGAATCTCCTCAAAACATTAAATAACAGAACATGAAACGATGCATTGAAGTATTATGGAGTTTTTGGAGGCTTGATAAAGGCTTAAAGAAAACCTAAATTACATCAATGTGCATTTACAAGTGGGAAGCTTCTCCCAAGAAGGAATGACAAGCTTGACGATCTCAAAAGGAGAAAATTACGTACAACATCCTCTTTGACTTTTTGAAAGGAATATTTGTTAATTGAGAGTAAAATTAAGGATTTTGATGGATTTTTTGGTCGCATAGATACCTTTGTGTCATGAGGAGTTTTCTTTATAGATTAAGGCTTATCAAGTAATTTTCCTCAATTTCCAATAAAAGCTAAGCATTATTTATATAGTTACACATTGATTAGGATATAATTTTTGGTTTCATCCATTTGTTTCAAGGTAAAACGAATTATGGGGATGGAATTCCTTAGTTGAACCTTCTATGGAAATTTAGGGTTTGTAATTCCTAGCCTTAGTCCCTGGTCACATGGCCCGAGGAGAGCCATGTCTAAGAGATAGTAGGAATGATGTCTTACTAAAAATTTGGGCCACTAAAAGAATATAATAAAATCCTTTTGGGGAAACCTCGATATGGTGTGGGACTAGTCAATGGACTTAACTTGAAAATAAAAAATCTATTAACCAAGCACATTATCTAATGACATAATGTATTAGAGTAATCGAAATCCTAAATAATGATGCCATGATGATGCAAGAGATGAAAATATGGCAGTGTTAATTGATGAAATGATTCGGCCATATATATTTCTTCAATACCACAAAAGGTATGGGAAAATTGTGCCACAAATGAGATGAAATGTCAAGATCTACCACATGTTAGATGGAAATTTTGTGTCAGAAAACGAGGTGACATGCCTAGTTGTCATACCAACATGTTGGAATATTTTTATGTTTTATCATACCAACATTGAGAATACTGAGATACTGGGCTATCAATACCTTCATATACCAATATATATGATATATTCATAAATGAACCTTTTATAGAAATTATGGTATGGACAGTTTTTGATGTGACATATAGTCAATGGACATGGACCAATGAAAAAGTGACACATGTTCAAGGGCTACCATGCGACACCCATGTGGATTTTATGGACATTGATGTGGATTTTCAGGGGTGGATTGTTAAATGACCATAACTTTGATTCTCGTGCATACAATGAGTGGAAATTTATATGATGAGAAATTTCTCAATGAAAATAATACAATGGTGGTGTCATATATGTGATTATATGTAATGGAATAAAGAGAAAATTTTAGTAACTCTATCTTCATAATAAGCCTTGAAGGTTGGGTCTAGTTGTCACCCACAACCCTATTATGACATTAAGGGTTTAGGTGTGTTGTAAGAGTAGCCTCACCTTCTAGATAGGTTTTCTCTCCAAAGGGCTTCCTAGATCATATATTGGTGTTAATTTTGAAATATGTGTGTATGTATTTTCCTATTCTCTATTTTGTGCTTTTTATTTATTGCATGCACAAAAAAATTAGTAATAATAAATATGCAATATAATGGAAATAATCCTTCATATTATAGATTTTATTTTACTTAAATAAATTTGTTGTAACAAATTTTCTAGTGGAATAATTTCAGAAAAATGAGGCAACTCTTTAATGCATGTATTCTCTTCTCATTGTAAAAAATATGCAAGTTATAATGCTAAGCCAGTGTTAAGTGGCCACGAATGAACATGTTGGAATATCAACAAGAGGAGTACACATTCTGAATATTCCTTGTTTCTCAATTGCACCAACCCACAAATTGTACATGTGTGATCGAATTGAACCTTATATGCACTAGATTTATATATCCCATAATGAATCTTGCCTTAAAATAGTGCATCTAAATTAGTTCAACAAATTTCATGGGCTAGATAGGGGGCATACTTATATGAGTATGATTATAATTCCATTAATCATTGTTCATTATTTTATTTGAATAGGGTATTGAGTCTCCTTGTTAGCCTAGATTATTTGTGGAATTATGAACCAATCCTCTATATAATCAAAGGGGTTGTTATTTATGTGTGATTGTCGTATCTCCTTCAATTGGGTCAAATATCATGTTTTCATGCTAGTATATGTTACTTCATGCTCAAATATGTGAAATTTTCATAGTGTTTGATGATGGGAACTTAGTACTAAAAATTATTAGCTCGTATTAACGTGGTTTTATGATTGTACTCAAAATTTTTAGTTCTTGTCAAGGTGGTCTTGTTCATGTTTGTTGTTTCAAATTCTTATTTTTTTTCTTAAATGCAATAAAAGAAAACTTCATCATTCCTACGAAAGTGGGGTATTACTTATCATTCATGGCATTAAGACATGTTCAAAGGTTGGTACTCACAATTTCCAACCTCAAGCACCAGGCATAAAATCTCAGATTCCTTATTAGTGTTCATGGTAATTAATTAACTAACATTTTACATGTTGGACAAGGTAAACTTTCGTCACTATACATGAGTTTACATACAATAAATTTTCATAAGTGTTGATGGTGTCATTGTTATATTCCATTAAAAGTTGATTAATATAGAAAAAAACAGGTTAACACCCACACACATGTGGACAACAAAAAAAATACATACTACACATCTTTGCCTTTACCTCCTTTCCATTTTGAAATAAATAATGGAGATCAACCATTTGAAAATCAACTTTCATTGTGTATAGAGCACAATATAGTTGCTTCAAACTAAGCTTGTATTTTATGCCTGCCTCTATCATAATAAAATTCTAAATATCAAAAAACATCCAAAATTTATTTATTTAGAAATCTAATATTTGAGGGCTTTCAAGGGTAACATTCATTGATTTTGGAGCATTGTGTTTCATAAAATTGAGAAACCATGCTTCAAATATTAAATAAAATTTGAAAAATATACTTATTAGATTAGTTTTTTTTTAGAATTTCTCTTCAAGGTGAAACTTCATAGCATAATAGACAGGTGGTTGGGCATATCTTTTTTTCTCCTCTCCAAAAAGTATAATTTCCACAAAATATATATTGGACTATTGTGATAAGCCCAAAATCATAGAAGTTGTCATTAAGCGTGACCCCCCTTATGAGTGTGTCTCTAAATGTCACGTCTCTAAATAATTCATAAATTTCCTACTAAATACAAATTTAGAGGTTATAATGGCATCTAAGAAATCTCACCAAAATAAACTTAACAAATTATCAATTTCTTGCAAATTAAAAAAAAATCAAAATCCATGTCTTATTAAATTTGAGATACATAACTATACCTCTCTTAAAATATAATTTGATTTAATTTTCTACATCATTTTTCCATAGCCGTCATCAATTCTTCTATGTGAATTAAGAGTAGAAGAATATTTTATACTCGAATAACGAGAGAGTTTCTTAAATAGATGCGCAATGATATTTTATTGATAGTCGTTAAAATCTCTTAATGGTGAAGACCACTTCGTAGTATCGTTGAGGTCGCTACTGTGTGAACACTTCACCTATATTCACGAATAGAAAGTTGTATTATAGATATGAAGCTAAATAATCTAATAGTGAGGAAATCTGAACCAAATAATCTATTAATAATTTTTAATTTTTAATAATGTATTAATAATTATTATATTTTAGAGGGGAAAGTCAAAATAAAATATGATAAATAATAATAATAAAGTTAATAGAATGACATAATAAAATTAGAAATATTTATATTACCAAGGAGTTAGATTGGGATGAATAAAATAAATTTAAAAGAATTGGTCAAAATGATCATAAATTAATAAATTGTCTAATGAGTTGTTCTATAAAACTTAATTAAATGAAATTTGCTAATATTAAAAAAATAATTCTTTGTTAGTTTTGGTAAATTTCATTTAATTGAATCTTATATGACACTCCCATTAGACTATTTTTTAATTTATGGTAGTTTTGACCAATTTCATTAAATTAATTTTTTTCTCTAATCTAATGGCTTGTTAATTTAAATTTTATTAATTCTATTACAGTAATTATTTTAACTTTAATTTTATTCAAATTGACATTCCTTTTTCAAATTTGATAATTATTAATAAATTGTTTAAAATTAATAATTATTAATAGATTGTTTTGTTCACACCCCCTTAGGATCAAGTTTTATCTATTTATTAGAAGTCCTCTTAGTATATATAATTCAAATAGAAGGGTGAAGTCTTTGTCATCAACAATAATTATTAAAAAATATATGGTTATTTGGAATTATTTTTTTAAATAATGGAATTTTAAAATATTTTAATTATGATTATGTATATATATACATTAGTAATTTTTCACTTGTTAAATAAGAGCGAGTAATGCTATATTCATAAACATTGAGTCCAAAGTAACTATCCAAAATGGGGCTATATAGGTTAACTAAATTTTGAACATGTTATATGTGTTTTTGATCCTAAAGAAATGATCCACAAATACTAAATAATTGAATTTAATTTTTACCATGAGGTATAGGTTAGTTTTAGTGAGGTTTAGTTTCTGTTAGGTCAAAGGTTCAAACATTATGGGTCTCTATGGGACTCTCGGTTGAGGATAGAAGTTACTTTTGGGGAATTGAATTTCCCCAAAGAGGTGGAGGCTTAATTGAGCCTCAACATAATGAGGGTGATTGTGTCTAGCTCAACAACCCGTTATGGTAGAGATGTTGTAATGTAATGTTTAACATTTTGACTAAGTCAAATTTGATCAAAATAAAAATTAAATAAAATAATAAGATTAATATTATGTAAACATTTTAACTTAGTAAATAAAGAAAAATTAAAAATAGAAATAAAAATAGAAATGACCTGTAGTATTGATGTGTGCTATTCATGTGGAATATAGCCTATTTAAAAAGAAAATTAAAAGAGCTTATGTCCATATTAATTCTAGATAACTAATTAATTTATTTTCAAGAACTATATATATATATAATATGTAAATTTAAAATTAAGCTAAATTTATAAATTTATAATAATAAAATATTATTGTAATGATTAATACTTATTCACTTCAATATAACCACTAACCTAACTTAAAAAAAAAAAAAAAAAACAAACACAAACACATCCAACCTAAAAAAAATCCTACGAGAACTTCTATCTTAACCAAACGCCACAGAATTTCTAACTTAATCAAACCCATTATTAATTAAAAACTGAACATCCCAACTAAATGTTAACTAGAAACCGATCTCAGTGGGGTGTCGACCATCCCATCTAGCCGACCAGCTGGATTCAAAAGAATCCACATATTAAATCTATAAAAGCCCAGCAGCTGGACTCAAGGGAATCCACTTATTAAATCTATAAAAGCCCACCAACTGGGCTCAAAAGATTCCTTATATTAAATCTATAAAAGGAAGAGTGCAAAGGACCATTTGAAAGATATTAATCCAAAGTACCAATTGCTGTGATATCGTCCTGTAGCATCGTCACAAGACACCAGACATAGAAGCCGGGTCTGCTACGTCTATAAGAAGCTGCTTATTTCACTTTGTTTCTTTGCAACTCCAGAGAAGAAGAGAACTAACGTGGTCTTTCAGGATCTGTGCTAGGGAAAGGGCAGCAATCGTGTACGAAGTAATTTAATCGTGTAGTGGACGATTTTTTTAAATAATTTGATAGAAGTGTAGATATTTTAATTATCTCAGATTTTCATTAAAATTCAAAGTTTGAACAATAGAATTGAAATTCGGTATTTTGTTCAGTTGAATTGGCCAACTTTTTTCTCATATTCTCAAAGTTTAGAGTGGTAAAAATTTAATTTCATTGGAGTGGTAAATGTTTAAATGTTTGAGATGTCTAAATTTTCTTTAGGAACCAGATTCAAATATTTCAAGATTTTGTTTAGCAGTATCAAACAATTTTGTTTGATTATTGAAATTCTAGACTGGTAAAATTCTGATTTCTTCTATCACGTTTTATACAAATTTATTACCCGATTAGATCCATAATTGCCCTCAACGTAAACATTTCTTTTAGATTTATCAAAACTCCTAAGCTCAAGAAGCAGAAGAATGATGAGTATCAACCCTGATGGTAGTGAGGCTCTAAAGAAACTTTTAGGGAAAAGGATTATTGAAAGTGGTCCAGTTGAAAGTGACCATATTTTCAGAAGCCAATCAAACTATGTGCAGTCAGTGATGTGCACTTCTTGTTGCACACGAGAATCATAAATCTCTCTCACAACAACGTTCAGCTTCTGGATAATTGACTCTGCTTCTTTCTTACTGAGTGATCGATTCTACCATTACCAGAGCTATAATATGTAGAAGCTGAAATAGGTGGTATGGGAAATTTATAACTGACAGGTGCAATAGGAGATACATATCTCCCATAGCGAGGAGGAAAATCCCTGGCTTCTTAACCTTGAAACTATATTCACTTTCAACTGGATCATTGTTGTCCTTTTTAGCTATGCTTTTCCCTAGAATTTTATTTAGAGCTTTGATATGATCAGGTTTGATACTCTTGAGCTTCGGTTTGAGAGGAGCTTCTTCATGTAATAACCAAAGAAAACACGTGTTTGATGCTATATAATCTAACACTCCCTTTAAGCGAGGAACATGTTTTCTCTCTTCTCTCCAACATCTCACTTTTCTAGTGAAACTAGGCTGCTAGCGTCTGACATTTGAAGGGCATTGTCACTGTCCACGAAGCCACGGTGAATACCTTTTAGTTCAATGACTTTTCGTTTGCGTTGTTTTTGATGATGCACTATGCCTCCCTACACTGCTCAACCTCTCCTCGAAGCTCAACCTCTCCTCAGGTCCATAAGGTTTAATATTGATAGGGATACTCCCTATGAAGCTAGACTCTCTCTTAGTCTCATATCAACTATGTCTTTACATCTTGTTCTGCAATTGTCTCCTGATTCCTCTCACTGAAATTACCTCTCCACTGTCTATCAAGCAACTCAGTGTGACCAACTATATCTCCACCTCTAATGTATCTAATAGTAACTAATTCAACATTATCACTCAATATATGAATGTGATTATTAACATTGATCCTCCTACTAATAAATATTGTGTGTAGGCAAAAAAAAAAAAAAGTAATGATCCATGAGGAAACACCTATTTGATGTTATACCTCCTTGAACCCTGCGTAATCCTACAACTTTGAAGTACAATGCTCCTCATGCATTGGGAGGTACAGTTGCTATCAAAGAATACTCGTCTAACTTGGAGGCCAACTCATCTATAGTTGATGTAGTTGCCATATGTTTCTCCCCCTTGTCCTTTTCTTGGGACACTAGATGTTAGCAGGATTAAAATCATCACATTTTAAGCATTTGATCTTCGATATGTCCTTTTTATTTGTTTTACATCCCTTTGAGATTTTTCCCTAATTGTAACTCTTGTTCACCTTTCCCTAACTAGTAAGGACAACATTATCCTCCTCCTCTGTCAATTTTTGATCCTCTGTCAACTGTCAACTACTAGGTTGAACCTTAGTTATTCCTGCCTGAAAACACTCCAAATGCATTCTCAATCTGGTCTCTTCTATTAATACCTAGAATTAAGCTCCTTCAGTCTTTCGTAAAATTATTCAGAGATATTCACACACTACGATTGCTTACTCATCACGGGCATTATTAATTCTAGTGAGAAAGGAGGGCACACTCTCACCCTTATACATCTTTCTTGTCCTCATCTTCTCCTCGAGAATCATCTTACGACTCTCAAATGGATCTCGGTATAGCTTCACAATGGAATCTCACATGTCCTTTCTTTTTATTGCAATGTGTAGAACGGCATGATGTCGGAGTAAGGAACCCTCTTCATCATGGTTATCTCTTTTTTAAAGTTATCTAACTATTTCACATTTGTTGGGTCTGCCATGACATTCGTCACGAACCCCTTTAGAGAATGCACATCGAAGAGGAACTTCATTTTAGCCTTCCACGCGTAAAAGTTATAGGATCCATCAAGTATATCCTCATCCTTGAATCATGCCGAAACCATCTATGTTAAACTAAAATAAACTGGAGACTCGTGTTGGAAATATCATTTCTTCCCTAATTGCCCTCACTTTTTCTACTCACAGTCGCTTAGGAATGCACAAATATTCCTTCATATGTGCAATGACTTTCATACAACTTACTGGGCAACTTTATCAACCTTCTAAAATTCACTCTCCAAAATCTATTACATGATTTTCTACTCTAGAAGCTTGCATTAGCTGCGGAAAAAACTGCTACAACATTCTAGATCTATAATTCTTCTCATAAATTCAAGAAAATCCTTTTTTTTGGTATGATTTTATCTTCTTCTAGCTATATAGCCCTGCACCAAAAACCCATGTTGCAAAACTTTTGTGCACATATATATTAGAAAAACTAGCTAATAGCTCAACAAAACACTCTCTCTAGCAAGGAAAGAGAGTATAATGATCCATATCTTCAATCATAAACCTATCCCACAAAATCAAGTAGTCAACATTCATAATATGAACTCCAAAAAGCTAATAGCTAAAAGTGCACTTCAGATCCCTACAAACAATTGTCACTGTCTGTGATCAACTATCAAAAACTGCGACCAACTAATGAAAAAATTGATCAACTCAAAAACCAAACCCTAGGACCCAACCGCATGAAGAGAGTGTCTTATGTGTGGAAGAAACCCTTCAACCACACACATAATCCTGCATGGATATGGTTGTTACTCCAAATTTGTGTGTCATGCGCGTAGTTAAAAATAAAAACCCTTTTAAATGTATGAGCTTAAGAGCCTCCAATCTGAGACCTGTGTGAACAAGATTTCCGCAAACCATCTCAGACCTATGGCAACCAAACTAATGAAAGAAGAAGTATGATCATCATGATGATATATAAATTAGGCTGAGTTCATTTGTATTTATAGCCTTCCAAGGGTGTCTAATTTTTTGTACAGTCGACTTGAACAAATATGAACATGTGCTCTTTAATTGAAATTAACACTTTCCTTTGTCTACAGTAACTCCTTCAATAGTCAAAATTGGTCCTCTTGAAAAGAGGAATCTCGTCCCATGGTTGAAATTTGTCACTAAGATACAAAAGTGAGAGTCCCTCTCTTCTAGGGATAAATTCTTATTACTTCATGTAATTATCACAAAAATCATTTCATCAAATCATATCCAATGTCAAGTATGTCATCATCAAATGTTATCACTGCTCATTTTCACTCATCTCTTATTCCCCCTTTTCTATACTCATAAGTTGAACATTATCGAATATAACAAAAGAGGAATTTGATAGTGAAGAGAAGCCTATGCTACCACCTTCTATCACATCAGAGAGGAAATCTCAATTTGAAGCAATATCAAGGAGCACATTTCAACTTGGAACTACATTACGGGGCATGTCTCATCCCGAAATCATTGCGAGTGAAGACCCTAATGATACCACTCGGGAAACTTTAGAGTGATTATCACTAGGGAGAACATAAAAACCTGAAACCACATTAGGGAGCCTATATGAACCCAGAATATCATAAGGGATCTAAACATGTTCAACTCGATATTGATAAATAGGTGATATAAGGGAGCACATCTCAACCCATCCTATTGCACATTTATCTTCCTAAAAATGATCGTGAAGAGTAGTTTGGTACAACACATTCATCATAATCATCTTGGGTTTTACACCCCAAATACACTCTCAACCTTTTGGCCATATGGGGAACAATATTCCCAGGAGGACCTGCATGTGGGTATGATGCCAAATGGGGTGTACTCTATAGATTCCAAGATAGGGGATAAAAATAAACAACTATGTGGGTAATAAATAGAGGAGAAACATCTAGGATATTATTGTAAAAATATCCCTAAAACCTAGGAGACCTTCATCTCAATTCCTCACCCTAGGGGGCGGAGACAAGGGGGGAAGAGTTGAATTATTGTTCTCGATCAATCGTGCTCTCTGTAGATCATAAACATATGATTGTGCTCATATCTGGTATAAGGCTAATCATCATGTCGCAATATCAACAGTCTCTTGTTCATGTAAGACATCAGATAAAATATTATGTTAGAAAAAAATATATATCACAAAAATGATACCTTTTTCATCCTCCCTCTCAGAGAAGTATCAATTGGAATCCTAAACTTGTCTTATACATTATCAGTGACTGAAAAAATCTGAGTCCTAGTTATATACAATATTCTCTATTGATTGGATTCCATTCATTATTATCATAATATATCCATTTCATATCTAGAACCTACTCATACAACTCTCAAAATAGCTTCTTCAAACTACCTCACAGCCAATCATCTTAGCAACATCGTACCAAACCTCAATTGTGCTTAAAACTATAGATTTATCATATATAAAATAGCATGGAATATATCATAGTAAGGCATCAATCATATGTTCTCATCTCATCAATAACGATCCCAATTAACACCAATACATTTATGCATTCAATATATGATAGAAGAATATCTTAGACCAAAAAAATTATCGTCGCGTGCAAATATCTCAAAGGGTGCTTAGCAACAACTCAATATGAATCAAGCGCCCTAAAAATGAATTAACTTAGAATATACAGACGAGTGTTCATAGGAAACACAAATTATTCAATCAATTTTTAGTTTCGAAGGTAGGTTCTAAAATATCTATGCATAAATTTAATTGAATTGTCCAAGGGTTTGCAATTCCACTTCCTTTAATAACTTCATGATATATATTTTTTTTTTCAGTACTTCAGAAAGTAATTCATCATACCATGATTATTCATTTCTAAATTTAGAGTCCATCTCCCTCTTACTTTGATCCTTAGAGGCTCATTATATGTCAAGAATAGACCATCAGTATATAAAATGAAAATCAAAGTCATACCTTGGAACACTTTTGAAGTAGAGGTTTGGATGGGAACATTTTCCTCGCCTCACGAGATGATTTTCAATGCTGGCATTCCACACTCGGGAATATACCTTTATATAATTCTTTATTAAAACATAAAACTTGACCAAACCAATATGGTCAGCATTATTAAAATAACTATTGTGCAATAAAATAAACAAATTCATCTTATTGCGTCTTAGATGTTAGATCAGAACTCATATCAAAATCATAAAATTTTATGGAAATATCTGTGTGACAAAATCTTTAGGGAAAAAATAAGCTAGATCCGACATCTAGATAAATAATTACCATAAGATTTTATTTACCAACCATTATCCAATCAAACTTTATCAATCCATCATTATGATCATAGAAAGAATCAGTTCTCCCACCAATATAAGAATGCATACATTAGGGAGAAGTCAAAAAATTTCCATCAATTCATTATGAGATTACCAAAATACAATGAGGTGAATACAAATTCATTATTGAATACTAATATTAGTCAATGAAAGTTAGTATCCTCACATAGAATTGTCATCAAGAAAAATCATCAAATATCAAGTGAAATCATTAGTCATCAATTCAAAACCCTAATTTGTCATCTTTATGAATTCAATCAATCCAAATGCCAAAAACATGTTTATGAACCTGTTGAGGCCTCGAAAATAGCTGCAACAACATTGGGGGATAACCACCGAGTCCGGAGCTTAAAGCAACTCTTTTTCCATTTGGAGTAGTGGCTCCAACAGGTTTAACTAGGTCCAGTTACATTTTCCCTATCGCTATTGGTTTATAATGTATCTTTAACTACCAATAGATAGGGATATCAGATCACTTCTTCTTGATGATCGGGCAAGAGAATGACCCTTAAGCTGGTTTGGGTTCATCCAAACCACAACTAAGATTTTGCCTCTTCGAGAAGAGGACTTAAAAGAATGTAGAACTTAATCTAAATGCAAACTCATTCTATAATGCAAGAAAAATAAACTAATCTAAATCTTATCTCAATTAGGTAGATATAAATCTAACCCAACAAAGAGCAAGATAATTAAATGATGAGAATTAAAATATGTTTGGCTTTTAATTAATATAAAGCTAACGAAGAAATTAAATTTAGCTGACATTTGTGAATACCAAAACACATCTTGTGGAGACCATTTAACTAAAATAATAAATCAACAACACTCCGAAAGAAATTCACAAAAATGATATTGATTGTCAAATCAGTCAAGCAAATAATCAAACAATAATATGTGGAAGAAATTCACAACACATTACTATTTAATAAATCAGTTTGATAAGATAGATTTTTAAGTAAATAGTTACTCAGAAATTAAAGTTTAACCCATAAGAGTAGAGATACATAACAATATTGGGACAAGTTATCCATATCAATGGAAATGCATAAACATGAATAAAATGAAATAACCATTTTATTAACAAAAAAATGAAACTGGTACTTGATACAGAAATGCTAAAAATACCAGTTAATTGAATCTGCTTCTCTCATCATGGTCTCTAATAGTCATTTACATTATTTGAATTTCTGCTTTCAAAACTAGAGCTACAGAAATGCAAACTTTGCCCATCATACATAATTCAAGATATAAAAAAAAAAAGCCCTCAATAATTTTCAGATCTGAAATTTTGTCTCCTCTCTCTTACAACTCTAAATTCCTACTACAGAAATGCTTTTCGAAGTCCAGAATTGCAGAGGGGAGGAGCCCCTTTCAGATTCTACAATCTTCCATTTATAATATTTCCAAAATAATTTTGAGAGGAAATTTTGTTGAAAAAAAATTTGTCCAAACCAATTTTAATTGCTCAAAAATTCCATTCTTTAATTGCTGGAGTCTTCTCATTGATTGAGATCTTTTTCTTCATGTCCCTTCTACTGTTTTTTCTGCAAAAAGAAATCAAAATGAGTTAAGATGCAACAATAAAATCAAAATATCATTTTTTGCATTAAAACAAATCCAGTCACATTCTATTTGAATAAATAATTAAAAATAAAACATAAGCTCTCTATTGATGCCTAGAATGGTTTAATTGGCCAAGGATATCATTGATGAGCAAATATGCAATTAGAAGAGGATTTGGACAAATGAAAATGAGAAAAATAAAAATCAGAAAATTGATTTTGCTTTAGAAATTCGGAGCTTGATTTTCTGCCTGTTTTGCAACCCAATAAATGACCAAATATGTTATTAAAACCTCCTCAGAAATGTTTTCCTTGATTTTCTCTTTCAAATGAGCCATCGTGGGCCTCATTTGGCCAAGTAAAACTCAATCTATGAGCCTCCAAAGTTGATAAGTCAAATCTAATATAAATCTGGAAATTTTGTTGCTGCGTTAAAAATCGAAATTTTAATTAAAATTTTAATCCTAAATTAGACTCTAATTATCTAATAATTAATCCTAATTTAATTTTTAATTATAAAATAAACTAACTCTTAATATTAATCTAACTAACTAATATAATTAACTAAACAAATTAATCTAATTAATAATTAATTATAATTTAATTAAATTAATTAGATTCTACATATGAATTAATTTAACTAATTTAGAATTATTTGTTTAAATATTTAAATATTAAATTTATTATTAAACTAAAACTAAACTAACACTATATTAAATTAAAACTAACTCTTAAACTAACACTACCCTAATACTAACAGTATACTAACTTAACACTATGCTAACATTAAACAAACACTACACTAATTTTAATCTAACACTAACACTAAACTAATATTAAATTAATACTACACCTACCACTAACACTACATTAATATTAACACTAACACTACACTATTCCTCTTATATTCACGTGTGAGTGAGTTAAAAGTCAAACAAAGAAATGCATAGGTTATAGCATCGCAATTGGCATATCGGGAGGGATGGCCATCGGATGTTTTTTTTTTTTTTAATTTTTTGTTCAAAACCTTCGATGCGATGTAGTTTAATGACCCACATGCCTTTGACTTATTCGCAATTGGAATATCGCATATCGACAAGGGTGATGTTATCAGGGTTTCGAAGAAATGGATCTCATGAAAAATCCCGATGCGATGTTCCGATGATTTTTATTATATATATATATATTTTATATTTTTTATATTTTATATAAATTTGTTTTTATATTAAATTTTAATTTAATATATTAATATAATAATTTTTTTAATTAATTTTAAATTAAATGTTAAATATTAGTGTTTTTTTGTTTCATTTTAATGATGTTTAATTAAATTATGAAATTATCTAAAGTGATTTTCCTATCTAAACTATAGCCACTTTGATATTAATAAAAAAAATAAACTATAGCCACTTTGTCACTTTGGATTTTCGAGATTAGTAATTTATTTGAAAATTGGAATACATTTCTAAAATCCCGATGCTTTGTGATTTGGCTGTATAAGTAAAAAAAGAAAAAAATATTAGTAATAACTAACTAAGGGTTAATATTTAAACTAAATGTATTATTGAACTAATTTAATTACAAAAATGGAATACTGTACATTTTGCAC
The DNA here is from genome assembly GCA_034641835.2 of Pinus albicaulis. Classification (NCBI taxonomy): domain Eukaryota; kingdom Viridiplantae; phylum Streptophyta; class Pinopsida; order Pinales; family Pinaceae; genus Pinus; species Pinus albicaulis. The sequence goes on along the minus strand of CM076579.1, from coordinate 604,306,237 downwards.
ATTGTTAACCGATGCGACATAAATGATTATACTTCAAACGAGTGCCATTTACAAACCAGTTAACCAAATGAGGTGAAGCAAGCATCAACAGGAAGCCTATAAAAAATTGATTTCAACCAAGCAATCAAAACAAAAATGTAAAGAAGATGAAAAAATAATAAAATCGTGAAGCAATTAACTTAATAAAAATCCTAAAAGGTATTTAGCAAAATATTTATAGAAAGGGTCTCCATTATTTGAAGTAAACAAGTCAAAAATGGGGGGTTGTGTTTTACCACAACAATGACGACATACGGGAGAAGAACTAGTTATCTCTGTTTGATATGAATGAGATTTTCCTAAAACTAAAGTAAAAATAATTAAAGAAGAAAAAAATATTTTTGCAATGCTTGACTAAGTTCATTAGTCTGAATAAAAGCAATAATCATCTTACTCTAATTTTCTTAAAATTTCTCATAAATTAAAATATTTCATAACTCTATATCAGTCCTTAATTAGTTGTAGAGATAAAGAAGGAGTCACTTTACAGCTTCGCTTTTAAAATGTACTCATTTTTCATAGGTAGAGCCACTGCTGCCATCAAACATCTATAGTCTAGACAAGGTTACCTTTTAATCATGAATGATTCAAAATCCCATTTTTTTAAGAATTATTGACCTAGAGATAAATCCATTTATATATGTTTATTTTTTTTATTTTTTATTTTTTTTTGAGTTTTTAAAAGCCATTGTCCTGGTTTGGTAGCCATATAGTTGGCAATGCCATTCACTGGTTATAATTGGACTAAACAAGCTAGCTCGTGATAAAACCCCTTGTCTTATAATTGTTTGCAATCATAAGCCATTACCCTGGTTTGTTTAGCAGAGTTGGCAATGTCAGCCTATTTTTTCCCTATGATCATGGTAAGCAGGCTCGTGATGAAACCTCTTATTTTTTAAGTTTAAATATATTTGTGGATTACACTCTAGAAAAATAAAACTCTTTTAAATAGGGAGAATCATTAACTCCTTAAGAGTTCAGAATGACAATTTCAAAGTTAAAAGTGCTTTGCTATAAAGTGTCTTTACTTGGTTAATAATAAATTTTCTTGACTAATAATAGAATTTTGAAAGATCTTAATAAAATGTTGAAATCTCAAAATAATTACAATTTGGATGAAAAAGAAATTTCTCAGATCTCATGATACTTCGTCAACTTATCTTGTTTTTTAATCTCTTCGTTAAGTATGTCTACGTTTATAATAAGAAAACAAACTTTATTAAGAGATTTTAAGAAAACGATAATAGTAAACTATTAGCAATTTTTTCCTATGTATGCCGACCAAGAATAGGTAATCAGAAGGCCTTTCATATAAATCATGGCAGAATCACCAAAATCAAAACTGAAAACCAAAAGAAAATAATTCTTAAGCTAAAGTGGGAAAAGAAATCAGCAATCAAAAATAGAAAATGAAGAAATTTAAGAGTGGAAAGGAAAATCCTAATTTTGAAACACAAAATCTAACAAGAATGTTTATATTAATGTCTCAACAAAATAAAGTAAAAGAAAATAATCATGTAATTATTCCTTCTTATGTTGAGACTCAGAAAACTTATACCTTGCAGGGTTATAAGTGTCTTAGGCTTTAGATAGCAGTGGTGATAAAATTCAAGCACAATGAAAAAATTATGTCTGATGTCAATTTTCTTGTTTCAAAGCATTATCTTAATCATTTTCTAAGAAAAGAAATTCTTTAAAGAAACATATTAAAGGTTCAGAAACTTCCTAGTGTAGTTGTTTCAATGAAGACTATTGTTTCTTCTTGAAAATAAAACCAGGAAAAGAGCATAGGGCTTCCAAAATATGATTTGGCAGATGATTGAAAGATTTTATGCAGAGCTGCAAAACAGATTTAAATATCAACTTAATTTAAAAACAAAACTGAAACTAAAGTAATGAAATGGAAATTAATTAAAGTGGGCACATGAATCTTACCATTGGATAATTGCATTTGATCTTACATGAAGGTATCAATTTCTCCAATACTAGCTGAATTCTTCTTTTAGTTGACATTAAAAATATGGAGAAGGAAAACTAACCATAATCCTATAACCCAAAATCATTATTTATTTTATTTAAACTAAATAAAGGAGTAAAATGTAAAAATGGAATGATTTGTGTTCAAGGGAGTTGAAATTAAAGCAAATGCATCAGAAATGAGATTGAGAATTTGTAGTGATGAATATTCTCAAAATATTACAATTTTTATACAAATTCCATGATTTTATAAATTGTTTAGAGTAAAGACCAAATTTAAGATAATGAAATTTAAAATAGAGAGGTCTTGAATTTCATATTTAATGATGGAATTATTTAAAACTTAAATATATGAGAAATCGAAATGATTTGAATATGCTGCAAATTTGTCATCAATCGCTTTAGTATCATAGTGGTTACCTAAGATTGCTTTAAATTAACACAACCCCTTATCAGATGATTCGTATTGCATGTAGAGGCATGCATTGGAGTTTATCGCATCAAGGGTTGCAGTAGAAAATTGTTGATATGAGATCATGCGAAAAGAATATGTGCAATGAGATGGAGAAATCATATCATTGAAGAAATGTTACTATTTAGGATTGGGGACAGTCATGTCGCAAATTACACATTGCACACCGCATCTCGCGATTTGTACTTTTCACATTGCACATTGCACATCACAGATTCATAATAGTGGTATGACCATGAATAAAAATGTGAAGAAGTGATTCCGATATTAGCAATGTGATGGATGACGTGGCTTTTGGCATTATGATATAAGCATCAAAAAATGGAATGAGCGATATCGATATCAGCATATCGGAATATTGGAAAATAGTCATGTTGTAAATGCCAATATGATTCTTGCGATAGAAACAATGCGATGGCTATAATAATTGGTTATGAGCAAAGACAAAAAAGCAATGAGAAATCGGTGACTAGTGAAAAGTGATAGCGATGAGCAACCGGCGATGAGTTATGACATCGCAACTTTTAAAATGAGCGCACGAGAATGTATTTAGTTTTCCTCCCAATTTGCGATTTTTTATTAGACTTATCGCATCAGAGGTCTTTCAAATGAATATATTAGAATGTGATTTCCTCGATTCGCGATTGTTGATTGGGTTCATCACATCGGAAATTTTCTAATGAAAGGATTAACCTTATGTTTAATGTGCTTTTGCGATCCGATCTATCGCATTGGAACTTTTGCGATGAAAAACAAACTTTTGAATTCATCCCAATGCGATATGTGATTTTGCGTTTAATTTAATGAGGTAACACATCAGAGGTCTTGCATTAGAAATATGAAAATCAGGTTGAAAACGTTTCAGGCATGAATCTTGCGATACTGCTTTAAATTTCAATTGGGTTTTCTAATGAATGAAAGTAAAGTTAAAGAATTCTCAAATTTTAATGAATCAAAAAATAAAATTTCTCTGAACCTGTTGCAAATTTGATATGGGTTTGTTGCTTACTTCAAGTTTTGAAAACAAATGAAAACCTGAAAAATAATGAAATAAATGCAAACATAAAAGAAAATTAATCTATTCCTATTTCTAACTTAATGAAGGAAACACGACTAGGTATAGTCATACTTCCAATGAAGCCATGTAAGAATTTTAGTTCCTGCATGTATGTACATGTCAAACATTAGTAAAAATGCAAATATAATTAAACTAAGAAAGCTAAATCTGAAAGAAGAATGTATCTTTATTGTTAGTAGCTTATTCACCATTACCTTCTCTTCAAATTCCATTTCCAACTGAATTTCAATTGGATCATAGAAATCTAGATGGATTTCCATTATTGAGTGGGAAAGGTTTAAAAGAGAAGATGGCAGGCCAGTTTGTAGAAATTATCTTTCAACAACAATGGCCTGTGTGATTTTGTTAGCTTTATGATTAAGTGCTAAATTATTAACGATCTTCTCTGGAGGAAAGCTTTCCAAATGTCTTTCAAATTGATTAATGAAAAATGGATGGGATTTGTTAGGTAAACGTGACTTGAGATAGAGTCAATGTTGACTAGGGTAAATAGTAGTGGTTTTGGGGCACATGGTATTGTGCACCCATGGTTTTATCCTATGGTATTGCATGTAATGGAGCCTATAAGAGGCTGGGAACACTTCATTGTAATGTAGGCCTAGAGGTGAGCAGTGAAGGCTCACTTGGCGAGATTGGGCAGGGTTTTGGCCAATGTTTAATGAAATTTCATTGGTTCAGTTTTTCCCCGGAGTTTGGGGTTTTCCAGGATAAACATCTATGTTTATGTTAATGTTTTTTTGCTGGTTATTTTTCATGATTATTATTCCTCTCGGTAAATATTTTATTTCTACGGTAAATTCTAACAAATCGTATGAGAGCCAAGTTTAATGATTTTTCTATATCTATAGTTTGCTGCTATTGCATGAAATGTTTTTGGACAGATATACATAAAAGGGAAGATATATGTGTGAAGGTGTCAAATCTACATCTAGAGATGGTTAGATCTACGTGTGAATATGATTTTTTATTGGACAGATCTACGTGTGAAGAAGTTAGATATGTTGTGTAGCGTTTTAACACAAATTGATTTGAATATGCAAAAGATAGATCTAGCAGATCTGGTGTGATCGATCGTGGACAGAGAGTCAAAATGGCACATCCATGCAATTGTGCAAAAGAGGAGGATCTGAGTGGTGCAGAGGCTGATCCGGTGCAAGGAAAAAACTTGATCGAGCGGAGGGAGAATTGAAAGTTTGGATTCCTAGGCCAGGAGGAGGAGAAACCAACAAGTAGCATGGCTTCATCTTCAATTATGGGGACACTGCTTCAAAACACATTGGCTCTGTTGCATTTGCTCTGCAAAAATAGGAAGGACATAGTTCGTCTGCAAAGGAGCCACCAGATGTGCTAGTTTGTAATGCTGCAGTTTATTTTCCCACTTCCAAGATACCCACATATACAGCTGAGGGTTTTGAATTGAGCGTCGGTATAAATCATCTGGGTCACTTTCTTCTTGCCCGATTGCTACACTTGAAAAAGTTTGATTTCAATTCAAAATGTGAGGTTGAGTATCATGCTTGGCTACCGTGGTATTGAGCCACCAGGGCACGTATGTTGTGGCCCTCAATGCTTCTCTGGATTGGGAAATAGAGAACGACGTCGATCTTCTGAAAGAAAATGTATTGAGGACGGTATGGAGCATACAACGCAGGCAGAGGCATGAGAATTTGCACATAAGGAAAATTCATGGAACTGGATTCGAGCTACGCAGGAGCAAGTGAAATTGGCACAAAGGCACGTGAACATGCTCAAATGCGAGCTCATAGTAGCAGATGTGGGGGGCGCACAGGTTTGTTAAAGGATCAAGCTTGATCAAGGGCGTAGCCCACGAAAGGGAACTCAAGAGACTGTGCCTAGGAGGACGGGGAGGCCGTGGAGCATAAGCACTACATAAACTATTAATCGATGCCTCCAATGGGTGCTAAATACTGCAGATTTATTCACATTGACAGTGTTTCTTAGTGAGAATATCAAGGCTCGAGTAGTGCAAAGAAACCTGCAGTGAGCGTTTTACAACGATATCCAAGAGGATTCAAATCCTGTGATGGCCTGCAATTCAAGAAGATACTCCAAATGAAAGGGTCATAAGCATGAATGAGTTATGTATTTACTTGTAGAATTGGACGTGTTATGGAAAAATCCATGAAGCATTGTGAGCAGGTAGAGCCCCTACAATGAGGGCGTTGTTGGCGAATTTGAGATCTAAGTGTTGTGCAGAAAATAGTTGGACATCATCCTCAATGACAATGACGATGATGTTCTGGCAGGAGTCTTATATTTTTTTTTTTTACAGTTGTATCCCAGCAAACATATGCCAATTTGACAGAAAAGGGAAGCCATCGAATTTTGCTGTGCTAGGAGAGAAAATTTTGTCGAAATGAGAGAGGATATGTGCACGTAAATTAATTTAATTGATGAACCATGTATCTGAAGAGAACTCCTAGAGGACTGGCGGTTACAGAGGCTGGTGACCCATGTAATCCGGTAGATGGGTTCTTTTTTATATAAACATTTATTTCATATGTACAAAGACAACAACAATGAAACAATATATATATATATATATATATATATATATATATATATATATATATATATTATAATGGAGTTAATTTTATTACATGTAAATGGGCATACTGCTGTAAGACTTGGTATGGCATGCGTACCCCTGGGTAATCACTAGTAAAGTCTGGGTTAGACCTAGGTGATAGGGGGGATGTCAAGTTTACAATTACCCTGGGTAAAAATTTGAGGGGGGAAGAGCTAGAGTGAGCAGGGTTGTCTCTACGAAAGGTGTCAATGATTTAATAATACTCCTCAAGTCAAGTTTAAAGGGGGAATATACTGTAGATCTCGGAAGTGAAAAGAAGGAGACACATAGCAAGAAAACAATCATGAAGCAAATGTGACAGGTGATGTGTTACAAGATGCTTTGATTCTTTCTTTCGAAAATGTTACTGATTCTTGGGTTGTAGATTTAGGGGCTTCATTCCATGCCACACTTGATAAGAAATATTTTCATGACTATGTTCAAGGAGATTTTGGACAAGTCCGTTTGGGTGATGATAAACCCTGTAAAATTGTTGGAATGGGTAAGGTTCTTGTAAAATAGCAGAGTGGAAACCAATGGCTATTAAAGGAGGTAAGGCATGTTCCATATCTGAATAAAAATATGATTTCAACAGGGCAATTAGGCAGTGAAGGTTGTGTGACAAATTTCACAGATAAAACCTTGAAGGTCACCAAAGGAGCCCTGGTAATAGCAAAAGGCAAAAAGGTTGGTACATTATATTTATGCAATGGTATTTCTAACTCTGTTAATGCTTTAACTTCCAAAGGAGCAGATGCAGCATTATGGCATCATAGGCTCAGACACATGAGTGAGAAGGGGATGAAGATTCTTCACTCAAGAAATTTGTTGCCAAGTTTGAAGAATGTTGATTTGGATTTCTGTGAAAATTTCATTTATGGAAAACAAAAGAGAGTCAGATTTCTCAGAGTTGGGAAAGAAAAGAAGAGCGAAAAATTGGAGCTTGTGCATACAGATGTATGGGGACCTGCTCAGGTATCATCTCTTGGTGGCTCTCGCTATTATGTTACATTTATTGATGATGCAACTAGAAAAACTTGGATTTATTATATTCAAAATAAATCTGATGTATTTGATACTTTCAAGAAATGGAAAGCTTTGGTTGAGATTGAGACAGGAAAGAAGTTGAAGTGTCTCAGATCATACAATGGAGGTGAATATTGCAGCAAAGAGTTTGATAGGTACTGTTCAAAGCATGGAATTCGTAGAGAGAAGATAGTTCCAAGAACACCACAAGAAAATGGTGTGTCAGAAAGGATGAACAGAACAATCATGGAGCGTGCAAGGTGCATGAGATTGCATGCAGGATTGCCTTTAAAATTTTGGGCAGATGCTGTAGATACTGCTGTTTATCTAATAAACAGAGGGCCTTCAAGTTCCTTGGATGGTGGTATTCCAGAGGAAGCATGGACAGGTAAAAAGGTAAACTACTCTTTTTTAAAGCCATTTGGTTGTGAGGCCTTTGTCCATATTAATAAAGAAAACAGAACAAAGCTTGAGGTAAAATCAAAGAAATTTACCTTTATTGGATATGGTGCTAATGATTTTGGTTATCGCTTATATGATTATGAAAATTACAAAATAATTAGGAGCAGAGATGTAATATTCAATGAAAAGGTCTTGTATAAGAATCAGTTGCAGGAAAATAAACAGGAAAAAGAAAGAAAGGAATACGCGGTTCTTGATGAGATATCTGAAAAAGTAAAGGTGCCTGAAAATAATAATAATCAACAACCATAGTAGCAGCAACCACCAAAACAGCAACAGGCACCTCAAACACCTAAAAGTGGTGTTAGAAGATTTACCAGGATAAGTAGACCCCCTGAACGATACTCTCCTTCATTATATTATTTATTGCTGACTGATTCTGGTGAACCTGAATGTTATGAAGAAGCAATGCAGGTTGAAAGTAGGAAGAAGTGGGAGCTAGCCATGGAAGAAGAGATGGACTCCTTAATGCATAACCAGACTTGGGACTTAGTCAAGTTTCTTGCAGGTAAAACTACATTGCAGAATAAATGGGTTTACAGGCTGAAGGAAGAAGATGGAGGAAAACAGAGGTACAAAGCTAGACTTGTGGTGAAGGGGTTTGCACAGAAGAAAGCTATTGATTTTGATGAAATTTTTTCTCCTGTTGTTAAGATGACTTCAATCAGAACTATCTTAAGTCTTGTAGCAGCGGAAGATTTACATCTTGAACAGTTAGATGTAGAGACAACATTTCTCCATGGAGATATGGAGGAAGAGATATACATGCAACAACCAGAAGGATATGAGGTCAAAGGGAAAGAAAAATTGGTGTGCGGGTTAAGGAAGAGCTTATATGGATTAAAATAGGCTCCAAGGCAGTGGTATCTAAAATTTGACAGGTTTATGTCTGAACAAGGTTATACTAGATGTCACTCTGATCATTATGTTTATCTGAAAAAGAAAAATGATGGAAGCTATATTATATTGTTATTATATGTAGATGACATGCTTGTTGTAGGGTCTAACATGCAGGAAATAAATGTGCTCAAACAAAATTTGGCAAATTCATTTGCAATGAAGGATTTGGGAGCTGCAAAAAATATCTTTGGTATGAGAATAACCATAGATAGGAAAAATCGGAAATTAACACTATCTCAGAATGAATACATACAAAAGGTGTTGAAAAGATTTAATATGCGCAATGAAAAACCAGTTAGTACACATTTTTCTAGCCATTTCAAACTTAGTAAGGAGATGTGCCCAATGACCCAAGAAGACATGGATTATATGTCTAAAGTTCCATATGCATCAGCAGTTGGAAGCTTAATGTACGCAATGGTATGCACAAGGCCTGATATTGCACATGTAGTGGGAGTTGTAAGTAGGTACATGAATAATCCAGGAAAAGAAAATTGGATGGCAGTGAAATGGATTCTCGGATATTTGAGAGGTAGCACAAATCAAGCATTATGCTTTGATGGTTCAAACATTTCTCTACATGGATATGTTGATGTAGATATGGTAGGTGACAGAGATAATAGGAGGAGCACTACAGGATATGTATTTACTGTAGGTGGAACAACTTTTAGTTGGGTTTCAAAAATCCAAAGTGTTGTTGCACTTTCAACAACAGAAGTAGAGTATGTTGCTGCTACAGAGGCTAGTAAAGAAATGATTTGGTTACAAAGGTTTATGGGTGAATTGGGTAAGAAGCATGATATGGGCACATTATACAGTGATAGCCAAAGTGACATTCATCTTGCAAAGAACTCAACATTTCATTCCAGGACTTAACATATACATCTCAAATACCATTTCATACGGTCATTATTGGAAGATGGAGAGTTGATGCTCGAAAAAATACACACTAGCCAAAATCCTGCAGATATGCTAACAAAAGTTGTAACCAGGGAGAAAATTGCTAGGTGAACATGACTCGGGATAGAGTCAATGTTGACTAGGGTAAATAGTAGTGGTTTTTGGGGCACATGGTATTGTGCGCCGATGGTTTTAGCCCATGGTATTGCATGTAATGGAGCCTATAAAAGGCTAGGAATACTTCATTGTAATGTAGGCCAAGAGGTGAGCGATGAAGGCTCACTTGGCCGGATTGGCCAGGGTTTTGGCCAATGTTTAATGGAATTTCATTGGTTGGGTTTTTCCCCGGAGTTTGGGGTTTTCCCGGAAAAACATATGTGTTTATGTTTATGTGGTTTGTTGCTGGTTATGTTTATTTATTTCTCTCAGTAAATTCTGTACATATTCCTCCGGTAAATTCTAAAAAATGGTATCAGAGCCAAGTTTAAGGCTATTGTAGGATTGCTGATCACTTTATTAACCACGATCATTTATTCATTGTGGAATGAGTGATTTGTATGGATATGTCAGATCTGAGGTTTGAATATCTAGATCTTGATGTGTTCAGAAGGACACTTCTATTGCAAATATTTTATTTGGCTCAGTGGTTGGATAGATCTGATCACAGATCTAAAAATAATTCATGATAACGCGATCAAATTTTGGGCTGGAATTAGCATAGAGCACTGAAATTCTTGACGATGATAATTGTGAGAATGTAGTTCTGCAGATGCCAACGATGGTGAAGATCGATGCAGAGCTCCAAAGGAAGACTGTGACTGCTTTTGAAGTTTATTCGGCTGAGGAGAGATGCACGTCATATGTGTTATGCGATCATCATATAGGGAAGACATGGGTGCAATGCTAACCAAGCAGTAGTAACTGATCGAGAGTGGTTATGGGTTTTTTATGGTAGCATTTGTACAGCTCAGAATGAAGGCAGAAAAATAGAAAAGGCGAGTGTAATGTGAAGGTATTTTTGTGGACTGGTGCAGTCATAGTTGTGTGAAGCCGACAATGGTAAGTTTCAGCGTGAGGAGCATTCAAAGATCCGAGCGGAGAGTAAGAACCGTCAGAGAAAACGCCTTCGATATGCTAGCCGAGGAAGGCACTTCTCATGGTGCTAAAGTGGTTGTGCATTCGAAATTCATGAGATCGAGTATGGTTTTGCAGGTATGTTTATTTACAAAGTCAAAGGAATAGGGCGACAGTAAATGCTTATGGAGGAGACACTTAGACCATGCCTGTGGCAAATAAGAAATAATGGTAGAGATGCACATGGAGAAAGCTCTCAAAGTGACTGTGGAAACAATGCTTCATATTTATGATAGTGTTGCCCTGACATAATTTTTGAAGTGCATCGTGGCCCATGAGAGATGAAGTTGAGATCTGGACAAAGGCAGATCTACATTTACGTTGAAAATCTAGAACATAGACGTGCAAATATTGGTGTTCTTTTTTTGTTTTCTGGGTGTTGCATTTAGAGGTTTTTGTATGTTCTGGTTAGATATGCATGTGATGAAGGCAGATCTGCATGACATTTGAATGGGTGAAGAAGCTGCGGGAAGTGATATGTAAGGGTCGGTGTCTTGCAATATCTCGTCGCCGAAGTGTTGCAGTTGGCCAGAGAAGCTTCCTGTGATAACAAAAAGTCCAAAATTACCCCTCGCCACTTTCTGCTGCCCATTGCACATGATGAGGAATTGACAGATTTTTTTTTCAGAATGTGACCATCTCTAGCGGCGGAGTGGTGCCAAACATTCATAAAGCTCTCCTCACAAAGAAGTCTTTTGGAGAAACTAGAGAATGCTCATGCAAAATCTCCGAGAAATTTAAAAAAAAAAAAAAACACACAAAGGGTCAGCTGTATTTTGCGTAAAAGCATCCGAAAGTGATGCATGTTGTTTTTGGCATGCCTTATTGAAAACCATGCCCTGGGCATATGTTATATGGATACATGAAATTTTCGTTATCATTCGTTCTGGTGATGCACAACAGGGAGGACTGTAGAACGAAGTTTTCTTGGCAACCAAGCTTGAGAAGTCACTTGTGTGGAAAATATCGACATCATGAATGTAGAGAATGGTCATACAAATAATAGGAACAATGAAACAAACAAAAATATATATATATTATTATAATGGAGTTAATTACATGTAAATGGGCATATTGCTGTAAGACCTGGTATGGCATACGTACCCCTAGGTAATCACTGGTAAAGTCTGGGTTAGAACTAGGTGATAGGGGGGATGTCAATTTAACAATTACCTTAGGTAAAAATTTGAGGGGGGAAGAGCTAGAGTGAGCGGGGTTGTCTCATTTAGCAGGTTTGGCTGGATTTAGTCAATAATCCCCAAGTCAAGTTTAAGGGGGGAATTGTTAGGTAAAATTTACTCGAGATAGATTCAATGTTGACTAGGGTAAATAGTAGTGGTTTTGGGGCACATCGTATTGTGCACCTATGGTTTTAGAAAATTATATATTATGGAGAAATGCAACACATAAAATATGCGGAAAATACAAGCACACAAAACACATAAAACCAGAGAGACACAGATATACATGGTTCACCCAGTTTGGGCTACATCCACCCCGAATAGCTAGTCCTTCCTTTCTATTATCCAGCAAAATGAAGAGACAAAACCTACAACAAATCCACAGTAATATCCTTTGTTCTCTCTCACAGTCTCCCTATCTGTTTCCTGCTTAGAGAATACACATGTAATACACAGCCGCAATACAATACCCTCATACAAAGAGAGGGGTTGCCTTCTAGGGAAAAAACCCATAAACTAAACATAATTTCTACCATCAAATCATCTGCCTAATGAATGGCCCAGATTGACTAGAATTACTATACTTTTACAAGGCAATTTTACATCTATTTTTAGCTTTGGGGGCGCTGCCCTCGAAACCCCCGCTGGGGAATCCCTGGCTCCTAGACCCCACAGGTTGGGGGTTAGCCCCCCCAGACCCTGCGGGGGGACAAGTCCCCCCCACACCCCCCCGCTGCAAGGGTGTACAGTTTTCCTGGGGTATACATCCAGCTAAAACAAGGATCTCTGAATCAAGATGAAAATCAGGCTCCGCACCCAACATGAATCTGATAAATCCAACAAAATATTATTAATTGAATTATATTGCTGGTCTTATTGTAAAACTACACTCACTTGCTGGTACTACTTTTCAGAAGAAATAAGTGATTGATAAGGAATGAACATCAATTGAAATTGAAAGTTTAATAATTCTTGAAGTTCACTATTATGATTTGAATTTTCGTTTATCCAATGAAGCAATGCATCAATTGAGTGTTCAATATTGAGCTTCTCAATATCCCAGCATAAAGTATCTAAAATTTTAACACTAAAAACAAAAAATAAATCTGAAGTTAAAAATAAATGTTGAAATTGTAACAAAATTGAATCATAGTTTATGCTGGTGTTACAATTATTGTTACAACACAATTGGGACTGATTTAAAGCAATTTCATCTTCACAAGAATTGGGCAGAATAATGTAATTAGAATGATTGTTGATATTCATTTGTGAATTAGAGAGAAGGGTATGACTCTGAATAGGAATGCGATCTTGATCATCGTATAAATCATAGATTGGAATGGTTTCTTCAATGTTGAAATCATAAGTACGATTATTTGTTTGAAAATGAGAACTATTTCGAACAATTTCTAAATTATATTGTTCTTCATTTTCACATGTGATTAGACTTTGATCATGAGGATTCAATTGTAAAAAAGACACATCAATATCCTCAATGTCAAAGTAGTTATCATAAATGATCTCAAGACACTCATTAGAATTCCCTTCCATTTTATGAAATGAATTGAGACAAAGTAATATTTAGCTCATTTTCATTAATGCCATAAGAATGATCATTAATTAATTTTAGATCCTGATAAAAACTAATTCGCAATTCATTTAGATCAGCCTCTTTGTTTTCTAAAATATCTTTATTGTGAAGAGAGGTTAAATTTCTATTAGAAAAATTATTAGGATAAAGAGAAAAATATGAATCTGAAACAATGCATTTGAAAATATCTCTATTTGAGCACTCTCATGTATTTTCTTCATTGCAATTTTCAGATTTAAGATCATTTTCTTGGCTACTTATGCTTTCTTGAAGAATGTTGCTTTGTTGATATGAATTTGGAATTTTCTCATCATGAAATAATTTAGAAATTTTTACAACATATTGCTTATTATTGGAAACTTTAATCGCTCCTGGTATTTTCCAGATTATGATCTGATTTTCTGATTCTAATGCATAATGATTTTCAAATTTCAAAGTAGTGTCTTCTTCAATATTGTTGCTAATATTTTCTTTAAATTGATCAGTGAAATTAGGAGGAAATTGATCAAAGTCTGAAATATTTTCACATGGGTTTTGAATGAAAGGAAGAGAGCAGATATAAATCAAACCAATATAATAATTCTTTTTTCGATGGTTTATCTTCATTTTTTAATTGTAAACAATTTAAATGAAACCTGATGGTAAAATCAATTAAAGAATCACCTTCAAACCTTCGTAGATCTTCAAAATCATCACATACCTATTCGTAGATATATCCATCAAAATTACGAAGGAATATTGTAATGAATTGTTTCCAAGTGTGGATTGAAGCAACTGGAAGTGATTTGCACCAGTTTCAGGATTTTTCCAAAAATGTAAGAGTAAAAATCCTGCATAAAATACCTTCATCAATTTCATGAAAAGTAGAATTTGAAAGATTTTGAATGAATTGTAAAGTATGATCAAATGCAGAATTTTTCATCTTACCATTAAACATTACCTAAGACAAGAGTCTTACTATTTGTAGTGGAGTATTGGAAGATTCTTGTCCAGAAATACAACTCCAAATTGGAAGTTTTAAAGGAGCCATTGTAATAAAAATGAAATGTTAGAATTCAAAGACTCCAAAAGAAAACATGTTTCAGGCTCTCCTTCTAGCGCCAAAAATGTTGAGGCCTTGAAAATCACTGCAACAACATTGGCGGATAACCACGTGGTCCAGAACTTAAAGCAGATCCTTTTCCGTTTTCAGTACTGGCGCCAACTGGTTTAACTAGGTCCAGTTACCTTTCCCTATCTCTATTGGTTTATGATGTATCTTTAACTACCAATAGACAGGGATATTATATCACTTCTTCTTGCTGATCGGGCAAGAGAATGACCCTAAGCTGATTTGGGTTTAGCCAAACCACAACTAAGATTTTGCATCTTTCAGAAGAGGACTTAAAAGAATGTAGAACTTAATCTAAATGCAACCTTATTCTATAATGCAAGCAAAAGAAACTAATCTAAATCCTATCTCAATTAGGTAGATATAAATCTAACTTAACTAAGAGCAAGATAATTAAATGATGAGAATTAAAATATCTTTGGCTTTTAATTAATATCAAGCTAACGAAGAAATTCAATTTAGCTGACATTTGTGAATACCAAAACACATCCTATTGAGACCATTTAACTGAAATAATAAATCAACAACACTTCGAAAGAAATTCATAAAAAACGATATTGATTCTCAAATCAGTCAAGCCAATAATTAAACAATAATATGTGGAAGAAATTCGCAACACATTACTATTTAATAAATCAGTTTTATAAGACAGATTTTTGAGTAAATAGTTACTTAGAAACCAAAGTTTAATCCATAAGAGCAGAGATACATAACAATATTGGGACAAATTATCCATATCAACAGAAATGCATGAACATGAATAAAATGAAACAACCATTTTATTAACATAAAAATGAAACTGGTATTTGATACAGAAAATTCCAAAAATACCAGTTAATTGAATCAAATTCTCTGATCATGGTCTCTAATAGTCCTTTAAATTACTTGAATTTCTGCTTTCAAAACTAGAGCTGCAAAAATGCAAACTCTGCCCATCATATATAATTCAAGATATAAAAAAAACCCTCAATAATTTTCGGATCTGAAATTTTCTCTCCTCCCTCTTACAACTCTAAATTCCTATTATAGAAATTCTTTTAGAAGTCCATAATTGCAAAGGAGAGCAGTCCCTTTCACATTCTACAATCTTCCATTTCTAATATTTCCAAAAGAATTTTGAGAGGAGTGTTTGTTGAAGAAAAATCTGCCCAATCCAATTTTAATTACTCAAAAATTCCAATCTTTAATTGTTGTAGTCTTCTCATTGATTGAGATCTTTTTCATGATATCCCATCTACTGTTTTTCCTGCAAAAATAAATCAAAATGAATTAAGATGCAACAATAAAATCAAAATATCATTTTTGGCATTAAAACAAATCCAATCAAATTCTATTTGAATAAATAATTAAAAATAAAATATAAGCTCTCTATTCATTCCTGGAATGGTTTAATTGGCCAAGGATATCATTGATGAGTGAATATGCAATTAGAAGAGGCTTTGGGCAAATGAAAATGAAGAAAATAAAACTCAGAAAATTGATTTTGTTTTAGAAATTCGAAGCTTGATTTTCTTCCTTATTTTTGACCCAATAAATGGCCAAATTTGTTCGTGAAACCTCCTCATAAATGTTTTCTTTGATTTTTTCTTTCAAATGCACCATCGTGGGTCTCATTTGGCTAAGTAAAACTCAATCTACGAGGCTCCAAATTTGATAAGTCAAATCTGATAGAAATCTGGAAATTTTGTTGTTGGGTTAAAAATCATAATTTTAATTAAAATTTTAATCCTAAATTAGACTCTAATTATTTAATAATTAATCCTAATTTAATTGTTAATTATAAAATAAAGTAATTATTAATATTAATCTAACTAACTAATATAATTAACTAAACGAATTAATCTAATTAATAATTAATTATAATTAAATTAAATTAATTAGATTTTACATATTATTTAATTTAAATAATTTAAAATTATTTATTTAAATATTTAAATATTAAATTTATTATTAAACTAAAACTAAACTAACACTACCCTAATACTAACACTATACTAACTTAAAACTAACGTATACTAACTTAACACTATGCTAATATTAAACTAACACTACACTAATTTTAATCTAACACTAACACTAAACTAATATTAAATTAATACTACACCTACCACTAACACTAAAAGTACATTAATATTAACAACTAACACTACACTATTACTCTTATACTCACGTGTGAGTGAGTTAAAAGTCAAACAAAGAAATGCATGGGTTATAGCATCGCAATCGGCATATCAAGAGGGATGGCCATCGAATGTTTTTTTTTAAAATGTTTTGTTCAAAACCCCTGATGCGATGTAGTTTAATGACCCACATGCCTTTGACTTATTTGCAATTGGAATATTGGCATATCGAGAGGGGTGATGTTATCGGGGTTTCGAAGAAATGGATCTCATGAAAAATCCCGATGCGAAATCCCGATGCGATGTTCCGATGATTTTTATTATATATATATATTTTTTAATATTTTATATAAATTTGTTTTTATATTAAATTTTAATTTAATTAATTAATATAATAATTAATTTAACTAATTTAAAATTCAATGTTAAATATTAGTTTTTTTTGTTTTGGTTTCATTTCAATGATGTTTAATTAAATTATGAAATTATCTAAAGTGATTTGCCTATCTAAACTACAGCCACTTTGATATTAATAAAAATAAAAAACTACAACCACTTTGTCATTTTGGATTTTCGAGATTAGTAATTTATTTGAAAATTGGAGTACATTTCTAAAATCCCGATGCTTCATGATTTGGCTGTATAAGTAATAAAAACGAAAAATATTAGTAATAACTAACTAAGGGTTAATATTTAAACTAAATGCATTATTGAACTAATTTAATTACAAAAATAGAATATTGTACATTTTGCGCATTTTTAACCCATGCAACATAAATGATTATACTTCAAAGGAGTGCCATTTACGAACGAGTTAACCAAATGAGGTGAAACAAGCATCAATGGGAAGCTTATAAAAAATCGATTTCAACCAATCAATCAAAACAAAATTCTAAAGAAGATGAAAAATTAATAAAATCATGAGGTAATTAACTTAATAAAAATCCTAAAAGGTATTTAGCAAAAATTTTATAGAAAGGGTCCCCATTATTTGAAGTAAACAAGTCAAAAATGGGGGGTTGTGTTTTACCACAACAGAACCATAGAGCCTCAATTAAAATTTCTAAAGCATCATCAATAATCCAAGCCAATATGCCTCTTTTTCCATAACCCCAAAACTGTAGAAGAGGAATTTTCTAATGACCAAAGTCTAGTTTACTTGAGATATCCATTTCTCTCGACTCATTTTTTGATTTAAACTTTTATTGACATTTCCCAAGAGTCTTATTTTCGTTTTTTCTAAGCTTATTTTTCATATTTCCTCCTTTCACACTTTTTCTATATAGCAGGTTCTTGGGGGCCTTTTTATTGAGCCAGGATTTTCCGTTGTCCCCTTTCTGTTTCATCTGTTGATAGTATATTTTTACTTTTCTAATTGCTTCATCCATAATTTTAGGATTTTTGAACTCTATTTGTTCTTTCATGAAGACAATAAAAATACTCATGAACCATTGCACCTTGACCTTATTCTCTCAAATATAAGGTACATATATTAACATGGATGTGAACTTGGCTACACACTCAACCATTGTGATCTATCCTAGTCAGAGATGATAGAACTCTTTCGCTTTATCGTCATAGAACCATTCTGTTAGATATTTTTCCTTCAAAATTTTCTGAAAATCTCCCCAATTTGATTTTTGTTAAAAAACACATGAATTTCCCTAAACTCCTCCGACCATAGTGCGGACTTTCTCTTGCGGTTGGTATATAGCCATTCATTCCTTAATATTAACATTGTATTGATAGATCTAAAAATATTTATTAATATTAATTAACCAAGCCTCTGCAACTTCCACCTTATCTTCGTAAAAAAGTGGGGGTTTTATTTTTCTCAATTCCCCGTTTAACTTATTCTTTTGTTTCTTAACTTTTTTGATGATTTGACACATTTTTATATTCCCCTTCATTTCCACTTCTATCTTGTTATGAGCACCTAATGTGACTTCCTTCCATTTCATTCTCCCCTCCAAGACACTACCCTTCATTCTATTCCTCATTACTAGAGTTGGGTATGGAAGTTCTATGATTTTGATGATCTGATAGGCTTTTTACTATCTACTCCAGATCTCGCATAAGTCACCCATTATTTTCTCTTAAATTGGCCATCTCGTTTCTCAATTGTTCGCTAGTTTCCAACAAAATAGCCATGGGATCTTGCTGATTTCATTCTAGGTGTACCAATACATCCGAGATATCATTTTCACTAGTTACCTAACCCGATTTCACCATGGGTTTTATGGTGCATGTGTATTTCTTGATCCTCTATGCATCCTTAATTATTTTCTCTTCCTATGTGATTATATAAACTCCAATTGTTAATTAATTGCCCAAATTTGTTCATAGTGTTGCAACTTGGGCTCTTATACTACTTGTCACATACGTTACCATTCAAAGTTAATCACATATAGAAACACGAGCTAAAAAAAAAAAATTATTACCATTATTATTCTACTTATGAAACACTATATGATATTTCATTTGATACATATGAATTACACTTTTTTCCACACTTGCATGTCTATATATTATTATTAAATAAACTATTCTATCCACCAAGGTGAAATAAACATCACATAGCACAATATGTATCTATTGAAATAAATTTTTATGTACCATAACGGAAACATCACACCAATTGCATGTTACAATTGTTAGAATTTTTGTATATGTGTATATTGGAAACATTTATAAATACAAATATTAATAATGAAATTCATTTACACTATCCAGAACTCTGTATATTTCCCTGGTTGAAGTTTTCACACATTGGATCTATCTCCAACCTGATTGACACTTGGTCTCATATGCATCATTCATTTTTCAGAGCAT
Source organism: Pinus albicaulis (assembly GCA_034641835.2). Lineage (NCBI taxonomy): Eukaryota > Viridiplantae > Streptophyta > Pinopsida > Pinales > Pinaceae > Pinus > Pinus albicaulis. The sequence goes on along the minus strand of CM076579.1, from coordinate 604,286,824 downwards.
TTATCAAGCAATGTAAATTATGAAGAGTTGTTTTAGTTATCTTCCTCCTAGATAGCCAAGTTTCAACGTTGTCATTCTGCTTCAAATTTAATTTTTCTCTACTCCAGTCTGGCTCCAAACCCTAACTTGTTGTTCAAGATTCGATGTGACATATTGTCTTCCCATATTTCTCATCAATTGTACCTTTCTTAGAGTTTTTCCTCTTAAGGTTCAATAGTTTTAATTCTCTCGCAGTGCAAGATTGAGAGATATGTTTCACCGCAATGATTCAGATAACAGTTTCTTGTATTTTTCTTTCATCTAAGTTAAAATTGTTTGGAGTTTGGATTTTCACCCATAACTATGAGTGTTTTGTATTTGGTTTTTGGATAGGGTTTATCTCACGGTTCCTTCCTACTATAATTAAACCCATGTGAGGTAAATAATATGGTAATATTTTAATGTTACTTGGATTTTTTTGATACGATAAATGGATATCTAAATATTATTTACTCTATTTTTTTTTGCAGGAAGCTCCAGTTTATTTCCTTTGTGTGTGAAACCCATCCATGGAAAAATTCATGATTTATTCCTTCTAAAATTTACTTCGTTTGGACAATGTTTCTACACTGAATCTTACTACCTCTCTCGATAGTTGTGTTTATGGCTTAATTATCAACCCTAGATTTCCATTGGGTATTTCAGCTTGCCTATTACTTACCTCTGTCAATTTGGGGAAGCATTTTTAGTTAGATTGGGCATTGATTCCATTATGTTCTCTTTTGGGTTTCATTAGAGTTTAAGTCAGCAGGGTTATATGTATTAATTTCTTTAGACATATTAAACTTAATATGTATACTATTGATGATATTCTTTGGGAGAAATTGACCCAATCTGTTAATTATTCTAGAGGGTTTTAGTTCAATTGTAAGGAAAATGCAGTGATATGGTTATAATGGCATTTTGTTTAAGAGCATGCTCGTTTATAAAGAAAGATCTTATTTTTCTTATTTTTGATAACTATATTTCTTGTTAATGAAGAATTTATTTGCTTATTATTAGTATCACTAGTCTATGTTATTTATTATGCTTCTCTTCTGTTATTTATTTTTATTGAATAAGAAAGGCATGAGCATGGAAAAGTTTCATTTTTGAAGATCGACATCAATGATCGAGATACCCTACTTAGAGGAGTATTATTCATCCTGAAAAATGCAACTAGGATGGGTCGGCTGACTTCTGATGCTTTTTTTTCTTTATTTCGTAATCCTAACAGAGGGTTTCGTGGCACATTTATTTATATAATATTTAAAATGTGTAATTATACGACTTCATTTTAAACATGCATTCTCTTCTCTTTATGCTGAAATGATAAAGGTTATGTACATGGTTTATAACCCTTCATATATTTCTTTTTTATGTTCCCCTACTGGGACTCTTGATACATATTTAGATTGAGTACCAATCCAAATAATTTATTATTCATTCATAAACCAACATTTCTTTCCCTGTTATACTTATATGTTTATGATAAGTGTAAGATTCCCTTCACTTGAATATGTTAGGATATCGGTTAGTTTTATCATAACAACATTCTATTACAAACACAATCATTTCTTTCAACAATAGTAATATCTCACAACTTTCATAGGTTACTTAAATATTAAGAATTAACTCCCTTTCTAACACATTATAATAGATTTACTTCAATGAGAACTACATACCAATCCATATAAATTATACTTAAAGAAAGTGTGCATTATGTTAAAGAAAATGAACCAAATATTTCAAAATTTAATACTTATCTGTTCCTTAGGCTTAATTTGGAAGTTTATTTAGGAGATGACTTGTTGACCACCAAACCAATGAGCGTGTAAATCATGTCAAAGTCTCCCCCTGAGCCTCCTCACTTCAAAATTATTTATGACTCAGTCATTTGAGGACCTGAAGACCATGTCCAATCCAACAATTTTTATCTTAGGCTTTTGCACTGGTCACTACGAGATTTAGTTAACCCCTTCAATAGTCTTCTTCTTTCATGTTCTATGAAAACGTCCTAGCCAGAATTCTCTTTATTTTCTTGTTTATCCGTCTTGGGAGTAAAAATAATTGTTTCCACATAACTACCATGAAATCCAAGGTTTTATTTTCTTCAGTTCGTTGTCATTACTCTTTAATGAACACCACTTAACAAAAAAACTCTGAAAATAGTCACACGATATTTTATGTTTTCCTTGAAATGTTTATTAGCCTTTAAAAACTAATTTCTCTTTATGTAGTAAAGTAAAAGTAGCTAAACACAAAATTACTTTTTGTGAAATGAAATACCACTTATTCTACACTTAGTTATGTTACATGTTTGCTGAAAAAATGCTCTTACTAACAGCATCATAGTGGGAGAAATCCGCCTCAACAGAATATCTAAGTATATTATGTTTCATTTGCAAGAAGATGATCCAAAAATTGGAAAATATTTCTCAAAAGAAAATTACAAAAATCAAGGATGCCCTAAAGATGTGCAATATGTTAGGTCCCTATATTACTAGTGTAGTCCCTTATTGTAGAAAGTATAGCCCCATTATTGTTATTGTTTTACCCCTGTAACCCCCATATTGTTATTATTGTGTCGTTACATTATTATTGTTAGTTCGGCTTTACATTATTATTGTTAGTTTGGCTAAGGATTATATTGTGACCCCGTGGCCTCTTATATATAGAAGCAGCTTTTGTTATTTGTATCATCGAAGAATTTTTCATTTATGTAATGTAAAGGAGGCCTCCCCCTTGAAGTGGCATATGTATAAGGTGTTTATCTCTCTTGTCTCCTATTTTTGGACTAGGTTTCATAACATTTGGTATCAGAGATTTGGATTCTAGGGTTTCACTACTCCAAACACGTTATCGTAGCATTTATGCTATAAATTTGTTTCTACGAAGGTTCAGAAGGTGCAATGTTTGTCACACAAATCCGAAATCTCGAGAAAATTCGTGTTGAAATTCCAGATCTTGGTTCACATTATTTTTGGATATATGATCTTTGGAAGTTAGGGTTTTTTTAGGCTCCTAAATTTCATCTGAGAGAGGTGATCATCGGAAAATCTCTATAACTCTCTCTCTGATAATCGGATTTGGATTTTGTAAAATTTGGCTAAAATAACACGGACTGTAGTTTCCTTTGTACAAATTTTAGAGCTAAAGGAGGAAACAGTGACATGTGGGATGTCGTACAATTTATCTCTATTGAACCAGTCCATAATTAGGTAATTGTGGGAGATTGGGCATAACTTTGTCTTGAAGCATACAAAGAATTTCAGATATGTGGCACCCAAAGAAGGTCAGATAAATTTCATAGGTCTTGTTTTAAAAATCAGTTTGAAGTGATTGCAAGGGAATATTGAAACATAGATATCAGTATTTGGTTTTAAAATTCCCCATAAAAACAATTCAACACCCATTAAGCCCTCAGAATGCTCTACTATGAATCATGAAGATGAATAAGTGCAACATGATATATCAAAATTACATGATAAGGTGCACCAAATTTCACTCTTGCAAAGAGCAACAAAAAATAAAATGGAATTTTTGAAGAAAATCATGAAAGCTTACATGGATGGTTTGAACAAGGGCATGAAAGATTACATGGATGGTTTGAAAAAGGGCATGTAAGCTAATGTGGATGGTTTTAAGAAAGGCATGCAAGCTAAGATGGATGCCATGAAAGCTAAGATCCATGGTATAGAGGAAAAAATTAAAGACAACATGGAAGACATGAAGAATGATCTAAAAGCATACATGGAAGTTTTGATAAAGTTTATACAAGAAATTATTCCTAATGGTGAAAAGATAGTAGAAGAAACCCATGATGAAAACTAAATAAATTTTAATCGGGATTTCATAAACTCTAATGTTGGATTTAAGACCCACCATATTCCAAATATCGATATGAGGATGTTTGATGACAAGGATCCCATAACATGGACACTATATATGGACAAATATTATGATCACAATAATGTGTAAAGCACAGAAAAGGTACGCATTGCAACTTTATATTTGGAACATAATACATTTGTATGGTATATATGGCTTTTCTCCCATAAAAAAATTGTCACTTGATCAATTTTTATGGAGGAAATGATAGCGCATTATGAGGATAAAAAGAGAAACACTTTCTTTAGCCAATTGATAAAGTCCAAACAAAAGGTTTGAATGGTGGAGCACATTGAGCAATTCCTAAAATTGAATATAAGGATAAATGATATTCCATAGGAACACAAGATTGATGTATTCATGGGGACTTTAAAGGATAACCTCCAACATGAAGTTTGCCTTTGTGAACTTGATTCATTGGAGAAGGCATTTAGGTTGGAAATAAGAATTGAATGTAAAATTATGGCGATGGGGAAGCCTAGCATACATCTATTAAGATGTAAGTGTTCCTACTCCTAAAATTCCACAACCTACAATGTTGAGACCACAAAAATTGGATGAAAAAAAATAAAAAGGGATTTTCTACAGTTGTGATAGAAAATACACTAAAGGGCATAAGTGTGCTGAGAAGAAATTATTTTACATATATTGTGAAGAGGAAGAAGAAAATAAATAATAAACTTCAAATGAAGAGGATATACACCAGGAAATATCCCTAGAGAAAGAAGAAATGGTTTTGACCATATCATGTAATGCATTGGCATGAATTACCACTCCTCAAACTCTCATGATAGAAGGACATATCAAGAAGAAAAATTTAACAGTGTTGACTGATTTGGGTAGTAGCCATAATTTTATTCATTTTAAGGTAGCCAAGGAATTGAATTTCTTCCTATATGCAGCATCAGTATGTGAAGTGATGGTTGCACATGGAGGAACTTTAAATTTCTCTATAAATTTCCATAATATCAAGCTAACCATGGGCGAATATGTATTGAATAGCCCAATTCTTTCCATTCCAATGGGAGGTGATGATGTTGTACTTGGATTATAATGGTTACAATCTTTGGGGACGATGGCTTTTAAATTTCAAGAAATTTTATTGAATTTTTTTTCATAAGGAAAGGAAGTCGAATTACGGGGTATTACAAGGAATTCGAGAGTGATAATAAGCTATAATGTCATGACAAATCTTCTGAAGAAATAAAAACGAGGCATAATCTCACAATTACGCTCACTAGAAGTTTGAACATCAAAATCATCTATTTCTCTCGATCTCCAAAATGTCATGGACAATCATTCCAAGGTGTTTGAAACTCCCAAATGACTTCCACCTATTCGTGATCATGATCATGCTATTCATTTGATTCCAAGAAGTGTTTCTCCAAACATCAGGCCTTACAGATATCCTTGTGTCCAAAAGAGAGAAATTGAACATATGATTGCAGAAATGTTAGAGGCGGGTATAATTCAACCTAGTCAAAGTTCATTCTCTGCTCTAGTAATCTTGGTGCACAAGAAGGATGTATCATGGTGCATGTGCATAGATTATGGTTAGATCAATAAGCTCACTATTAAAGACAAATTTCCCATTCCATTGATTGATGATTTATTGGATGAATTACATAGAGCAGTTTATTTTACCAGGTTGGATATTCACTCAGGATATAATCAAATTAGAATGAAGACTCAATATATTCTGAAAACAAAATTTCAAAATCATGAGGGTCATTATGAATTTAATGCAACTTCTACATTTCAAGGGTTCATGAATTCCATTTTCAAACCCCTCCTTAGAAAATTTATGCTAGTATTTTTTGATGATATACTCATCCAGATTAATTTTTTCAAGGATCATGTTCAACATGTTGACACAGTGCTCAAATTATTGGAGGAGAAACAACTATATGAAAAAACCTCCAAATATTTCTTTGGAGTACAAGAGGTTGAATATATGGGTCATATTGTATCTCAGGAGGGTTTTAAGGTAGACCCTAAGAATATTAAAGCCATCAAGGAATGGAAATTCCCCACAACCATAAAGAAGTTGTGAGGATTTCTCGAGTTAACAGGGTATTATCGCAAGTTTGTTAAGAATTAGGGGAGAATAACAACACCTCTATCAGCAATATTGAATAAATATGCATTTTCATGGACTCTTGAAGAAACTAAGGCCTTTGAAATTCTTAGGGAGGAAATGTGCCAGGCACCAGTCTTAGGTATGCCAGACTTCACAAAAACCTTTATTGTGGACTGTGATGCCTCAGGAAATGGAATTGGTGCTATTTTAATGCAGGAAGGAAGACCCATTTCTTTTGAAAGTCGTCCTATCAAAGGAAAGTATTTACAGAAATCTATTTATGAGAAGGAAATATTTGAAATAATACACACACTAAAGAAATGACGACCTTACCAAATGGGAAGACACTTCAATGTAAAAATGGATCATGATAGTCTTAAACACTTTTTGAAGCAAAGACTATCTTTAGAAGAGAAGAAAAAATGGGTCACAAAGATGTTGGGCTATGAATTTGAAATTGTTTACAAAAAAGGGAAGCTAAATGTTGTTGCATATGCACTCGCAAGAAATGATAAAGAGGTGGAAGCATTGCTTCATGCCATTTCTATTATCCAACCAGATTGGGTAACACAAGAAAGGGATCTATGGAAGAATGACAAAGAAGTTGTACACTCATTCAAAAGTTGCAACATGATCCTAGTACATTTAATACATTTAGTTGGAAAAATGATTCCTTATGGTATAAATATCGCTTATATCTTTGTAAGAATTACCAACAAAAATAAAATATTCTTTTGGAATTGCACACTCCTTCTCTAGGAGGACACTCAGGATTTTTGAAAACTTACCACAGGGTGAAAAAATATTTTTTTTGGGATGGTCTTAAATTTGATATTCAAAATTTTGTGGCGGAATGTTTGATTTTCCAACAAGATAAAGTTGAGAAAATTAAGAACTCGGGTCTTCTACAAACTTTATCCATTCGAAGTCAACATTGGGAGGATATTTCAATGGATTTTATCATAGGTTTACCTTTAATTCCAAAGGAAAGAGTGACATCATGGTGGTAGTTGATAGAATTACCAAGGATACACACTTTTTTGCATTATATCATCCATTTAAAGCAAGTACAGTTACTACTACATTTATGGAAACAATTCAAAAGCTACATGGAAACCCAACAATTATTATAAGCGAGAGAGATTCCATTATTATTGGAAATTTTTGGACAGAATTATTTTCATGTTTGGATACTCAAATTTCTCATTTCTCATCTTATCATCCTCAATATGATGGTAAAACTGAGATGGTGAAGAATTTTTTTGAATGATATCTTCGTTTTTTTGAATCTGATAAACAAACACAACGTGTGAATTGCTTACCTCTGGCTGAATGGTGGTATAACACTTCCTTCCATACTACTGCAAAAATGACCCCATTTATGGAACTTTATGGATATCATCCACCATCCATCATATCATCTTTAAGATGAAATTATAAGGTTCAAGAAGTGGAATATCACATCAAGCATAAACAACAAGTTCTCCAACTCTTAAAGTATAACATAAATTTTCCACAAAATCAAATGAGAAACAGGCAGATCAACATCACAGTGACAAAATTTTATATGTAGGAGACTGGGTATTTTTACAACTACAACCATACAAAAAAATTTCCCTCAAACAAGCTAAGAAGATTAATAAATTATCACAAAAGTACTATGGTCCTTAGAAGGTGTTGCAAAATATTGGTACTATCGCATACAAATTGGAGCTTCCTTCTTCTTCGCGACTGCATCCAGTTTTCCATGTCTCATGCGTAAAGAAGGTTATAGGTGAAAAACTTCCAGTTCGAACAATATTTCCACAACTTGATGAGGAAGGAAAAATTTTATTGGAACCTAAAGTAATCATGGAAACAAGAACTCGAGAAATACGAAATCCATCAATTTCTGAGTATCTCATCAAGTGGAAAAACTTACCGAGTGAAGATTGTACATGGGAACATGATAATTTTATACAGAAGCGTCCAAAGCTACTCAAGAATTGAGGACAACACATTTTTGATGGAGAGGGGTACGTCAGGTTCCTATATTACTGGTGTAGTCCCTTATTGTGGTTAGTATAGCGCCTTTATTTTTATTGTTGTACCACTGTAACCCCCATATTGATATAATTGTTCCCTTACATTATTATTGTTAGGTCGACTAGGATTATATTGCGACCCCACAGAATCCTATATATAGAAGGAGGTTTTTTCATTTGTATCATCCAAGAATTGTTTATTTATGTAATGTAAATGAGGTTGCCCCCTCAAAGTGGCCTATTTATAAGGCATTGATCTCTCTTTTCTCCTATTTTTGGAGTTGGCTTCATAACATAATAAGATTAATGACATTGAAATAATTGGTAGGAATAAATTAAGAAGGGATTGCATAATACAATTAGTAAAAGATAAACAACATTTCATAGAAAAATAAACTGTGTACAATATTTTATATATGAAAGTTCTAATGTTTATGGAATCTCCAAAGGCATAACAAAGAAATGCAGATGGGCCTAATTGGTATAGTAGAATGAGAACAGATTAAATAACGCTAATAATATTTTCCTTAGGAAATTGAAGCAATAGTGATGATTATGGATTTTAAATACCATCAACAACTAAAATAATCCTAAGGGTAAAGAAAATTCTCTAAAATGATAGAAAAAGAGCTAGGTGGAAACCTTGCAGAAAATCGTGAGTCAAAATGATCCGGATTTATGCAGAAATGCAACAGAATACACATATACCCATAAAAACAAAGATGTAGTGGAAATAATGCTTCATTTATTAATAAAAGAGTGACTGAAATAGGCTTACAAATATAATAGAAAAAAGCTATGGTACTGGTAGCGTATCTGTGAGAAGATATGTGGTGTACGCAGGCCTATGAAATGTGTTACATTGAGGCTTGAAGGCCTACTATAGACATAATGGAAATAAATGAGCCACGGTAGTGGCAGCGTATCCCTGAGAAGAGATGTGAGGGCTACCAGCCCTTCAACTGTGTTACAGTGAGGCTCGAGGGCCTATTTATTGTTGAGAAACAATGTATAATCCAAAACTTCCAAAAACCTAATGCTAGGAGATGAAGCACCAAAACTATGGGCCCCGTTTGGGTAAATTGGTGTTTCAACTTCCTGATGACATAAATTTAGCATCTGATCTTAGTTTGACATGATCAATAGCTCATTAGAAAGATCTACCTGAGGAGTACAACGTTTGGTGTAAAAAAGATAGCCTCGATCGCTCAAAATGGCTCCGGAAGTTGAGGACTCGAAAAACTGCTAAAAATAGTAAGTTGTGTTGAAAATTAAAAATGGAAAGAATTGATGGTGGGGTTCAAATGGAATAGGTGGGTGGCCACCAATATCCACCTCGATTATTAATGCCCAAAAATGGCCTCGGGCATGCAGGGCCCGAAAACCTCCTAAAAATAGTAAGCTGCTAGAAGTGAAAAGCTACAAGAATTGATGTTGCAGGTCCAAATGGAATAGGTGGGTAGCCACCGATATCCACCTGGATCGTTCATCCCTCGTTAGGAAGAAATGGTATCCACTGTTTTAAGTTCCTCCATGGGGCGGGGGGGGAATTTTGCTGAACTTGGTATTGGATTTGTCCAGGATGTCGCAGACCTATTGCCGGACGTGTTGTATGTAGATATGCCTCCGGTGGGCAGTCGTTGAAGGATCTGGGAAAAGTTCTACATTGTCGCATTCCTCTTTTTCTTGAGGGCCTCCTTGAGAAATATTTTGATAGGATCTCCTGCTCCCTCATCTTTCTTTCCTTCTTCCATGGGGGGTCGTCATGGTTTGCGAGGCTGATATTGGAAGGGTGCAACTGGATTGAGCCCAAACTCCTTATACCTTGATAGAATTTGGGATATGCAAAGAAAAATAGAGAAATAGGAGACCCGCTCTGATACCACTGATTCAGATTTATGCAGGAACGCAACAGAATACACGTATACCCATAAAATATGCAGCAGAAATAATTCATCATTTTATTAATAAAATAATGACTGAAATAGGCTTACAAACATAATGGAAACAAGCTACGGTACTAGTATCATTTCTCTGAGAAGATATCTGGCATACGCAAGCCTCTGATCCGTGTTACATTGAGGCTCGAAGGCATATTATAGACATAATGGAAATAGATGAGCTAGGGTACTCGAAACATATCCCAGAGAACATATGTGATGGCTACCATCCCCTGAAGTGTGTTACAATGAGGCTCAAGGGCCTATTTATTGTTTAGAAACAATGTAGAATCTGAAACGTCCAAAAAACTAACCCTATGGGATAAAGGACCAAAACTGTGGGCCCCGTTTGTGTAAATTGGTGTTTCAACTTCTCAGGGATGTAACTTTGGCATCTGATCTCTGTTTTACACGCTCAATAGCTCGTTAGAAATATATACCCAAGGAGTAAAACTTTTCGTGGCATACAAAGAAGCTCGGTCCCTCTTTATTTTCCCAAAAAACTTCATTTAGGGCCTCAAAACGACTCTGAAAGTTCAAGACCTGAAAAACTGCTAAAAATAGTAAGTTGTGCTGAAACTTAAAAATAGAAAAAACTAATGTTGGGGATTCAAATGGAATAGGTGGGCGGCCACCAATATCCACCTGGATTATTAATGCCCAAAAATGGCTTCCGGTGTGCAGGGCCCGAAAACCTACTAAAAATAGTAAGTTGCTAGAAGTGAAAAGCTGCAAGAATTGATGTTGCGGGTCCAAATGCAATAGGTGGGCGGCCACCGATATCCACCTGGATCACAAAAAGGCAAGGAAATTTCAACAACATAAATATTAAAATAAACCATTCTAAAAAGATGATAATTTTCAAGGAATTGGGTAGAAATTTATGGGTGTTGAGTTTATATTGCTTTTGAAATAATTTTAATAGAATGCATGTATTGCATGTATGCCCAAGAAGACTATTTCTATTCTATGGAAACAGAAGCATATAAGATTTTTTAAAATATTGAAAACATCTATGATTTTTCTTGATGGATAGCAGTGAATAATTGATTTGTTACACTCCCTAGTCAAAGAAAGAATTGATGGATTATGTAAGGAAAATGTGGGCTTGTGAAATTGTGAAGCTCGTGAGAATAAACTCCAATCCACTAGTGAGGCTATGAATGTGTCTCTAAAAAGGGGATCGTTGGGAATACAATGAGTCACAACTGCTTGGGCAGAATGGTGATTTAGCATTATTTATTTTTTTAATGTATTTTTCCTTAAAACTATTATAGCGTTTTTTTTCCTATGTTTTATTTTATCTAAATTTTTAAATCATGTTATATTTTATTATTATTATTTTAATTTATATTTTTATAGTTTCTACTCTCTCTCTCTCTCTCTCTCTCTCTCTATATATATATATATATATATATATATATATATTCTTTTATTTATATTCGAATTTGCATGTTTCATGAGTTTTTTTTGTTATTCTTAAAGAAAAAATACGCCTGATTTTCTATTTTCGATATTTTTGGATTTTTAATCATTTTTGTATATTTTCCTCTCTTTTTTAATCTTTTAATTTTATTTTATTCTACTTTTTTCCTTTTTCCCTGTTTTCTAGAGTTATGGCTTCTATCAGTAGAGAAATTTTTGCCTTACATTTCGAGATTCATCAAAGTAAAAACAATTAGTCGAAAATTCGAGCTAAAATGTGGTTCTTTCTTGTTTTGTTAAATAATTTTTATTTATTTAGTACTTTTTTCCTTTTTATTGCAAGGCTTGTGTTGATTTTCAATAGCAATCCATCCTGACCATGTTTTAAGCTGATAGTTGATTTTTAAGTTTTAATTACAATGGATCAAATCCACATCCACTATGTGTCTTTTTGATAATTGTTTTTTAAATTTTCATTGTGATGCATAAAGCATTGCCCAGACTTTGTCAATTCCATAGTTGACATTCAACTTTTCATTATAATGTGTTAATTTTTCTTAGGATAACATTTAAAAAAACTTATAAATTGTGGTATTTTGTATAATGACTCTTTGATTTAGGCATCCATTTTTAAGGGTTTTTAGGGTCATGATATTGAGATTTAAGGTGATGCCTGAAAAATGTCTAAATTTAATGTTTTTTAGAGTCATGATATTTATCTTTGACACTATGGTTGAAAAATATGAAATTTTAAAGGTTTTTCAAAGTCACGATATTTATATTTAATGGTGGGATAAAAAAGTGTTGGAATTTGTATTTTTTTGAAGTTTTAATATTTAATCATTAACACCATAGCCAAAAAATGTTATATTTTTAAAGTTTTTTGGAGGTGATATTTTATTTTTAATGTCATTTCTAAAAAAATGTTTAAATTTTGACCAAAAAAATTGAACAATTGATTCAAAATCAAATATATTTGATTTATGGGTGTTTTTTCATATTTATTGCACAAAAATTAATTATTAATGTGATTGTTAAAAATAAAAAAATTTGAATTATAACCGAAAAAATAAAAACAAAGTGTTGAGACAACATCAATTGGATCAACCCTTTTCATTTTGGGGTGTTTTTCCACATTGGTTTCTAATGTTGTTACTAAAAAATCCTTTACAAAGTGTTTTATATGTTTTTTTGCATAAAAATAGAGGTTTTAGGGGATATAGTTCTCATTTTTAAGTTAGAGTTCTAATTACGTTGGTAAATTTCTTATGCCAATCAAACCATATGAAATAAGGGCCTTCCTCTTGGTTGTGGTAGATATGCACTTATTGTTTTACATAAGAGTTTAAATTTTTCCCACATAAACATTTCCCACCACTAGGTTCAACTTCTCGATGTTATACCTTTTGTTAGGGCATAAATGTTCCCATAGAAAGAAAGGACAAGTAAAAATTATTCACCTCCCCTAAGTCTTCTACTATTGGCAGCAGTAAACTTTTTCCAAATTTAGAAATGATTTATGTGCTAAAGAAAGTGTTAAATTTTGAGGAAACCATGAGACTAGTTGTGTGAACAAAGGAGATATTATTATAAATAAAGGGTATGGTTCTAGAAATAGAGAGAAGATAAACATTTTTTTATTTTAAGAACAAAAATGCTAAAAACATATAGTCTTGTAGACTAGTGTTTCGAGAATTATCCCATATTTCTCAACATTCTGGTTAAGTAAGATAGAAAACCTTAAAACATTTTAAGGTCTCACATGAAATAGAAAATGATAATGAGGTGTCCATATGATAAAGAAAGAATCCAACTAATGAAATCTTATGGTAAAGGCTCAAGGGTTATGTTTTCAACATAATACAACTAGAACCAATAAAGTGGTTTCATATAGGCATGGGAAAACCCTCAAGTGACTATCATTAAAGAATTTCATAACGAGAGATCAAATCAACAATAATGTGGTTTCATATAAGTGTGTGCCAAATACTAAGGATTTGGCTTTAATGGATGTTAGAAACATATATCAACTATATCCACCTAATCTTCTGATAAATTCCCCAAATATGCTTCCCTTTAAATGTCTCGCTAATACAATTCCTTTATCTTGAGAGGGAGCTATCTAATAAAAAGATAGATAAATCTTGTGATTATTTCGAGAGGTGAAGCCTTTATATGATATACACCATGAGAATTAATGAGGAGGAGGGAAGCCATTAAAAATGGGATTTGGAGAATTAAATATTGTCAATAGATTATTGGGTTGATAAAAATGCTCATATGGATCAATACTTTCAACCATTCCATAATAAAACATATAATGAGAAGGTGTATGAGTCACTGTGAGCATCTATGATAGGAGTGTGATAAGATTCCAATTTTCTATGTTTTACAACTCTTCACAAAAATCCCATTAGATGAAGCTGTACAAGCGGTAAAAGAGGTAAAATACCCCTGGTCTATGAGACTTGCAGAAATATGTCTATGTTCTACATTATGTACCTTAAGGTGAATTATTTGAGAAGATGTGTGTAGTGGCTATGTGGTACACAATACCCCCTATAGTATGTAACCTTTCAATGGATAATTTTTGGAAGAAATCCTTGGAAAATGATCACTATAACCTACATACTAGATCAAGTTTGTTGATGACAGAAGATAAAATTGGTCACATGGAGACAATGAGCTAAGAAACTTTCTAGACCACCTTAATATTATATTTGAAGACATCATGTTCACAATGGAGGTAGATTAAAATAACAACATTATATTCGTCAACATTCTCCTCCTTAGAGAAGAATATGGATCACTTGGACGCAAGGTGTTCAGAAATAAGCACCACATAGAAAAATACCTACATTTCGAATCACACCACCATCTTGCAAAAAATATGGGTGATCAATACCCTATTCATAATAGAATTAGTAATATCAAATATGGATCATGTTGAGGAGGAAATAAAGTATTTTCTAACATTACATATAAAAATAATGGCATCATCAATACCATCAGAATAGGAAGAACCAGAAAAGGAATGAGACCCCCTACGACAAACTCTTATATTACTAATAGGAAGGATTATCTACCATACATTTGAGGAGTGACATATAAACTAGGCAATTTTTTCATAAAGAAAGACATAGATACCTCATTCAATCTTGTGATAACCATAATGTAGAAGATGAGACCAAGAAAAAAAAAAATCTTGAATCACCTCCTACACAAAGGGGTTTATAAGGTCATTTATTCATGTGGATCATGTTACATTGGAGAGATAGGAATATCCTTCAGATTAGACTAAAACAAAATGGTGATGACATAAAAAAATGGTATAAAACAGTCTTCAACAGTTTTATATAACTCAAAGACATGTAACCATGTTTTCCTCAAAGTAATGAAGATAATCACTAAATAAAAGCATCAATTTAAGTGAAAGGTCTGTGAAGCCTTAGAAATTGTAAAGCACCCTCAAAATATTAATAGATATAGGAGCATGGAAATAATATGGAATTGAATCCCTTTACTCACACAAGGCCCCAAACCTTACAAACTTGGTCGAGACACTCACCATCGTCCTCCTCCCCCCCTCTAACCCATATTGGGTCTCTCCTTCCTCCCCTCCCCCTCATATTCATTATCTCCTCATAACCTTATCACTGCACTACCCTTATCCTTATTCCTTTCATATCGTCCTCAACAATAAGTAAACTAATTTATACTCAATTTAACCAAATAATAATAAAAAATATTAATATCAAACTATTACAAGAGAACATTTTATAGTTAAAATCACATGAAAAATTTAATAATAACTATTATCTTTATTCATTCAAATTAAGAATAATAGGAAATATTAATGACAATCATATTTAAGTTTAATATAATAATAATAACAGATACTTACATAAAAAATTGTAAAAAATATTATCTTTATTAATAATAATAATAACAATTGTTAATATAATAAAACAAAATATATAAGTTAATAATTCTCCATAATAATTAATTTTTCATGATAATAATTTATTAGCTCTCCTTATTATTATTATTATTTTTCGTGGGAAGGTGAGATGATTCACATATAAAATCCTTCCCACCCATATTTATTATCCCCCAGTCATGCTCTTATCCTTTTCTTTTGTCCTCACAATGAGTCCTGTTGCAGACTTTAGATGTCGACATAAAAAAGACTATTGTGGAGCTATTTCTAATACACCATCATTGTCAAGTACCATAATTGTTGAAAATTATGAGTGAGTGTACCACTCACCAGTATGGTTTGACCTAACAAGAAACCCATCAAAGAAGAAACCTGAGGATGTTGAGTAGAGGAAAATGATAGAGAAGAAGTGTAATGGATGGAGAGACACTCATGGGAGATGGAGAAGAAAAATATTCTCACAAAAAACTGGAAATATGTCTATGGGAATGAAGGAGACAGATGGGAGATGACAGTACGGTCTCGTGTGAACCAAAAGGGGAAAACCCTATGTATTATTATTGCTTTCATTTTTTCCACAAGTGAAGTCATTTATTGTTGCTTTCCCTTATTTATAGGGGTGAATGGATTCATTAAGGATTATCTAGGTTTTGCACAAAGATGCTAAAGGGAAGCATTGAGGGAGTCTCGATTACATGAAGGGATTCTTTCATTTTGTGGAAGTATATAATGGTAATATAGTAAGAAAATTACCAAAATCAATAAATTTGGGTACCTAGGAGAGGTGTAAGGAAATTCTTCACAGAATGAGGGTCTCCCCATGTATTATGAAATCTCCACTGTGAACAGAATGAGGGTCTCTCCTTGTATTATGAAATATCCATTGTGAACACATTGGGTAGGTGATAAATCAATAGATATATATGATAAAATACTCCACATTGAACTTTAAGTTGATGAAGGAGAGCGACCTTAATATTTTCAACATTAGTATCTTAGGAAATGGTTCCCCTTAGGTGCTTGTTTTGTAAAGAAACTAAAAAGCCTCCCATAGTAACTTGGTAGAAATTTGGCCCTAAAGACATTTCTAAGGAATTGATGAGTTAATTTGATGAAGGAGAATGTCCTTCATGAATTCATCCCTGATTTAGTATGATGAAGGATAATGAATTCAATTATTACACTCTATAATATTGAGTAGAACTTCTTGTGTGACGTCTTGGTCCAGCTTAGTAAAGGGTGGCCAACTACTATAAAAATTGTACTGTAGGGAATGCTATGGTGTACTGGAACGTGGCTCAAACTTCATTAATATCTTTTAGCATAGGATATTAATCACATAAGTACCCTTGTATAATTCATCTATGTAATGTGAACCATATTAATGAGAGAAAAACTATCATTGCTAAATGTCTTATGTTTATGTGCTTGTCTACTTAACATGGAATATATCGTATATGGCTTTCATTCATAATGATAAGTAGTATATATAACTAAAATCTATATATAATACCCATATGCCCCATCAGAAATGTTTATGTAATTCTATTTTATGTATTTCATGTTATGGACATAAAATAAATGTCATATTGAGCATGGGGTTGGAGGACTTCTAATCGTAGTGATGGCTACTGTACATAGTTTTTTATTAGGTAGACTAGAGAAGCTCTAGGCCATAAAAAATAATTATATGGTAAATGATGTGGATTTCAAAGACATGAACAAAATCCTTGATTTCAACACATGAGTTTCAAGGTAAAGAGTGTTCATTGAACATTTAATAAAAAAACCATGAAATTATTCATTGAAGTATTATGGAGTTGTTGGAGGCTTGATAAAGGCTTAAATAAACCCTAAAGTACACCAATGTGGACTATTTAATAGTGGGAAGCTTCTCCCTAGATGGAATGATAAGCTCAACGACCTTAAATGGAGACAATTATCTACAACAACCTCTTTGACTTCTTGGAACGAATACTGGGTAATTGACAGTAAAATGGAGGATTTTGATTTATTTTTTGGTTGGGTGGATACCTTTGTATTATCAAAAGTTTTCTTTGTAGATTAATTCTTGTCAAAAAATTGTACTCAATTTTCAATAGAAGCTAGTTATTATCTCTATAGTCACACCTTGATTAGGAGAGAAATTTTGGTTTGATCCTTTTATTTCATGCTAAAATGAATTATTGGGATGGAATTCCTTAGTTGGACATTCTATGGAAATTTAGGGTTTGGAATTCCTAGCCTTATTCCTTGGTGACATGGCTCGATGAGATCCATGACTGAAATATAGTAGGAAGGAGAGCTTAATAGAAATTTGGGCCACTAAAAGAATATAGTAATTACCTTTTGGGGAATCCTCAATATGGTGTGGGTATAGTCAATGGACTTAACTTGAAAATAAAAAATCTATTAACCAAGCACATTATCTAATGAAGTAGAGGATTAGAGTAATCGAAATCCTAAAGAATTATTCTATTATGATGTGATAGATGAGAATATGGTAGTGCTAATGGATGAGATGATTCAGCCGTATCTGTTTCTTTAATACGACAAAAAGTATGAAAAAATTATGCCACATATTAGATGACATGTCAATTTCTACCACATGTAAGATGGGAATTGGGTTGTCACAAAATGAGGTGATAGGCCCATTTTTCATACCAACATGTTTGAATATTTTTATTCCTCGTCATACCAAGATTGGGAATACTGATATATTGGGCTATCAATAAATTGATATACCAATATATTATATATATTTGGAAATGAACCTTTTATATAAATTCTGGTATGAAATTTTTTTTTATACGAAATATAGTCAATAAACATGTACCAATGAAAAAGTGACACATGTTCGAGGGATACCATGCGACAACCATGTCATTTTTATAGATGTTGATGTGTCTCGTAAGGGGTAGATGGTCAAATGACCATAACTTTGTTTCCTTCGAGGCTTAGAATGAGATGAAATTTATATGATGAGAAATTTCTCAATGAGCATAATACAATGGTGGTGTCATAAATGTTATTAGAGGTAATGGAATCAAGAGGAAATTTTGTTCACCCCATATTCATAATAAGCGTTGAAGGTTGGGTCTAGTTGTGACCCACAACCCTATTATGACATTATTGGTTTGGGTGTGCTATAAGAATAGCCTCACCTTCTAGATAGGTTTTCTCTCGAAAGGGTTACCAAGAGAATATATTGGTGTTAATTTTGAACTATCCGTGTTTTTATTTTCCTATTCTCTATTCTAGGAATTTTGTTTGTTGCATTCATAAAAATTTTGAACTATGCGTGTTTGTATTTTCCTATTCTCTATTCTAGGAATTTTGTTTGTTGCATTCATAAAAAACAAACTTAGTAATAATAAATATGGAAAACAATGGAAATAATACTAATATTATAGATTTTATTTTACTTCAATATACTTGTTGTAAGAAATAGTCAGGTGGAATAATTTCAAAAAATGTTAGATCAGTATTTAATGCATGCATTCTCTCCTCATTGTAAAAAAGACGCAAGTTATAATGCTAAGGAGGTGCTAAGTGACAATGAATGAACATGTTTGGAATATCAAAAATAAGAGTACACATTATGAATATTCCTTATTTCTCAATTGCATCAACCCATAAATTGTACATGTGTGATTGAATTGAACCTTATATGTACTTAAATTATAGATCCCATGATAATTTGTACCTTAAAATGGTGCATCTAAATCAGCTTAGGTAATTGTGTGCGCTAGATATGGGGCACACTTATATGAGTATGCTTATTATTCCATTACTCATTTTTCATTATTTTATTTTAAAAGGGTACTCAGTTTCCTTGTTAGCCTAGATTATTTGTGGCATTCTCAACCAATCCTCTATATAATCAAAGGGGTTTTTATTTATGTGTGCTTGTCTTATTTCCTTGAATTGGGTCAAATATTATGTTTTTATGATATTATGTCTTACTTTATTCTAAAATATGTGAATTTTTCTTAGTGTTTGATGATGGGAACTTAGTACTAAAAATTAGTATCTCTTATTAACATTGTTTTACCATTGTACTTAAATTTGTTCGTTCTTATGAAGGTGGTCTTATTCATGTTTGTTGTTTCATTTTGTTAGTTTTTCTCTTAAATGCAATAAATAAAACTTCAACATTCATAAAAAATTGGGGTATTACTTATCTCTCATGGTATTAAGACATGTTCAAAGACTGGCATTTAATGACTCAAGTTGTGAAAAATCGATTGCGAGGCAACATATTAATTTATATTATTACAAATTTTTAATACATGCACCCTTTACTACGCAACATAAGATATCCACCTCACTTGTAGTTCATTCCACTTGATAAGAGAAATAAAGCCTAAAATATATGAGATATTAGCAAACAAACTTTGTATGGAAAAAAATAGTCTCTTTTTGAAGGAGAGAAGTAGAGTATCATTTAGGTGTGATGATAATTTTTTCTATCCCTTAAAAGTTGCTTCCTTCAAATGAAACTTATTTAAGCAATAAATATTGAAATTAAATAATTAGAAACCTAAAATTTAAAAAATTCTAGCTTGGTGTGTAAGAATACAGGGTAAATATTGGTGTTTTCCCTATTTTCCCTTTCATACATGGATAACACCAACTTTCTGCATCCTTTATGTTAATTTCATATCACTCTTTTGACATCACCAACCTCAACCACCAAACATAAAAACTCACATTCCTTATTAGTATTCATGGTAATTAATTAACTAACTTTTGACATATTGGACAAGGTAAAAATTCATCACTATACATGAGTTGACATACCATAAATGTTCATAACGATTGATGTTGTCATAGTTATATTTCATGAAAAGTTTATTACTACAAACACACACACGTTAATGCCCAGACACATGTGGACAACAAACAAAATACATATAAACACCTTTTCCTAAACTCATTTCCATTTTACAATAAATGACGTAGATCGACCATTTGAAAATCAATTGTCATTGTGGAAAGATCACAATATACTTCATTCAAACTAAGCTTGTATTTTCTGCTTTCCACTACCATAATAATATTCTAACTCTCAAAAAACATCCTAAATTTATTCATTTAGCACTCTACTATGTGAGGGCTTTCAAGGGTAACATTCATTGATTTTGGAGCATTGTGTTTCATAAAATTGAATAACCATGTTTCAAATATTAAATAAAATTTGAAAAATATACTTATTAGATTAGATTTTTTTTAGAATTTCTCTTTGAAGGTGAAACTTCTCAGCATAATAGATACGCAGTTGGGAATATCATTTTCTCTCCTCTCCAACTAGATTAATTTCCACAAATTATATATTTGCTTATTGTAATACGCCCAAAACCATAGAATTTGTCATGAAGTGGTACATCCCTTATGAGTGTGTCTCTAAACATCACTTCTCTAACTGAGTCATAAATTTCCTGCTAAATACGAATTTACAGGTTATAATGGCATCTAAAAAATCTCACCAAAATAATCTTAACAAATTATCAATTTATTGCAATCTTGGAAAAAATCAAAATCCATGTCTTATTAAATTTCAGATGCATAACTATACCTCTCCTCAAATATAATTTGATTTAATTTCCTACATAATTTTTCCATAGCCATGATCAATGCTCCTATGTGAAATAAGAGTATTTCCCAAAAAACCAAGGTACAAAAATATTCTAAACTTGAATAACAAGACTTTTTCTTAAAAAGATGCAGAATGATATTTTATTTGTAGTCCTTAAAATCTCCTGATGGTGAAGGTCACTTTGTAGTATAATGTGTGAAAAATTCACCAATATTTAGAGATAGAAAGTCGTATTATAGCTATGAACTTTGAAGCTAAATAATCTCATGGTGAGGAAATGTGAACCAAATAATCTATTAACAATTATTAATTTTAAACAATTTATTAATAATTATTAAATTTTAGAGGGGAAAGTCAAAATAAAATATGATAAATAATGATAATAATGCTAATAGAATGACATAATAAAATTAACAAGATTTATATTACCAAGAAGTTAGATTGGGATGAATAAAATTAGGTTAAAATAATTGTTCAAAATGACCATAAATTAATAAATGGTCTAACGGGGTTTTCAACAAAATTTAATTAAAGAAAATTTACTAATATTAAAATATTAATTCTTTGTTAATTTTTATAAATTTCATTTAATAGAATCTTACATGAAAATCCCATTATATCATTTTTAATTTATGGCAGTTTTGACCAATTCCATTAAATTCATTTTACTCTTTCTAATCTAATAGCTTGATAATTTAAATTTTGTCAATTCTATTATTGTAATTATTTAAAATTTAATTTTATCCAAATTGACTTTCCTTTTTCAAATTTAATAGTTATTAAATAATTGTTTAAAATTAATAATTATTAATAAATTTTTTTGCTGAATGTTCACAACCTCTTAAGATCAAATTCTATCTATTTATTAGAGGTCATCTTCATATCTACAGTTTAAATAGATGGGTGAAGTGTTTGTCATCAACAATAATTATTAAAAAATATGTGGTTATTTAAAATTATTTTTTAAATAATGAAATTTTAAAATATTTTAACTACAATTATGTATGTATATATATATTAGTAAATTTTCAGGTAATAAGGTTAAATAAGAGGGAGTAATGCTATATTCATAAATCGTGAGGTCAAAGTAATTATTCAAAATAAGGCTATATAGCTTAACTAAATTTTGAACATGTTATATGTGTTTTATTCAAAATGAGGCTATATAGCTTAACTAAATTTTGAAGATGTTATATGTGTTTTTTATCCTAAACCAATGGTCCACAAACACTAAATAATGGAACTTGAATTTTGATCATGAGTTGTAGGTTTATTAGTTTTAGTGGGGTTTAGTTTCTTCTAAGTCAAAGGTTCAAAAATTATGGGGTGAGGTCGAGGATATAAGCCACTTTTAGGAACTTCCCAAATGATGTAGAGGCTTAACTAAGCCTCAACACAATGAGGTTGATCGTGTCTAGATCAACAACCCAATATTTACCATTTTGACTAAGTCAAATTTGATAAAATTAAAAATAAAATAAAATAAAAATATTAATACTATGTAATCATTTTAACTTAGTAAACAAAATAAAAATAACATGATAATAATAAAATAAAAACAAAAATAAAAATAGAAATTTCATATGGTATTGATCCATGCTATTCATGTGGGATATATCATATTTAAAGAGCAAATTAAACTAACTTATATCCATGCTAATTCTACATGAAGCATTAATCTATTTTCAATAAATTTATGTATCAAAATATTTGACCCTTCATAGATCTAGAATTAAACTAAAGTTATAAAGTTATAAATTTAATATCGTAAACATCTTAACATAAATGATTAATACTTCTTCAATTAAATATCACCACTAACCCCACTAGTAACCCAACCTTTATATATAAAATAAAATAAAATAAATAAAAATAGAGATAAAAATAAAAATAAAAATATAGCCAACCTAAAATTAAAAATTAAAGAAAAAACCTCGAAAAAAAACCTAACCTAATTTCTACCTTAAACAAGACTGAATATTCCATCCTATACGAACCAAATATTAATTAGAAACCGATCTCAGTGAGGGCGTGGACTATCCCATCTAGCTGACCAGCTGGACTCAAAAGAATCCACATATTAAATCTATAAAAGGAAGAGTGCCAAGATATTAATCCAAAGTGCCAAGGCACGAGACACGGGTCTGCTACGTGTGTAAGAAGCCACTTTGCTTCAAGAGAAAAAGAGAGCGAACGTGGTGTTGCAGAATCTGCAATACGCAAAGGGCAGCAATCGTGCACGACGTAATTTGATAAAAATCTAGATATGTTAATTATGTAGGATTTTCATTAAAAATCAAATTTTGAATAATAGAATTAAACTTCGGGATTTTTTTTCAGTTGAATTGGCCAACATTTTTCTCATATTCTCAAAGTTTAGATTGGTGAAATTCTAATTTGATTGGAATGGTAAATGTTTAAGATATGTCAAATTTTTTAGGAACCAAATTCAAATATTTCAAGATTTTGTTTATCTGTATCGAAAAATTTTGTTTCATTATTGAAATTCCAGATTGGTAAAATTATGATGTCTTCTATCATGTCTTCTAACATTTTATTACCCAATTAGATTCATAATTGCCCTCAGCGTAACCATTTCTTTTAGATTTATCAAAAATCCCAAACTCAAGAAGCAGATAAGAGTATCAACCGTCATGGTAGTGAAGCTCTAAAGAAACTTTTAGGGAAAAGGATTATCGAAAGGGAAAACAATGGTCCAGTTGAAAGTGACCATCACACCATCTGGAGTCAGTGATATGCATCTCTTTTTGCACAGGAGAATCATAAATCTTTCCCACCGCAACGTTGAGCTTTTGGATATTATACCTCTGGTTATGGGAGAAATGTCCCCTCAGTAAGCAAGTAGCAGTGCCAATTATCCGTTGGGGCAACATATAATTGGTTTTGCTCCTTTCGTATAGAGGGATCGATTCTACCATTACCAGAGCTATAATATCTAGAAGTTGAAATAGGTGGTGTGAGAAATTTATAAGAGACAGGTGCAATAGGACAATATGGTCAGGAGAAAAATCCCTGACTGCAGATGGTTTGATTGGCTTCTTAAGCTTGACAATACGGTCACTTTCAACTGGACAATTGTTGTTCTTTTCAGATATGCTTTCCCCTAGAATTTTATTTAGAGCTTCACTATGATCAGGGTTGATACTCTTACCAGACATCTGCTTCTTGAGTTTCTGTAGGTTTTGTTTGAGAGGAGATTTTTCTTCAATTAACGACAAAGAAAAATGGATTGCATCATACATTTAGTAAAAGATAGCCAACTACATTTCATAGCAAAATAATTTGAATTTGCATAAAACATTTCGATGTTTATGGCATCTCCAGATGGCCCTATTGCCGCAAAAGCGTATTAAGATTATTGTCCATGGGAAATGAAAGCAGTAGTGATGATAATGGAAATACACAGAAAAATTGGATGGAAACACTATTATGTTGGAATTTTGTGGGATAATTACTTAACCTTTTAAATAACACAGATTTAAATAAAATTCAAATTGCAGACAGACAGATAGACACGGAGATGAAATAAAACTCTGTCTTATTTAAAAACATAAACTGCTCTGTTACAATTAAAACTCTTCAGAACTCTCATGTTCTAGCTTCACAACAGAAATCACTTGGCTGTTACACACACAGTGCTTATAAATTCCTCTTTGTCTCTCTGATATGCACAACACAGTGCTCTTACTCTGTTTTCAGCCTTCAGGCAATTAAGATACATTACACACCTCTTTTACAATGCACAACAATTTTTTTTAACTACAATGCTCAGGACATATTTGTATGAAACATTACAATATAATATATATTATAAATATCTTATATTTATAATATATATAATGTAACCAAAGTTAAAACTTAAACTTACTATGGTAATAAAACATTTACCGAGCGTAAAATATTTAAAACTTATGCATTTCCGTGAATATAAAATTAAATCAAAACACTTTAACATAAGGTTAACACCTTATTTCCTTCGTGCTTTTCTTGTTTATGCTTTTTGGGCGCTTCATGGGTTTTACCCCCCGACATTTCTCTTATCCCCCTAAAATCCTTTGTGAGTGATGGAAGGTGGGCCCAGCTGAGGATGACATCAATTGTTTCGGGGTTCCCTACTCCTCTAGTTGCTCGGGCTCTCTTAACCCATCGTAATGGCTTGCCACCTCAACTCTTAAATGTTGCTCTATGTTAAATGGAGTTGGCACGGAATTTAATATGGTGGTTGCTGCTTATATGAATGGAGCTTCCACCGTCTTCAACTTATCATCAAAAATTATTTTTCCGCCACTCTTCGATTCCATCATATTTACTTCTGCTGACTGCTGAGTTATGTGGGAAATTGGAATTAATTTCCAACACTCCCCCTTAATTTCAACTGTTGGGTTTTTCTACATACCGAGGCACTTCCTGAAATAATTAAAATTGTTCTGTGTTAATGGTTTTGTGAGGATATCAGCAAATTGCTCCTCTGTTCTGCAGTGCTGCAAAACAATCTCACCATTTTTAACCAATTCATGTATGAAGTAAAACTTGGTATCTATGTGTTTTGTTATTTTGTGAAAAATAGAATTTTTGGATAAATCTATCGTTGAGCTATTATCGCAGTAAATGGTTGTGTATTTTTCTTGTTCTTGACACAAATCTCTGAGAACTCTTCTCAGCCATACTGCTTGGAATGTTGTTGTTGTTTCTGCCACATATTTTGCCTCTGCTATAAATAAATCAACTACAGGTTGCTTCTTGGAAGCCCATGAAACTGCTCCCGATCCCAAATGAAACACATATCTTGATGTGCTCTTCATATCATCACCACTTCCAGCCCAATCACTATCAGTGTAACCTATCAACATGAAATTTTCAGAAGAGGAGTATAAAATACCATATCCCTTCGTTCCATTCACATACCTTAGAAACCTCTTGGCTACCTGCCAATGAGTCTCTTTCGGCCTTTCCATAAACCTGAAGATTAAACTAATAGTATGCATTATATCTGGCCTAGTTGCAGTCAAATACATGAGGCTGCCAACTATGCTCTTGTACAATGTCGGATCAAAATCCTTCTTGTTGTCTTGTTTACTCAATTTCAACCCCATTACTATTGGATTTACAGCTGCCTTGCTATTCTGCATGTTGAACCTTTTCAGCACCTCATCAACATATTTTTCTTGGGAAATGAAAATACCATTTTCACTTTGGTCTACTTCAATTCCAAGAAAATATCTTAAGAAACCCAAGTCAGTCATTTCAAATTCACTTTTCATGACTGCTTTAAAATCAGCAATGAGAGAAGCATCATTACGAGTAAAAATTAAGTCACCTACATATAAAACAACAATAAGTATCTTATCGTCATTCTCCTTTATGTAGAGTGTGGATTCTCCATCACATTTCTCAAACCCATTCTCAATTAGGTAAGCATCTATCCTGTTGTACCATGCTCTTGGAGCTTGCTTCAGCCCATAAAGAGCTTTCTTCAGCTTGCATACTTTATGCTCTTGGCCTTCAACTTCATTGCCTGGGGGTTGCTCAACATAAAACTCTTATTTAAACACTCCATTCAGGAATTCAGATTTTACATCTATCGGATAAATCTTCCATTTATGTTGTGCTGCTATGGAAAACACTATTCTTACTGTTTCCATCCTTGCCACTGGTGCAAATATTTCATCATAGTCTCTTCCTTGTTGCTGCTTGTAGCATTTAACAACAAGTCTGGCTTTGTTCCTTTCGATCTTGCCTTCAACATTCTTTTGGTCTTATAGACCCACTTAACTCCAACAAATTCTTTGACTTTAGGGAGATCAACTAACTCCCATGTCTTACTCTTCTCAATTGCACCAATTTCTTCATTCATTGCTTCAATCCATTTATCTTCATTTACAGCATCTTCAAAATGAATTGGGTCATCAACACGACAATATAAAGCGAATAAACAATTCTAGCTGGTATTGTTACTTACCTCTCCTTATTCATAAATCTCACTCAGATTTCTAAATCTCAGTCTTCTTGGTGTACTTGGAGTTCCATTCAAACCTGAGGGCATTTCTGATCCCTGCGGTGTGCTTGGAGAAGCACTTCCTTGACTTCTCAAGGTTCTTCAAATTCCATCTTGTGGTGTGGTTTGTTGTGCTTGCGGTGGTGGAGAGGAGCCACCGAAGAAGGGTTAACAGCAGTTGTTCCTTCTTCTTCTTCTGCGTGAGACATAGTTGTCTTCACGTTCACAGTCTTTTCTAGACTTCCATCCCAAGCTTCTTCACAGAACTACACATCTCTGCTTACTATCAATTTCTTGTTGGATGGATTATAAAGTTTGTATGCTTTTGAATCATCACAGTAGCCGATAAAGACACAATTCTTCCCCTTATTATCAAGCTTCTTCCTTAGCTGATCTAGTACATGTGCATATGCTACACAGCCGAATAGTCTCATGTGAGTGATAGTTTTATTTTTTCCAATCCATGCTTCTTCTGGTGTTCTGTTCATGACAGCTTTAGTTGGGAATCTATTCAGGATGTAAACTGTGCAAGTGACAGCTTCAGCCCAATACTCAGGCGGCAAATGTTTTTCCTTCAACATACTTCTGACCATGTCCAGAATGGTCCTATTCTTACTTTCTGCAACACCATTTTTCTGAGGTGTATACCTCGTGGTAAATTTCTTTTGTATGCCATTCTCTCTACAAAAATGCAGAAATTCTTTAGATATGTACTCTCCACCTCTATCTGTTCTGAGCACTTTCATTTAGTGCCCACACTGCTTCTCAACTAGAGTTTTATAGTGGCAGAATTTCTCAAACACTTCACTCTTCTGTTTTAACATATACACCCATGTCTTTCTGGTGTAATCATCAATGAAATTTAAAACATATTTAGTTCCAGCAAACAATGGTATTTGCATCGGTCCACGAACATTAGAGTGAACAATTTCCAAGGGTGATTTTGCCCTTATACTCTTTCCTGCTGGAAACCTTTCTCTGTGTTGTTTGCCCAAGATGCAGCCTTCACAAAGGCTGTCCAGTTTTTCAATCAATGGCAATCCATTTACCATTCCATTTCTGTGCAAAAGGTTCAAGCCTCCGAAATTTAGATGTCCAAATCTCAAGTGCCATAACCAATTTTCATCTTTCACTTCTTCTTGAAAGTCTTCTTGTGTTACAACTGCAATATTTCTTCCCTCATTCAAATCTACTCTGAGTTTGACAGGAAACATTCTATTGCTAGTCATCTGCACCTCTGCAATGATCTTCTTATTAGGAGGTATGTCTTTGATTGTACACAGATCATCTTTGAAGAACAAATTATAACCTTTGTTAATGAGTTGTCCAATGCTCAAAATATTACATTTCAGACTAGGTACATAGTATACATCTGGCACAATCTTCTGTTCTCCATTTCTTGCTAGGATACTGACTCTGCCTTTACCCTTGAAAGATATCTTACTATCAGTTCCTTTTGTTACCTCAGATTTAACATTTTCATCCAGATTGGAAAACATTGCAATGTTTCCAGTCATGTGATTACTAGAACCAAAAATATTCTTGTTTGTCTTGTGCAATGTTACATGTTAACAACACAATATTTGGGTTCTTATCTTCTTCATTTGAAAAATTAGCATTTTTCTTTTTCCTACATTCGTTGGCATAATGGCCTAATTTCTTGCAATAATGACATTGGACTTGGGATTTTTCATACCTTTGTCCATGAGCTTGGTGTTTGCTTTAACCTTCATCTTCGTTCTGATTGCAGCTCCTTCCGCTTGTGCTATCAGGATTATTTATGCCTTTGTTTTGGCTTCTTCCATGACCTCTGTTATTTTCTTTGCCTTCACCTCTACCTTGACTAAAATACATCCGAGTCTTGAATGCTTGCTCGAAAGAGGAATTTGTTCCTCTACTTAGTCTTTGTTCATGAGACATAAGGGAAGCACTCAGTTCATCTACAGTGAAGTGTGAGAGATCCTTTGTCTCTTCTATTGCTACCACAATAGCTTCAAACCTTGAGGGTAAACTTCTCAAGATATTCTCTACAGTCATTCTCTCTTCAAGAGTTTCACCATGAGATCTTATCTGGGTTATCAACCCAATAACATGAGTGAAGAATGAATCTATTGTATCAAATTCCTTCATGCTGAGTGTTTCAGAGTCTCTCCTCAACATCTGCGACTATGTAGTCTTCACCTTCTCCATGCCTTGATAGGCAATTCTGAGAATATCCCATGCCTCTTTAGACTTTGTTGCTGCTGCAATCCATCGGAAAAAACTGTCATGTACTCATTGAAAGAGATAAAAGACGGCTTTGGATTCATTCTTCCTCTTTCTCTTCAACAAGTCTCTTTCTGCTAGTGCCAAAGCAGCCAACGTTGATGCATCTGCAGGTTCAGGGTAGCCATTTTCAACTAGTTCCCATCATCCCTGAGAAGCAAACAAAGCTCTCATAGCTATGGACCAATAACTATGATTCTTCCCATTAAACTGTAGAAGTTGGGAATTTGTCAAACCAGTTCCAGCATCTACCATCTTAACTGTACAAGTAAAGAAAAGATACTGACTGTATAATAAAAAAAGAAAAAACTTTCTCTATTGGAGAAATCTACTTAATAAGCTTCTTACAGCTCCTGTAGTGAAAAAAAAAACTCTGTTTTGTCTCACTGAGTGCCTAGACTAGCTCTGATACCATGTTGGAATTTTCTAGGATAACTCTTTAACCTATTAAACAACACAGATTTAAATAAAATTCAAATTGTGGACAGACAGACAGACACAGAGATGAAATAAAACTCTTTTTTATTTAAAAACATAAATTGCTCTGTTACAATTAAAACTTTTCAGAACTCTGATGTTCTAGCTTCACAACAGAAATCACTGGGCTGTTACACACACATCGCCTCTAAATTCCTCTCTGTCTCTCTGATATGCACAACACAGTGCTCCTACTCTGTTTTCAGCCTTCGGGCAATTACAATACATTACACAACTCTTTTACAATGCACAACAATTTTTTTTAACTACAATGCTCATGGCATATTTTTCTGAAACATTACAATATCATATATATTATAAATATATGATATTTATAATATATACAATGTAACCAAAGTTAAAATTTAAACTTACTGTGGTAATAAAACATTTACCGAGCATAAAATATTTAAAACTTGTGCATTGTCGTGAATATAAAATTAAATCAAAACACTTTAACATAAGGTTAAAACCTTATTCCCTTCGTGCTTTTCTTGTTTATGCTTTCCAAGGGATTCATGGGCTTTACCCCCCGACAGTTCTCTTATCCCCCTAAAATCCTTTGTGAGTGATGAAAGGTTGGCCCAGCTGAGGATGACATCAGTTGTTCCGGGGGTATCCACTCCTCCAGCTGCTCGGGCTCTACTAACCCTCCGGAATGGCTTGCCGCCTCAACTCTTAAATGTTGATGTGTGTTAAATGGAGTTGGCAAGGAATTTAATATGGTGGTTGTTGCTGATATGAATGGAGCTTCCACCATCTTCAACTTATCATCAACAATTACTTTGCTGCCACTCTTTGATCCCATCATATTTACTTCTGCTGGCCGCTGAGTTATGTGGGTAGTTCGAATTAATTTCCAACATATTATTTCTGATTACCTACCACAAGTAGCGTGTTGAAATGGAAAGAAAACAATTACTCAGATTCATTGTTGACAAATATTGTTAAAACATGAATATTTTTATCGACCTAATCGGCTAATGAATTTTGGTTATTGCTCGGATGTGGGGACATAAATTTGTATTGTACGGATGTTTATACTGAGGGCAGTTGTGGATCTAATCCGCCAATATAAATTTTTATTGCTACTAGAATGCGGTTATAGAAGACGTTATAAGTTTACTCATGAATTCTTATACTCTTTAGAAAAAAAACTCTTTGATGCAACTTAAAAAAATATTTGAGTATTAAAATTACGATTTTCATGAAAATATGCATATATTTAAAACATCTACCGAGTAGTCTATAACATTCATAATCTAGAAAAATTCAACAGTAATAAAATGTTGAAGTATTATTTCATTATGTTTGTTTGGCACATAACCACTACAAACCGGTGGCTACTTGAAACTCTAATTAGACCTGTTACAACTAATGTTGAAGTATTATTTCATTATGTCTGTTTGGCACATAACTAGTACAAACCGGTGGTACTTGAAACTCTAATTTGACCTGTTACAACTAACATGTGTGGAGTGTGTGCCAGTGCTAGCTGTAGTAGTTGCTTGGCTTCACTTGGTCTTGAAGAAACCAAGGATCATTTTCCTCCCAAAATAGCTCTTTTGACCATAAGTTCAATTCTTTATTTTCTGAACCTTAAACTTCAACAAAAATATCTAATTCAATGCCAACCATAAATGGTATTTTTAAATTCTTAAATTAAAAGTAATATTTTCATTATTTTTCATTTTTATCCATTTATTTATATTTTTAACTTTGTGGCAGGCTGAGGCCACTAATTTCTTATGTATATGTATCGAAATATTCTCTCTTTTGGATAAATAGAAACTGGTAAGGCTTTACTAAATTTACAAAAAAAAAATGTTACTATTAATTGTTTCACCATAGTTCTAATCTCATTATTTCAGTGATTGGAGGAGTGCATTGTTTCTTTTTGAGAACTTGACTATTTGGGGGATTGGAATGTTTCCATTTTATTATGTCATGTGCACACCTGTGTGATAAATTTTTGGTCAAGAGGATGAAGCCCTTTACATATTTTGATGATTGTGCTATTGAACGTTGAACTTTCTTGATGTTGTTGGTATTAGTTGTTGAACTCCTTTACCATTGCTTTAACAAAAATGTATTTACGGTTTACTTAAAGAAAAAAGAATTTCTTTGGCATGTTAAGTTTTTTTCACCATATCATACACTAAAACCAACATCGTTGATTCCTACAATCCTAGTTTGAAGAATTGATCTATATGATGTTTTTGTACCTTCTGTGGATGATCCTAGTTTTGATAGGTTGTGGAATCCTTGTTTAAGACTTGTGCTATATAATGTTTTTGTTTTTTAAAACTA
The DNA here is from genome assembly GCA_034641835.2 of Pinus albicaulis. Taxonomy (NCBI): domain Eukaryota; kingdom Viridiplantae; phylum Streptophyta; class Pinopsida; order Pinales; family Pinaceae; genus Pinus; species Pinus albicaulis. The sequence continues at coordinate 604,254,839 of CM076579.1, read as the reverse complement.
TAGATATAATAATTGCTTCTTTCATACATGATTGGCCAAATTATAAATTTCTTAGTTCTTAAGCTTGGGTTTAAGAAAAAGTCATGCCGAGATATGTGGAAATATTGCACCTTATATTCAATTGTGGTGTTAGAAGTATCCCTTTTGGAAGCTCCGCAAAGAGCTCCAATTCATACTTTAATTTCTCAACTAGGTGGTCTCAGGGTAGGTTAAGCATTCTTGCTCATGTGACTCTCACATTTTTTTCTTGCTCGTTCAGAGGCCAATCCAAAAGAACTAGGCTAGTCTTTCCCTGTGGGTCTAGGTCTAGGATGAGCCTTATTTCAAGAAGGTACATTTCAATTTCCAGATTCGATATTTTTTCTCATAATAAAATTAGGTTTGTATGGAAATTCCAAATAATTATGCTCCTACCTCAACTCCTCAGTTATTAAGTGGAATGTGTTAAATGGGTTTCTTAAACCCTTGGTTAACCCAACTCCTAAGGTGTCATTTCATTCTGGAAAGCATCAGAGGTATTTCGGTTTGTGGTGGTGGCACCATATTATGCTCTTGTTTTATAAATTATATTTGGTTTCTCTTGTGAGTCTCTTAAAATTATATGGGACTTGCGGTGGTTCCTTCATCCAAATTTATATTACAAGGCTTATTTTATAATGTTTCCTCTCTGTGTCATAAGTCTACATGGAAACAAAAGATCATTGGAGCTGCCATGTCATCAGTCTGTGTTGAGGTTTTTCTCAGGGTGGTAATGAAAATTGATTAATACTCATTATTTTTATTCTCATGAAGCACTCCCGAGGAAATATTATGATTTTCAAGTTAAATTATGTCAAATGTCTCACGTCGAGATCGATATTATAGATAAGGTCCTACCTCTCAAGTTTTAGTTTTTTCGTCTCACTAACGGAGACGGTGCACTCAAGAATATTGTTATGGACCTTAAATTAATCAAATAATCCCATCAAAATATTAACAAACATCACGATGATACACGAAATCAAGAGATAGATCTCAACAAGCTAGTTACAGAAAGATATTAACATCTATTGCAAGATAGACATATGGATTTTTGACTTTTCGTAATCATGCACATGTGATAATAGTATGTCCTTAGTTTGATATGAATTTTTTACTTGTATAATCATCCATACATGATGATAGTCTACCCTATGTTATTTGTTTTGGGTAATTTTTGTAGATGGTTAATGTTGTCCATCAATTATAGTGAGAAATGAATATTGAAGATGTATCTCCATGTATTTTATTGCGACCACATGTAGTTTTAATATAATATTACTCATTTTTGTGTTAAAATAAAGAAAAAATATCTATGAAAAGAGAATTACTCTTGGAATTAAAATATTAATGTTAACAATATAGATTTATTTTCATGAGAAATGAAAATAATCATAAATCTAGAACAAGAAAATTTATAATGAAAAGGAGAAGGTTAGGGAGTAATGATCTTAAAAGAAAAGGAGAAATGGTAAAGCATTGAAAATTAAAGCTATCTAATCAATAGATTAGGGGATGAAGTGAGGGGAATGCTTTATTTATGTTACTAATTTTTGGTGTTTACATATGTGTAGAAATAAAACAAAAGGAATGATTTTTATTAGTTTTATGTTAAATGCTATAAAATAAGCGAGTACTGAGGTTTTTTAATTTTTTGTAGGAAAATAGGTCTATTGTACCTTTAGAGACAACCCCCAGATGAGGAGAGGTCGGTTCCCAAGACATTTATAAAGAAAAATGATGAGAATGTTTTACTGTCCCAATGTTGTTAAACCCTAGGTATTTAAGCCTTGTCAGTCTCCAGTGTGAGAACAATATTTCAAGTGGCCTTCTAGTGATTATTACAAATGGATAAGATAATACATAAAGAACTGATGATGAAAAGTATTTGAGAATAAGTTGCATGTGTACAATCTCTTGTTTCTAACTTTAGAAGAAAAATTGAATTATTACAAAATGAAAAATAGAAAAGAGGAGCACATCATTAAGGATTTTAACTTTAAATTAAAAAGTTGTAAAATTAAAGACCAACAACTTCATTACTCAGTTATAAATAAGAATTACCTAAAAAAGTAATGTGGCTATAAAAAAAGAATCAAACTCAACAAATTTTGGAATCATTTGAAAGATTTGTTCATATGCACATGGAGATCCAAAAATTCAAAAAAATTCTCGTCGTAAGACCCAAAAAACTTGGAACCCTCTCAATGTCTCATTTTTGGGCTTTTTATTCCTACATCCTAACCAAAGTGTGCTAACCGATTCTTGAAATATTTTTAGGAACATTTTATCTTTTTACAAAAAGGGTTTTTAAAGAATTTATTTTAATATTATATATATAATATTCAATAGAATTTCTCTAACCCCTTTAAGTTTGCAATAAAAATATTAAAAAAATGGGATTTTAAATTAAAATAACATCAACAGACCCATGGAAAACCACACATGGTTCTGGAATCATAAAACACCTACAAGAACACTTGTGGTAATTTCTAGAACATTAAGGGAGTGCTTCCAAATAATTTATTTTGCCAAACCACGTCCCCAGGGCCACTTCACCCTTCAACGTAAACCTTGTTTATTAATTAGTACTCGCAAGATTCCCTTTGATCTAAGATCAAATGTTTTGGACCATCTATTGTTGCTTCTTATTAATAGCCTTTTGAGAGTGATCTTGCCTCCAAAGAAATGCCTTCCTTGAACTTCCCTGAAAATGATGTTACATTTCCGAGTACACTATAAGAAACACGGTGAGCAAAAAATGTCACTTCTTTAACTTCTCGACATTCATGTTTTATCACTTGTGTTTATGGTAAACATGAATATTCCTTTATGAGTGGAAAAAGGTATAAAATTCTAGTAAAAATATTTTTAAAATTAAATTCTTCACCACGACTATTTATAGCATTTTTTTAATACCCATCCTCAGCACTATGTGATAAAATAATGGATGGTAAATACTTTTCGTCTCCTTCTCCTACATGAATATGAACAACAATTTCGTTTACGATCTTTCAAGAGATTTAACATTCCTCAAGTGATTTTAAATGATATCCCATATTTGAAGCTTCAACATAGTACTTAGTATCATAAAACAATGGACCACCCAAAAACAAACTATCTCATCCTGTCAAAGTTTGAAGAACCAAGTCACCCTTTCAAATTCACAAGAATCTAGGTCTTATTTTCAATGATATTTCTTGTAATTACATCATAAAAAGAGAAGGAACATCAATAAAATGTCCTACTTCTGCTTGTATGCACTACCTCCATTCAAGGATTCATGCTCCATATCATCATCATTGAAGCTACCATCGAAAATGAATTTCTCAATTGTCTCATCACCTTGTTGAGAGTCTCTTTCCTGTTTGGCTATTTGGAGTAACCTTTGATGATTCCAAATTTTGGCTAAAAAATAATATGCATTGAAGAAGAATTTTGTATGTGATACTTTTACACACACATTCTTATCATTCTTCATAAACCCATGTACTTTTAAGTATTTGATGTATAACTGCCACTCTAATGAATAAAATTTTACAGATATAACGTATGCATGTTTTGGAGGAAGCTCATCCTTTATCACATTCAAGCCAATACATTGTACAAAACCTTTAATTGTGAAGATAAACATATGATCTTTGATTCATTATTTTCACATCATCTACACTTGAATTAGCATGCTTCGAAATTTCTACGGGATTTTCGAAACGGTTTCTAAACTCTAATAGTTTTCGTAGGAATCCCTTTCTTACAAAGTCTATCATACAATACTATTCCATCAAATTATTTTGTAAAGGGGAACTTGTCATTGTAATTTTATGTTGGGTTTTAATGCATGTGTTATATTAGCCGTTGTTTTTTTAATCATGTGTTCCTCATCACAAATGAGTAAATCAAGACCACTCTCAAAAGTGTCATACATATCATCTTCGAAAACCCCTTTTTTCAAATATTTTCCTAATGATAAGTTTTGAAATGCTTAATAGCCTATTTTTTTAATAACCTTTCTCTCTGTATGTTCTTCCTAGAAGCATCATATTAGAGGAAATTTCAGCCTAAAACTTGCCTCCTAAGGAAAATAATAAAATAATATTTAGAATAATAAAATAGGAGTAATTAATTTTGGAGGGAAAAGAAAACGACCTTTTTAATTGTATTTTTGACTTATCTCCTTATAGGTTAACTCAAATTTCAAGTGTAGACAATCATTGGATGCATAATTAAATTCCACATCCAACGAGTACCCATTATGCATACTTGTGAGAAGAAAAAAATTGATAAAAAATAAAGATACATCAAAAAAACATGTTTACATGTACCTCTTTTTAAATTTAAAGGATTTGATTGATTTACATATTATGACATGGAAATTTCATGAAAAATTCATGGACTCTTTTAGGCTAAAACTTTCTCTAATCCCTCAAGCATGAAAAATGGTAAATGGTCTAATCAAAAGGTCGCCATTTGTCAAATTATTGTCTTTATTTATGCATTACATTCACTGGTGTTACGATAAGGCCATTCTTCAAACGTAGATCAACAGGCCGCATATTAGTGTATAGAAAAATTTATAACTTGCATCGTCTTCCCAAGTCCCATACTGTGGGAAAAAATGCAACCAAGACCCTTGTCTCCAGACCTGATCTTGCTTATTGATTGAATACAATTTTCCCACATGAAGTGTATGCCAATAATCTGAGGAGGTTCCAAGATACATGACATAGATGGGGATATTTTTACTTTTACTTCATCGTGTTTTCTATCAAAATTAACAATAAATCCTTCAACAATGTTACCTAGTAATTCATTTTCCTCGGCCCATGTTTTTTATCCACATTCACTAGCTTATCCATTTTACCACTATTCAAACGTTGAACGTTGTTGCAACATTTTAAGGTGGTCCTCCCAATCCTTTTCAATCACAATATTATTCTTTGTTTCTTCACCAAGCTCTACATTATCGCTGATCCTATTGAGTATATTTCCTCTCCATCATCTACCAACATCCAAAGAAGGAATTTTTTCATATGAAGATGGAGAATCACTATCGGAGGTTGACCGAGAGTGGCTTGCTATCTTTGTAGCCTTATTATATTCATATAAAAAGAAGCTCTATTGTGAGTTAATTATTTCTTTCATTTTTTTTCTCTCCAAAATTTTGTGTTATGAGCTTATCCCAGAACACTTTTTCACATGAGTCATAGAAGATTGGTGAACCCTTTTTCCCACACTAATGACAAAAAGGTTCTGAACCATCAAGATCCTTCTCAAACGGAGAATTCCTACAATAATATTTTCACTCTTTACATATTATAATGCCAACAAATGGGTGTTGAATAGCTCTAGATAGTTTTAATGATATGCCACATGATGTGCATTGAAAGTCTCTCAGACCCTTATATGTACCTAATCTTGATAGATTTTCACTAGGAAATTTTTCATAGGAGACCATTTCAACATCAACAACTTCATGAGCTAAATTAGTTGACTTGATTATAATACTTAACTGGCCATAGCAAGGATCTTGAACCCCATTTCTAGTATTAAAATCATCATCTCTATCAATAATCACAGTTCGACTCCTTTTGCTACCAAAATCGAAGTCTTGACAATCACTAGAGTGTTTTAATCTGTTATGCGTTGGTTGACCATTATCTTCAAATAGAAAAATTACCAAGGAAGATATTTTATAAAATTTATGATGGGTAGATGCTTCCTATATTTCTTGTACAAATTCCATATAGAAATGTGGCTCACAACTTTACTACACTCATATGGGCTTTGTAGATTTTCCATCAATTACATATTTTGATTACATTTAATGTAACAAAAGCCAGAGTCTACACCATTCACAATCTCTGACAAGGGTTCGACATTACTTATTCCATATAGATATTTGGTTCCCACAGTTTAATTATTAATATCATCATTATCCATCTTCTTTCTCCCGCATTCATTCCTCCTCCATTTCAGTCTCATAGAGTTGGCCTCCCTTTGTAAGGTTTCCCACAAATAATTATACATGGCATTAGACTTTGAAAATTTAGTCATGCGTTCTTTTTTTCGGGTTAAATATTTGACCTTTTGTTGGATGGAAAAATCAATCTACAACAAGGTCAATAAAACTTATTAAAAGGATATTCTCATGGAAGTTTTCACTTATCAGAATTTAAAAAATTGACTAGATATTCTTTGCTCAAGAGATTTGCTTTTAATCTTCATATTCATAAGATTGGTTTTAATGAGTTTGTGTTCATTATTTTTGATGTAGTTGCATAAGGAAAAAACTAAATTTGATGAAATTGGACTGGAGCTAACCAATATGATGCGATGTTGACATGGTGATGTTGGGAGAATTTTTTTCTTTTTGTAAATAACTATGAACATTTACATTAGGAAGTGATTTTTGTTTTTAGAACAAGTTGGAGGAATTGTTTTCTAATGTAAATATAGTTTCATTTTCACTTTTTTTGTAGAGAAGGGGAAACAATTCATCTCTTGTGACTCTTGGTTGTCCCATTTTAGCTTTCTTTTTAAAGAGAAAGAGTGTCTGGAAGAACAAATAGGAGACGAGAAGCTCCAGAATGAGGATAAGAGACAGAGGTTGAGTGTGTGTGAGAAAGAGGCTAGGGCTAGGGCTACATAGGCCCACATTTTTTATCCAACCAAGTTTAATGTATATTTGAATTTTATTAATGAGAAACCTATGTATATGCATTTTTGTTTGTTAAATTTTATGCTTGTATATTCTTAATTAAGTAGTTGGCATTTGGGGTAAATGTAAATGACCAATCGAGTGAGTTAGGATTTAGGAATATACATGTGGTTCTTTTTTTTGGGTATGGGATATGAATCGATTAATTCACGAGGATCATGATGTGGAAAAGACAAGAAAATTATGTAATAAAGAAACCTAAATACCCTTCATTATTTTAACTATAAGTTTTATTGCTAAGCCTATAAAATGGAAGTTCATTCTATGTGTTGAAGTCGCAACATCGAACCTTATGCTTAGTCCTACCTCCATATGAATACTTTGAAAATAAAATGGTGAATGGTTTTGCTATACAAAATTGACGTAAACTCTAATTGGGATCTATATAGTTGACTTCAAAAGGGAAGATTCAAGTTATTGAAGTATACTACAAAATTACATTGAGAGGAATGTGTCATGGTGTTGAGGAGTGAGGAAATGAGGTAGTTATAGTGAATTTAGATTTGAAATATAGTACCCCTACTTTGAATTCTTCCCTAGCTTTTAGACTAAATTTCTAACCATGAAATTTGAGTTAGCATGCAACTCATTACGAAGAAAGGAATATCAAATAATTTATGTGCTAAGGAGAAAGAAAAAGCTTTGGAGAGTCGATTAGGAGAAAAACCAGTCATTTCACCTTCCTGGAACCACAATACTAATTTATTTTTTTGCGCCTCAAAATCATTTCACAACACCTTCATGGATTTAACTAGCCCTACGAAATCATTTCATAGCAACTTTCCATACAAAAAAAAAAAATTCAAGACTATGTGTTTGATTTTTCAAAATATGCTTGGCCTTCCCATAGCACCATTTCTCAGATTGAAACTTATGTAATAAGATTCATCAAATGAGGTGAAAAATATCTCATGGAATTTATCAAAGTAAATCAATATTCTTGAGTTGATTGCATGGGTTAAGGGGTTCACAAAACATTGTTGATTTGGGTTAAAATATAGAGTTGTGTGTGGGCTAGCCTTGGGTATTGGAAGTCATTGTTTTATCTTTGCATCTCTTAGAGAAAGATACAAGAATCTCTTGGAAGTGGTAGAGTTTACAACAGATTGAGGTAAATATTTTTTTTCAAATTAAATTAAATTGAGGCTTGCTACTTGTGGGGTGCTTTGGAGACATAATGGAGGATGTCTACCTTGAAGTAGAACATATTGACTTAGAAACCCAATAAAGTTCAGCATTCGTAGTATAAGCAGTATAATATACGATTTGATTCAAGGTATGTTAAGAACATTGTTTTCAATGTGGAGGTGCAATTAGAGGAAGGTGAGAAGATTTTCAAAATACTAGAGCAAGAAGTGCTCGAGGGGTTCCAAAGAAGAGAACTAGGGAGATGTCAAAATCCAAAAATCAGGAGAATGTTTGGTGATGTATCATATATCAAGCTGGAGACTTGTTACTCGAGAGGCATGTTGCAACTCATGAGTTGAAGTTGTTACAATAATAATAAATGTATATGACTATGAGGTCATAAATTTTCATACCTTGGGAGTCTCGTACAAGTGCATAGGTTTAGCACTAAATTTGGTGAAGTTGTACCAGAGCTTACAAATGTGACAGGATGGTCACATGGTGATGTTGAGAGAAATTTTAAACTTTTTATAAGAAATTATAAATATTCACATTAGGAAGTGATTTTTGTTTTAGAATAATTTGGAGGAATTATTTGCTAATGTAAACATTGTTTCTGTTTCCCTTGTTTTGTGGAGACGGGGAAACGATTAGTCTCTTATCACTCTTGGTTTTCATGTTCTATATTTATTTTTAAAGAGGAGGAGTACCTAAAATATAAAATAGTAGGAGGAGTGGAGAAGCTCTATAACAAGGATAAGATACAAGGGTCGAGTGTGTGAAACAAAAATGTCAGGGCTGCATAGGCCCACATTATATATATGGCCAATTTTAATGTATATTTGAATTTTATAAATGAATAACATGTTTATATGCATTTTTTATTTTTAACTTATCTATCTATATATTGCTAATGAATTTGTTGGTATCTCAGGTGAATGTAAATGCATAATATAGTGAGATAGGAATATACATGTAATTATAGTTTTTTGGTATGGGATATGAATGTATTAATTCATAATGATCACGATGTATAAAAGAGATGAAATTCATGTAAAAAATTTACTTGAATACCCTTCAAGATTTCCATCAAAGGTTCGATTGCTAGTAATATAAAACAAAAGCTGATTATGAGTGTTGAAATCACCACATTGAACCATGTGTTTTTACCTGCCTCCATATGAAGCTTTTGAACATAAATTGGTGAATATTTTCGCTATTATAAATCAACGTAATCTGAGTTGTATCTAGAGATTCATGTTCGAAAGGGAATATATGATTTATTGAAGTCTGGTACAGAAATGCATTGAGAGAAATGCACCACAATGTTCATGATTGAGAAAGTGAGGTAGTTACAATGAATTGATCATTGAAACAAATTACCACAACTGTGAATGTTTCCTTTTCCATTAGAATGAATTTATGACCATGAAGTTTTTGTTAGCATGAAACCCCTAACAAAGAAAGGTGTATGAATTCATTTACTGTATTAAGGAGCAAGCCAAGCCTATGGAGAATAAATTAGGAATAAATCTGAGTCATCTCACCTTCCTCAAACCACAATACCGTTTTTTTAGGGGTGCTATGAAATCATTTCACAACACCTACATGATTTTAATGAGCGCTACAAAATCATTTCATAATGAATATACATAAGTTGTTTTTTTTTTTCAGGGCTATGCATTTGGTTTTTATATGTTTGTTTTTCCTACTCATTGTACCATTTGTTAGATTGAAACATATGTAATTAGATTCACCAAATGAGGTGAGAAAAAAAGTGGAAGGTCAGAGAGAAAACTCTCATGGAATTTATCAAGTAAATCCATATTCTTGAGTTGAATACATGTGTTAAGGGATTGTTAGGTCCATATACTACTAGTATAGTCCCTTATTATTGTTAGTGTAACCCCCTTATTGTTATTTTTGTACCCCTATAACCCCCATATTGTTATTATTTTTCCCTTACATTATTATTTCTAGGTCGGCTAGGATTACATTGTGGCCCCATGAAATCCTATATATAGAAAGGAGTTTTTCTCATTTGTATCATCCAATAATTGTTCATTAATGTAATGTATTGGAGGTTTCCCCCTTGAAGTGGCTTTTTTCTAAGGTGTTGATATATAGTTTCTTCTATTTTTGGATCTGGTTTCACAACATTTGGTATCATAGCTTTGGATTCTAGGGTTTCGCTACTCCAAACAGGTCATCGTTGAATTTTCACTATAAATTTTATTCTATGAAGGTTAAAAAACAGAAATTTTTAGGGTGCGAAGCGGAAATCCTGAGGAACATCGTCAAAAAATTTCAGATCTTTGTTCGCAAAATATTCAAAGATATGATTTGTGGAAGTTAGGGCTTTTTTCAAGCTCTTGAATTTAACCTAAACAGGTCATCGTGGAATTTTTTCTATAACCTTTTTTATACGAAGGTTTAGAAGATGAAATTTTTAGAGTGCGAAACAGGTCATCCTGATGAACGTCGGCACAAAAATTCAGATCTTGGTTTGCAATATTTCCAGAGCTATGATTTGTGGAAGTTAGGGCTTTATCAAGCTTTTCAATTTTATCTCAAAGAGTTGATCATGGAAAAATCTTCATAAATCTCTCTCTGAGCATCAGATTGGGATTTTATAAAAGGTGGTTGAAAGCACACAGAGCCGGAGGAGAAAGCAGTGACACATGGAAATTCACACAATTTTTCTCTACTGAACCAGTCCATAATTAGGTCATTGTGGGATATTGGAAAGAAATTTGTCTTGAAGAATCCAAATCAGGTCGGACCTGTCGAATTCAAAAGAGGATTTAGAGGGATACCTCAGGGAAAAATTTTAGATATTGAAGATCTGCAATCACATAGATAATTCGGCTTCAATATCGAGCTCCTCAAAAGCAATAAAAAGGTGTGTATTTTTTTTCGATTTGCATAAGTCTTGATTATAAAAATTAGTTTGAAGTGATTCCAAGGGCCTATTGAGCATATATTTCAGTATTGGGTTCTATAATGCCCCCTAAAAATAATTCAACACTCATTAAGCCTTCAGAAGGCTCTACTATGACTCATGAAGACGAAGAAATGCAACATGAGATATCAAAATTACAAGAGCAAGTGCACCTATTGCAAAGAGCAACAAAAAATGAAATGGAAGTTTTGAAGAAAGACGTGGAAACTAAGATGGATGGTTTGCAGAAAGGTGTGGAAAATAAGATGAATGGTTTGGAAGTTAAGATGGATGGCATGGAAGTTGGCATGGAAGCTAATATGGATGACATGGAAGCTAAGATCGATGAAAAAATGGAAAACATGAAGAATGATCTAAAAGTAGACATCGAAGGTCTCGCAAAGTTGATACAAGAAATGTTTCCTAATGGTGAAAAGATAGTAGAGGAAACTCAATATTAGAACAAAATAAATTTTAATCGTGATGTCATAAACTCTAATGTTGGATGGAAGAACCACCATATTCCAAAGATGGATATGAGGAAGTTTGATGGGAAGGATCCCGTAACATGGATACTATAGATGGAGCAATATTTTGATCTCAATAATGTGCAAAACACACCAAAGGTACGCATTGCAACTTTACATTTAGAACAAAATACATTTGTATGGTATTGATGGCTTTACTCCCGTAAAAAAAATGTCACTTGGTCAATTTTTACAGAGGAAATGATAGCACATTATGAGGATACAAAAAGAAACACCTTCTTTAGCCCATTGATAAATCTCAAACAAAAGGATTAAGTGGTCGAGCACATTGAGAAATTCTAAAAATTGAATACAAGGGTAGCAAATATTCCAGAGGAACACATGATTGATCTCTTCATAGGGACTTTAAAGGATAAAATACAACATGAAGTTCATGTTTGGGAGCCTGATTCATTGGAAAAGGCATTTAGGGTGGCAAGAAAAATTGAAAGTAAAATTATGGTGACAAGGAAGCCTACCACTCACACCTATAAAGATGGAAGTGTTGCTACTCCTATACTTCCACAACCTACAAAAATTGGAAGAAAAAAGATTAAAAGGCCTTTGCTACAGTTGTGATAGAAAATACACTAAAGGTCATAAGTGTGTTGAGAAGAAATTATTTTACATAGATTGTGAAGAGGAAGAAGAAAATGAACAAGAATCTTCTAAAGAAGAGGATATACACCAGGAAGCAACCCTAGAAGAAGAATAAATGAGTCTGACCATATCATGTAATGTATTTTCAGGAATTACCACTCCTCAAACTATGAATATAGAAGGACATATCAAGAAGAAAAAGGGAATAGTGTTGATTGATTTGGGTAGTACCCATAATTTTATTCATTGTAAGGTAGCAAATTAATTAAATTGTTTCCTATACCCAGTAGCAGAATTTCAAGTGATGGTTACAAATGGAGGAACTATAAATTTCTCAGAAAAATGCCATAACATCAAGCTAGCCATGGGGTAATATGTATTAAACATTCCAATGCTTTCCATCCCAATGGGATGTGCTGATGTTGTACTAGGAGTACAATGGCTACAATATTTGGGCACGGTAGGTTTTAATTTTCAAGAACTTTTCTTGAATTTTTTTTTGGAAGGAAAGGAAATCGAATTAGGGGGTATCATGGGGAAGCCAAGAAAGATAATAAGCTCTAATTTCATGAAAAATATTCTGAAGAAATAACAACGAGGTGTACTTGCACAATTATGCTCACTGGAAGTTCCAACATCAAAATCATCTATTTATCCAGATCTCCAAAAATTCTTGGACGATCATTCCAAGGTGTTTGATACTCCCAAAAGGACTCCCACCTATTCATGATCATGAACATGCTATTCATTTGATTCCATGAAGCGTTCCTCCAAACATCAGGCCTTACATATATCCCTATGTCCAAAAGAGCAAAATCGAACATATGATTGCAGAAATGTTAGAGGCTGGTATAATTCAACCTAGTCAAAGTTCTTTCTCTGCCCCAGTAGTATTGGTGCATAAGAAAGATGGATCATGGCGCATGTGTCCGGATTATAGGGAGCTCAATAAGCTCACTATTAAAGATAAATTTCCCATTCCTATGATTGATGAATTATTTGATAAATTACATGGAGAAATTTATTTTACCAAGTTGGATCTTTGTTCAGGATATCATCAAATTAGAATGGATACTGGAGATATTCCGAAAACAACATTTCGAAATGATGAGAGTCATTATGAATTTTTGGTCATGCATTTTGGCCTTACCAATGCACCTTCTACATTTCAAGGGTTGATGAATTCCATTTTCAAACCTTTCCTTAGAAAATTTTTGATATTATTTTTTTATGATATACTAATCTACAGTAGGTCTTGGAAGGATCACGTTCAACATGTTGACAGGGTGCTCAAACTATTAGATGAGAAACAATTATATGCAAAAACATCCAAATGTCTCCTTGGAGTACAAGAGGCGGAATATCTGGGTCATATTTTATTTCAAGAGGGCGTTAAGGTAGACCCTAACAAAATTAAAGCCATTAAGGAATGGAAAGTCCCCACAACCATAAAGCAGTTGCATGGATTTCTCGGGTTAAAAATGGTATTATCATAATTTTGTTAAGAATTATGGGAGAATAGTAGCACCTCTAACAACATTATTGAAGAAAGATGCATTTTCATGAACTCCTAAAGCAAATAAGGCCTTTGAACATCCTAAAGAGGCAATGTGCCTAGCATTAGTCTTAGCTACCCCAGACTTCACTAAAACCGTTATTAGGGAATGTGATGCCTCGAGAAATGGAATTGGTGCTATTTTAATGCAAGAAAGAAGACCAATTGCTTTTGAAAGTTTTTCAATCAAAGGAAAGTGTTTACAAAAGGCTATTTATGAGAAGGAAATGTCGGCAATACTACATGCACTAAAGAAATAGACACCTTACCTAATGGGAAGACACTTCAAGGTAAAAATTGATCATGATAGCCTTAAACACTTTTGGAACAAAGACTACCTTCAGAAGAGTAGCAAGAATGAGTCACAAAGATGTTGGGTTATGACTTTGAAATCATCTATCAAAAAGGGAAGCTAAATTTTTTTGCGGATGCACTCTCAAGAAAGGATGAAGAGGTGGAAGCATTGCTTTGTGCCATTTCTATTATCCAACAAGATTGGATAACCGAAGCAAGGGATGAATGGAAAAGAATGGAGAAGTGTGGACACTCATTCAAAATTTGTAGCAAGATCCTAGTACATCTCATACATTTAGTAGGAAAAATTATTCCTTATGGTACAAAGATCACTTATATAACTGCAAGAATTCCCAACTAAAACAAAATATTCTTTTGGAATTGCACACTTCTCCTTTAGGAGGATACTCGGGATTTTTAAAAACTTACCACGGGGTGAGGAAAGAGTTTTTTTGGGATGGCCTTAAATCTATTATTCAAAATTTTGTGGTAGAATGTTTGATTTTCCAACAAAATAAAGTTGAGACAATTAACACCCAGGTCTTCTACAACATTTATCCATTCCAAGTCAACATTTTGGGATGATATTTCAATGGATTTTATCACATGTTTACCTAAGTCCGAAGGAAGGAGTTTCATCATGGTGGTCATTGATAGACTTACCAAGTATGCACATTTTTGTGCATTATCTCATCCATTTAAAGCAAGTAAGTTTGTTACGACATTTATGGAAAAAATTAAAAAGCTACATGGAAACCCGAAGATCATTGTAAGTGACAGAGATCCCATTTTACAGGAAATTTTTTGACGGGATTATTTTCTTGTTTGGTTACTCAACTAGCTCATAGCTCATCCTATCATCCTCAACCTGATGGTCAAATAGAGATAGTGAATAAATGTTTGGAAGGATATCTTCTTTTATTTGTATCTGATAAGCAAGCACAATGGGTCAAGTGGTTACCTCTCGATAAATGGTGGTATAACACTTCCTTCCATACTGTAGCAAAAATGACCCCATTTATGGCACTTTATGGATATCATCCACCATCCATCACATCTTATTTAAGGGAAAATTTTAGGGTTCAACCAGTGGAGGAATTTCTCCAACTCTTAAAGGATAACCTAAATTTGGCACAAAATCGAATGAAACACCAGGCATATCAACATCACAGTGAGAGAAGTTTTGATGTGGGAGACTGGGTATTTTTACAGCTACAACCATACAAAAAAATGTCCCTCAAGCAAGATAAGAAGGATAATAAATTATCACCAAAGTACTATGGTCCTTACAAGGCATTGCAAAATATTGGTACTATGGCATACAAATTGGAGCTTCCTGCGTCTTCGTGAGTGCATCTAGTTTTCCATGTTTCATACTTAAAAAAGGTTATAGGGGAAAAAATTCCAGTTCACACAATATTTCCATAACTTAATGAGGAAGTAAAAACCATATTGGAACCTGAAGCAGTCACGGAAACAATAACTCGACAACTACGGAATCAATCAATTTCAGAGTATCTCATCAAATGGAAGAACTTACCCACTAAACATTATACATGGGAGGATGAGAATTTTATACAAAAGCACCCAGAGCCACTCAAGCATTTAGGACAACACTTTTTTGAAGGAGAGGAGCATGTTAGGTCCCTATATTACTAGTATAGTCCCTTATTTTTGTTAGTGTAACCCCCTTATTGTTATTGTTGTACCCATGTAACCCCCATATTGTTATTATTGTGCCCTTACAATATTATTGTTAGGTCGACTAGGATTACATTGTGGCCCCATGGACTCCTATATATAGAAAGAAGGTTTTGTCATCTGTATCATCCAAGAATTTTTCATTCATGTAATGTATTGGAGGTTGTCCCCTTGAAGTAGCTTATTTCTAAGGTGTTGATATATCTTTTCTTCTATTTTTAGAGCTGGTTTCACATTAGGGATTTATGAAACATTGTGGAATTGGGATTAAATACATAGTTATGTGTGGAGTAGCATGGGGTTTTGGCAACCGTTGTTACCTGAACTTCATCACTATCGATGCAGACAGACTTTTGGGCATTAATGGTGGAAAATTAATTCGGTAGATTCATAATTATGTCACTACAAATAAATAAGGAAACTAATCAAGATGGAAGTTATGTGTGCAAGCAAACAATTTAAGTAAAAATTGCACAATCCAAAAGCATTGAAAAGTCATGAAAGAAATTCATCCTTTAATAAAAATAAATTTGGAATTAAGAAGTAGATTTAGAATTTCAAAATAACTAAAAAATACAATTCTAGTGATGTCCTTGTAATATAATTTTTCCAATTTTAATGAAATATTTTGACCAGTTACTTATGATATCCTCACCTAATTGCATTCGAAAAAAAAATTGTTTACATAGTATGT
This sequence comes from Pinus albicaulis, assembly GCA_034641835.2. Classification (NCBI taxonomy): domain Eukaryota; kingdom Viridiplantae; phylum Streptophyta; class Pinopsida; order Pinales; family Pinaceae; genus Pinus; species Pinus albicaulis. The sequence continues at coordinate 604,238,663 of CM076579.1, read as the reverse complement.
TGTTCTAGGGCCAAAATTCTTAACGATAGTTGTTATTTATTTTTTGCGGCATCCATTGAGTCATGATATTTCAGCCTGATGGTTTTGTTGGGGATGTTTTTTTTCCTCGATATTTTACTCCTAAGATGACTCACATGCCAACATGAAAATATTGTTGCCTAATTATTTTCCCATTCATCCACTATTTTTCCCACCAAGTCTTATAGTTATTCCATCTCAGAAATTACTCTCCTGGAAAATTCTTTAGACATGCCCCACTCATTTCTTCTAAGAGGATCTTGTGAGTTTCTTTTGACAGAGCTTGAGAGTTTCTTCGAATAATGTTTTTCCCTGAGATAGAATTTTCTACAATATATAATTAACTTTACTATTTATAAATTCTTTGTGTGGTAAAAAAATATCCCACAAGTTACTCATGTATTCCTTTTGATTTTTCGCAGAGAGAATATTTTTCGGGACTCACCTCACCGCACCATTTTAGATGGGTCCCTCACCCTCATTGTTGATTGGTCATAATAGACTCATTTGTCCCCACCTTCCCTATCATCTCGTAACATTTAAACCCCAGAGGATACTCAAACACCTCTTTAAAATTTTATTCAAGATGTTTTTATATGGGATGACATTAGAGGCTACATTAGTCCATGGGTAATGTTTTTAGAATATTAAAAATAATTAACGCACATGAAAAACACACCAGCAACATAGAAACATAAACATGGTGGAAAAGGCCTAAGAGCCTTATGACATTCCTCGCATATTCTTCCTTAATAAAAGAATGTAATAATACAATTAAATAGATGAGGAAGTTGTCTTAATATATTGCATCTATCTAGAAAATATCTCAACCACACACACTAATCTAGGAGCTAGTCCTAAACTAACTCCTAAGCAAGAGTAACTAACACAATCTAGAAAATTAGGCATAAAATCCTAATTTTCAATATTTAATTAATTTAATTTGTTTTGGATTTATAATTTTTTATGAGAAAGAGGATAGCATTCCCCCCTTTACTGATAAATCCAAAATAATAATGAGGAACCATCTTTGAAGTTTTCATGTTATCCTCAAAAACATTGCTTGAATAACTGCCAAAGCTAGATGCCAAAAAAACTGCAATCTGAAGAGACCATGAGTTATTTGCATGTTTGAGTCATCTCTAAATTTTTCTTGAAAACTCCATCACATGCCAACCTGCAAAAGGATTCATTTGTCCTTTCTTTGTAATCAACATCCTTTTTCCACTGAGAAAAAAATTGATGATGCCCACTGGAAAATTTTCTTGTCCACTAACAAAATATTGAAGATGATCACTGGTTGTTGAAGGTGCCCATTGGCTACTGAATATGCCCACTAGATTCTTATATGATGTTTTCAAGGCTTTCAATCTGACAACCATGATCAATTTCATTGACATTCTACCCCCTTTTTCACCGGAAAGGAGAGACAACCCTCTGCAAATTATTCTTGAGCTCCCCCTGCAGGTGTGGGAGTGTTGCATTGGTGTACTCCCCCATTCAACTGCATGATAGTACCATATTCTGTTGACTGTCTGCTACAATAGGTGTGATTTAATTCGGTTGTAAAACTTATACAATATTTTTACTGTTGACGACCATTCACAAGGATCAATCCATTCATAATTCATCTTCAATCTAGCCAGTTGGTTTTGGTTGCAACATTTTTCTAATGAATGATTCGACTTGCCACAATGATGACAATGATGGAGATCAAGACAATGATCTTGCATCTGACATGTTCCTTGACAATGTGAGAATTTTTGTTTGACTACAACTTCGGTTTGTGTGCATGTCGATTTGTCTGCAACTGTCACAGAATTTGTTGATGTGATTTGTTAAAGAAAGCCCACACTGACGAACTTTATGGGTTTTGAGTAATCTGGGATATGTAAGTTGTCATATTTGACATATCTTATTCCTCTTTGATTTTTTTTACTTTGAATTTCTACCCATGGCTTGACGATTGGTTTGGAATAAAGTTAAACTTAAACAACTTCGATACTTGAAGTTGTTTGGAGGAATGGCTTATCATATTTATTTTTATGGGTCAAAGACTTGGAAGCATCATGGTTCTCTTGCAACTCACTTATTTTTAGTTACAATTCTTGTCAAAGGAGATCAAATGTTTCATTTTTCTATTGTAGATGCCTTGAAATATGAGCAAGAGTTGCTTTGCTGGTTTGCACCATGTCTTCAGCAATTTATAGGATCAAACTGTGAAGAACTTGTAACATCTCGATGTGTTTCGACATGTGTACTCACTCGCTTGAATTGAGGCTCGCTTGTCTTGAACTTTATCTCTTTATTTAAACTTGTTGAATTGAATTCACTTGCTTGGTTTGAATGATGCACTTGCTTGCTTGATATTTTCTTGATCTCTTGCATGGTGACACTTGTTTTTCTTGTTTCACGCTCACTATAACTCACACTCACTTGCTGTAGATTTCAACTTTCTTGATTTTTGTTTGAATATTACATTTACTTTTGTTAGATTTGAACTCGCTCACTTGCTTTGATTTTTGCTTCAATGAACTTCATGTTGGCTCGCTTGATGTTGTGAACTTTGTACTGACTTGATTATGCTTATTGGAAAATGGTGTCAAACACTATATAAAATGCACCCAAAAGACAAATGACAAGTTCAATCTTGATGACTGAGTTGAAGACTTACTTGACTTAATGTAATCACCTTACATGTAGAATATTAAAAATAATTAACACACACCAAAAACACACCAGCAAAATAGAAACACAAACATGGAGAAAAAGGCCTGAGAGCCTTACGTCATTCCTCACATATTCTTTCTTATTAAAAGAATGTAATAATAAAATTAAATATATGACGAATTTGTCTCAAGATAGTCCATCTATCTTGGAAAAATTAGTTGAGAAACTATCTCAACCACACACACTAATCTAAGAGCTAGGCCTAAACTAACTCCTATTCAAGAGGAACTAAGATAATCTAGAAAATTGGGCATAAAATCCTAATTTTCAATATTTAATTTATTTAATCTATTTTTTATTTATAATTGTTTATGAGAAATAGGCTAAAAATGTTGAACTTCCAATATCTTGGGTAAAACCTATCATATTTTTATATTATCACATTGTTTTGTACTCTTTTTCCTTCCAAAACCAAGGCTAAGGATGTTTTGGAGTTGATATGCAATCAACAAGCTCTCACTCTCACATGCATCATATGAATAACATAATTCAAATCAATTTTTTTACGAAAGGTTATGAATATTTGTATACAAAGCAATGTTCACCATAGTATATTTTCATTTGTTTTCATTCACTATTTGAAATTATTGACGGTTCTTATTCATTGTTTATTTCTTGAACATGAATCCATTTATTTCCTAGTAAGTATTTTCCATAGGATTAATGTTTTCCTTAGTTTATATTCAATAAAATAATTATCATAGGCTTATGTAAACTTTGATTAAGGTACAACTTCTTCATACTTTTATTTTTGATCAAAAGGAGTTACTTCTATTTGTTGAAAATCAACATCTCTAGGGTAAATCATAAGGCGATTCTTCAAGGTAAGTTCCCTCAGATTATTTTAATATTTCCTTATGATTTTAGTTTTAGTATTGTTTTACTATTTCCTAATCTAAGCATAGTTTTTCATATATCCTGAGGAGTTTCCTTGAAAATATATCTCTATTACTGGATTTAGAATTAACTCGCCTTGTTCACTTTCAAGGAAAAGTGATTATTATGTTGATCAAATTGAAAATAAGATAAATTGAGGAGTCTATAAATATTTTCTTTCATTTCATTAAGGACCATCATAAAATTCATATTTATATGATCACTAATTCATTTTCATTGAGGCTTAATTTTGAAGAAACATATTTGGTAGGGAACGGGAATTTCATGAAACTTCATCTCATATTCATAATTTCTTCGAAGTTTGATGATTTCCTTTTGAATAAATGGCCTAACCAGTTATAGCTTTACATGTCATAATTAATGGATAGCTAACTTAAGTAATTCTTGCATGCTTTCCTCATATTCTCTCTTTTATTGATAAAGTTTTACATAATTTGTCTTGTTGAATTTGACTTTTAATTATGGTTTTCATTTATCTTTTCTCTTGGGTTTGAATTTTCTTTCCTCAATGGTTTTGATATCAATTTTTTTTTTTTTTTTCATTTCCTGATATTTTCCAAAATGATATAGAGGAAGTTATTATTTCGCATTAACACTTAGTTTACATGGGGAAATATTTAGTCTATATTTTCATTACGTTATCATTTATCTAAAGGTCATATTTATCATGTTTTCATTAATTGATTATATTAACCATTATGGGGAACATTTATATATGATTCAAATGATATAACCTCATCTATATAAAAGAAAGAAGTTTCGACAATATTTTCCTTGAATCCCTCCCATAGCCCTTGTAAAATTTTGATTAACATGTTCTTGCTAAGCACATTTACTTCCATTTTACATATAGCTCATACATCAATCCAATTTTATTAGAAGTAATGGCATCTATTATTATCACATTGAGGAAAGAACAAAAATACATAAGACAAGCCAAAAAAATAAGACACATGAATATGGAACAAGCTAGGGAAAAACCACAAAATGGGGAAAACCCTTGATCAAATATTCTTATTATTAATATCTAATGTTCACAAGAGTGACAGGATACAATAAATCAAGGTAAAAATCTACATGCCAATTTGAAGATCCACTCAAAGTGTCTTGAGGTAAATAGAAAGTTCAAAAGTATGATGTTTTGTAATGGGTTGATCCAGATCTCATAGGCTAGAGGCTTGCTATTGAAGAGGCTAAGCATCTTGGTGAGATGATTAGGTTGTTATGACACACATCAATAGACCTCTTTCAGTGCTCCTAGAAGCCTCCTTTTACTGTGGGTTTATGCTGACGAGGGCTATTTCTAGCCCTCAAATATTCCTTACAAACTTCAACATCAAAAATAATTTGGATCATGGCCCATACAAGCATACAACCTTCTCATTTACTGAATATAAGGCATGTGGTTCACCTTTGTGGAATGTGTCTAGATTCAAGGAGAAGATATGGGAAGATAAATCTTGTGGTTCACCTCTGTGGAATGTGTCCAACTTTGAGTAGAATATCCCTTACTTCACATGGTCCAAAACCAAACCAAAAAAACCCTTAGCTGATGTGGCTCACTGTTTGAGATATCTCGGACTAAAAAACAAAATATAATTGGCCAAAATGAGAATTTTGATAACCCAAACTGACTCAACCTTCTGCAAGGGGAACATAGCTCATAAAGGATGATGTCCTGTTGTGACCAGCAACAACCCCCCTTTTATTTAATATTAGTAATAATGCTAAATAAATGGGGACCCTTAGTTAAAAAATCCAAAAATCAAGTAGGATTTGTTTTCCTTATCAAATAAAAATTTCTATCATAAACTTAGAGAAATCCCTTAGAAAGAACCTTAAGAAACACTTAAGTTTATGATAGATTACAATAAAATTGTTCTTTAAACAAAATCGCGCATCCATCGCAAAATGGTATATATCTTTTGTAAAACTGAAAATGCGATTTTGCGCTTCTGCGATAATGCGATCCCAAAAAGCCTATACAATAAACATATTGGTCGCAGATCGCATAGCGCAGAAAACAGAAATGTTAAATGAATAACTTTTGCACTATTTACAATTTTGCGCTTTTGCGAGATTTGCGATGTGTGCTTTTGCGCTATTTCACAATTTGCGCTTTTGCGTTATTTATAAAACTGCGATGGTTTCATTTTGCGATATTGCGATATTGCGACATTGCGATATTGCGATATTGCGCAGCAAATCGCAGATCACAATTTTGCATATTCATAAAGGCGCGTTGTTCAAAGACAATCTTCCCATATATCAATCTCTGTTATGCACTTTAATGATTGGATTAAATGAATGGATTGACAATTGATGGAAAATGAGATTTTGTTTTGATTGAAAGTCATTTCACGTTATAATAATATATTTCATCCGCCTTTGCATTTAAAACAGTTTCATCACCTTTCTCATGCCATTACTCTCATTTAACTCGTAAAACGCAGGCACGAAGGAGAAAATGTCTATACAAAGCTTTCACATAACATTATGGGGAAGAAAGAGAAGAGCTCGAATTCTGAAAACAGAGAAATGGATTCACTGTATGTAGACACCGCTTGCAATAAGGATGCCTATATATCCACTTGGGAAGGAATGTATAATTTGTTAGAAGAAGAAAATCCTTTGGTGATGAAAGTTGCGGCTACAGCAGGTTCCAGTAATACATCTGAGGCAACCATCAAAGAATTGGCTTGTTCATTTTTGCATAGAATAGATGTGAGGCCGAGGATTCTGCTATATACGGACATGGTGAAATGGGTGCTGGACAACACCGATATTTCAGATAGACAATTCAGAACTCCAGCTCAAGAGCTAATCGGGTCATTCACCACGGAAGATTTGAGGCTGGTGTATAAGTTGCCAGAACCTCAGGCAACTTATAACAAGCAATTCATGGAAGATTTTGCCAGAGAACATGCAAATTTTTCGGAATGCACAAAGGAGTGGACCAAAAGAGATGCACCATTGAAGAAGAACAAACAAGGTATGTAAAGTACGGGTTCACTTACCTCTCCTTATTGTTTTGCTGCTGCCATGTTATGCAGGATTTTTGGAAAGCCTGACATAAATATGATCTTGCCTGAATGGCTCCCTTTGTTGAATGCAGCTGTTAATTCTATAATTTTAGACTGGGCCAAAATTTTATCTGATAATTTGACCACTTCCATTTTTCACTACCGGTCCAAGAAAAATGTTTCTGAGCGGATTTATCCGCCTTTTTATTTATCTGCTTATGTCATGGACACTATCTGTTTTGTCTCTAAATTCCCGGTGATGGGTTTGCAATGGACTATCCACGATCCTTTGCCTATTGATGTGTACCATAAGGAACTATGGGAGTCTAAGTTTGTCCCCCATTTTTACAAAATTTTCCATGGTATAATGCTGCCATTGTACAGAACATTGCACAATAAAGATGCCCCAAGGTTATCTCCAGAAATAGAGGTCGACATTCTCCCCGTCGTGAGATGGTTCAGAGAAGAATTGTTCACTTATATTAGGGTTTTTGGAAGCTCTGCTTCCCCCCATGTTTTACCCCTGTATATTCCAGATAGACTTGTTGCTCGAGAGATTGCTTATCAGACTTGTGGCCAAGGAGGTTTAACGAAGGAATTAAAAGAGAAGAAGAAAGGCATTTGGCCACAATTTCCTGTAAATTGTGAAACATTTTCACTGTTTGATGTTGGTCACGCATTCAAAGAAGTAAGAAATATTACATGCTTACAACTATTCAAATTTTCAAAAAGGTTATTTGACCCAAATGATATTGTTAAGAATTTTACCAATGCAATCAGAGTAAGGGAATTTTCCGAGGAACTGGATCTTTTTGATGATATGTTCCAAGCAAGAAATTCATTTAAATAAGTTTTGAATTCAGCTCAAATGCAGTTATCTCTAGAGGAATTCCAGGAATTCAAACTCTACAGAGAAAGAAGACTAACTTTTATTCCTTTGGAAAATCTACGCTTGGAACCCCCAAGGGAGCAAACTCCTAGTGTTAGTCTTAACGGCAGTTCAAGTACAGATAAATCTAAGTCAATATCTAACAGATAAACTTCTGAACATTCCAATAAGGCTAATGAAAAGGAAGATAAAATTGAAGAATCCATAAAAGATTTTGCGCAATCGAAAGAACTTACTCAACAGCAAATTTTGACTTCTCAACAGACAAATCCTCCTCCAACCAATGTACAGCAACAGCCAGTCACCATTGAGTTAGACAAATAATGGGAAAGTTTTAACCAATTGATTAATGTAGAAGGACCAAATGTACAGACCCCTGTCCAGACAACCAAAGTTTTGATCACAGGAACACGCAGCACAGTCACAGTGACTGAGCACATACCAATCACACCTTCCTCTGAAATCATACTTAATGTGGAGGACATTCCTCCTCTATATCTATTCTACAGCCCAAAATACAAAGCAGTAGTCAAGAAACAGAGAAAAAAGAGAAAATTAGAAAGTGCAATTGCTACTGGAGCAGAACAACTTGATGTTTTGTGGAAAGATCCTGCCACAGAACCTACTGATAATCTCGCTAAGTTATCTCAAATGACAGGGGCTTATGCTTCTACAACAATTGACAAGGCATTTGAGATACAACTCTTGTTGAATGAAAAAGAGGAGCAGATAAAAGTTCTACAACAGCAATTGCAACAGGTACATGCCAATAATGAAGCACAATTGAGACTTGAAGAGTTACAAAAACAACTTCAAGAAATGCAAATAGGACATCAAAGAAGCTTGGATGATAAAGAAAAGAAAATACAGATTATCCAAGACCAACACAAAGATGATCCTAAGCTTCTAGAATTTATTTCAGAAACTATCTCTTTAAAAAATCAACTACTACAACAAGAGGAAGTTTTATGCCAAAAAATCTTGCAATGGAATTCTTTTTGCCAAGAGAGTGATAAAATCACAAATCATGTCGTAGATTTACGAAATGATTATGATTTTATTAATGAAAAGATCAATGATTATTTAGTATGGCAAAAAACAGAAGAAGGCAGAAAAGCTGGTGCACCCATTATTAATGAAAACCATAAAGAAATACTTTTCAATAACTGGGATGCACAAATCAGAAGGGCAGAGAAGGCAGCAGAGGAGGCGGCTACAGCGGCAAACACTCTTACTGATTGTGTAAATGATAATTTACACAAAGCTAATTTGATTCCAGAAACTGTTCCAGGATATCTCCCACAGGCACATCAACTGCAAACAGAATGGAGACAAAAGGCAGAAGAAAGAGTAAGATCAATCCAAGGGCTGACAAGATTAAATTGGGACTCATACTGGATGTACTTGGTGAAGCCACACAGTCAGAACAATGCACTTAATTGTATCATCAATGCTATAGAGAAGATTGCGCCTACGCTTGCCGACTCTGTCTTTTCAGGACAGTTGAATTCTGAAGTCGGCCAACCGCATCTTCTCAAAACTATGCTAGATGCCTGCAAGTTTAAAGATCAAGTTCATAGATAGTTAGATTTAGTTTTAATTTTAATGTATTTTAGCCTAGGAAAAGGACGGTCATTGAACCGAATCCTTAATTTTTGTAATAAGACTATTTTTAGATTTAGCTAAGTAGTATTTAAACCCTTCTCATGCATTTAGAGAAAGGTCCTGGATCTTAATATTTTTTGACTTGGAGATTGCATTTCTGTACTCCATTGTCTTATATATTTTTAAAAAGGATCACATCTGGTGATTTTTATGTGGAATTATCTTTGAAGTGTTGCATTTCTATACCTTGGAATTTGATTTTGCATCAGAGTTACTGGATTAGAGTATCAGATTTCATTTGAAAGTCTTCAAGATGAATAAGGTATTTCTATCTGTTCACTGTTGATTTCTTTTGTCTTATGATATTCACTTTAAAATTTGCTATCATTTATATATATATTTGGTTTTCACAACGTTTCTTTTTATATATCATTTCTGAGTATAATTGAAACGTTATCTTTCATAAGTATATATAGATGGTATACAATGATGAATGCAATATGATAATACAACTCTGTTTAATTTCTTAAACAGAGTTATCTTTATTTGTTTCTGCATATTTCAATTTAAATGATAATACATTTTTATGGTTATTGTTAAATTGGAACAATCTTAAGTTGTATTCACATATAATTGCCCGGGTTAGTGTTAGAATTTCTTTATCAGTATTTAGTTTAAATTAAATAGTTTTATTTCAGTCAATTTAGTCTGATTTTCACCCATCCAAATCAACCCATCACCAACCCTTTTAGTTATAAGGAAACTGGTCCTTTAAATCCAGTCGGAGCCACCATACCAAACGGAAAAGGAGCTGTCCTAAGGTCCCGACCGGGTGGTTTTCCCCAATGTTTGAAGCAGAGATTTTCTAGGCTTCAACATTTTTGGCGCTAGAAGGAGGGCCTGAGATATGAATGGCAAGTAAATATTTACCCACAAGCCATTCTAAGAGAAAAACACCCTCATCAACTTCTTCAATTTCTTCTGAAATACAAAATCCTATAGAAGAAATTGCGAAGAATATTCATACACCCACTACCAAAATCTCAAAACATTCAGACAATCAAAATCCTGAGTCTTCTAAATTTCAAGATTTAATTCATAAATTGAAAGGATTCTCATTATCTCTTGATGAGTCTGAAATATCTGAAGGTAGTGTAAGCTCAAAATTTGTTTCTTCAAAACCTTTTACTAGGCTTCAAAGTGAAAAACTTGGTATTTCTCTGAAAGAATTCCCTTTACCTAGTAGAGTCAAGACAAGAAAAACTCAATCGGAATCAGTAAGTGATATAGGTTCTTCATCTAATATTCAATTGCCTATTTCCAAAATCCCAACTCAACAAATTCCAGTTGTTTCCACATCATCTGCTCAATCATCATCTCCTCAATCGTCATCAATCTCAACATCATCTATTCCAACAACTTCTATTCAAACACCACCAGTTTCTACTACTCCTCCAATAGTTGTTCCAATAATGGCTAGACCATGGGCTACTCCAGGGGCAGTCAACATGGCTGCACCTTTACATGATTTACCAGACAATCCTGGAAAATGGCTTCCAAAATTTAGTCCACATCTTAGCATTCAAGCTGAAGAACATATCAATAACTTTATGCTGGCTATAAATTCGAATGGAGTCACACATGAAGATGTTGTGGTCAGACTATTCCCTTATACTCTTCAAGGAGCAGCAGGATCATGGTACTTTTCATTACCTTCAGGATCCATAACAATTTGGGCCAATTTTGCAGATCATTTTTTAACCAAATTTGGAGATGACAGATCAATAGCTACTTTAATGAACGATCTCTCAAATTTGAAAGCATAACCCAAGGAACCCATTAAAGAATTCAACGCTAGATTCAACAAACTTTTGAACAAAATTCACACGGATCCAAGGCCTAGTAAACAAGTCAGAAGTGAATCGTACATAACTGCCTTACCCTCAAAAATAGCAATTTTTGTAGATAGAGCTGCAAAACCTACATTAGCCGAGAATATGAAAGAGGCTATTGCAGTAGAAAAACGAATTATTTCTCTAGAAAAGAAAAATGCTATTGAGGAAAGGAAATCAAAGAAAGTCAGCTTCAAAGATGATTCAAAGAAAAAGGCCAAAGACCCATACGACATGGAAGGTTTACGTAAAGTTCTTAAATCCATGTCAAATGAAATGGTTGAAATTAAAAAACAAGTAGCTGAAAATTCTACCAAAAAACCATTCTGAAATTTCAGAAGAAACCAAGTTGAATCTAAACCTCCTAATGCAATCTCTAATGCAGAATCAGAAGAAGAGGAATAAGAAGAAGATACATCTTTAGTATCAGATGAGGAATATGAGAATGAAGAAATAGTTGAATTGCATGGAATGTAGGATTTTATTCTCCCTAATTCTGATAATGAAGAAGCTATGCCTGTAAGTACTAGGAGTAAATCTATATCGGAACCAGTGCAAACAGTTCCTAAAAAGAAAATTACAACTCCAAGTACCAAAGACAAATCCCCTATAAAGAAAACTTCTCCATTACCTACTCAAAATCGGCCATCCTCTTCTAATCCTCCTACATCAACAACAAAGACTTTAGTGGTGTCAGATCCTATGGAGTACAACATTGTTGAAGACATGAAAAAGATCAAAGCCAACATTTCCTTACATGAACTCAGCAAACTAAAACACCAGCAGAAGTTGCTATTGAAAGAATTAAATGCTACACCAATTGCTCCTTTACCAAGTGGTGTAGTTGCTAAAGCGGCTAGAGGAGATGGTAAGCCACCAAATAAGGTAGATGCTACTGATACTGTGCTCATTGGAGAAAAGTCAAATTCTCAGACTCCTCCTTTTCTTTTGACTTATGAGATGTACAATAAAAATCTGCACAATTGTTTGATTGATTCTGGAGCCTCCTCCAATATAATGCCTACTTCTGTCTGTGCCAAATTGAATATCGAACCACAGAAATCAGCAGTTCATATCGTTCAATTGGATCGCTCTAAAGTTCAAGTTGTAGGAGAAATAAATTCAGTTACTATCAGATTAGCTTCTGATCCTAGGATTGTCCAAAGAATTGATATTTTGATTGATGATATTCCTGAATTCTATGGATTAATCTTAAGCAGGGACTGGTCTGCGAAACTTAATGGTTATATCTCAACTGATTATTCACATATGTGGCTTCCCTACAGAGGGAAACCAAATCAAATCAAAATTGAACGAGAAAAACATATGACGCACACTGTCACTGAATTTGAACAACCTAATGAGCCTGTGGCATTCAATAACAATATCCTTGGAGGTTATTCTTCCGAATCATTTCTTGGAAACTTCGAAGCACCTCAATCACCTTTTTCTATAAATACTTTTGTTTCTCAAATAGAAAATTTTTCACAATCTGATTCTTCCAGAATTGTAAATATTTCTGATGTAATTATAGATAAGTCAATAGATAAATCTTTATTTTGGTCGTTATATTTTGATGGATCAAAGTCTAGTGATGGAGTTGGAGCAGGATGCATCTTAATTGATCCATATGGAGAGAAAACCATGCTATCATGTAGGTTAGAATTTGAGTGTACTAACAATACCGGAGAATATGAAGCCTTGGTTCAAGGACTTTATAAAGCTATAGGGTTAGATGTTAAATACTTGAAAGTCTTTGGTGATTCCGAAATTGTTATAAAACAAGTTAGGAATACTATTCATTGCCTTTCAGGACATCTTAAACACTATCAAACCCTAGTACAAGATCTCACCACTCATTTTTTAGCATTCAATATTTCTCCTATTCCTAGGAATCAGAATACATCAGCTAACTTGTTAGCTAATGTTGCATCTAAACTCCTGCCTGCTGAAGATTGCAGTCCTGATAGATTTTCTGTAGAATTGATTTTTCGTCCATCTGTCCCAGATAATGTCACAAATTGGAGAGTATTCTATCATGATCAAGATATTTTTAAATTTCATGACTTTAGAGAAATCATATGATGAGAAAATTATTGATGAAAATGATCATGATTTTCAAATTGCCTCAAAAGGTAATGAAAATCCCATTCCGAAATCTGTTGTTAAATTAGAGGATTTGTATGACATTAAAGACAGATTCAAGAAAGTCACTAATGCTAAACTTCAAAGTTCCACTTTGAAGTTTGAATTAGTAAATCTTGGTTCTTATTCTAAACCTCAAAACGTTAATTTAGGACTCAATTTAACACCAGAGGAAAGGAATGCTTTCATTAAACTTTTGAACAAATATAAAAACGTTTTTTCTTGGAATTATGATGATTTAAAAACATATGATACTTCAGTTATTCAACACACAATTCCAATGCTTCTTGATATTAAACCTGTTCAACAGAAGTTGAGAAAGATTCATCCAAATCTCGAAAGTCAAATCAAATCAGAACTTAATAAACTCTTAAAAGCCAAAATCATTTTTCCTGTCAGGCATTCCAATTGGGTTTCCAATATGGTACCTGTAAGGAAGAAAAATGGTGATATAAGAATCTGTATTGATTTCAGAAATTTAAACAAGGCATGTTTAAAAGAAAATTTCCCATTTCCAACCATGGAACAGATACTTCAAAAGGTAGCTGGTTCTGAACTTATGTCCTTTCTTGATGGATTTTTGGGCTATAATCAAGTTTTAGTTCATCCAGATGACAGATTGAAAACAACTTTCAGAACAAAATGGGGAACTTATGCTTATCAGAAAATGCCTTTTGGTTTAATAAATGCAAGAGCAACTTTCCAAAGAGCCATGGACATAGCATTTAAAGGTCTGATCAATAAATCAGTTGTTGTTTATCTTGATGACATAACAGTATTTTCAAAAAAGAGAGCCAATCATCTACATGATTTAAAGCAAATATTTGAAAGATGTAGAAGGTTTGGTATTTCCTTAAATCCAAATAAATCTTTCTTTGCTTTGGATGAAGAAAAACTCTTAGGATTTGTCGTGTCAAAAGATGGTATATATATTGATCCAGATAGAGTGAAATAAATTTCTGATATTTCCTTACCTCATAACAAAAAATCATGCAATCATTTCTTGGACAGATCAATTTTGTTAAAAGATTCATTCCTGATTTTTCTTTAATTTTTTTACCTATGCAAAATATGATCAAGAAGAATTCAGTATTCAAATGGGGGCATAAAGAGAAAGAAGCCTTTGAGGCAATCAAACAAGCGATCATTAATGCACCAGCATTGAATACCCCGGATTTTTCTAAAGATTTTACTTTGTATACTTTGGCCACCGAAACATCTTATGCAGTTGTTTTAACACAACTCAATGATCAGAAAATTGAGGCACCAATTTCTTTCTTTAGCTCAAATCTGCAAGGAGCTGAGCTTAATTATTCCGATGTTGAAAAACAAGCCTTTGTTGTGTTTAAATCAATCAAACATTTCAGACCTTTTCTCTTGAAGACACATACAAAAATCATTGTCCCATTCTCTGCAGTGAGGCAATTATTAATTCAAAAAGAAGTAGGAGAAAAGAGAGCTAACTGGGTAACAACCTTGCAAGAATATGATATTGATATTAAACCAGCTAAGATTGTTAGAGGACAAGGTTTTTGCAGATTATTGGCAGGAGCTCATAACATACCAGAAAATCAAGATTCAAATCAAGATATTCAAGTAAGTCAGATAAGTGTTACAGATTCTGAATCTCAATATGCTGATCTTATCTATTACTTGAAAAATGGGTATGCTCCTTCTAATCTCAGTTATAAGAGTAAACACGCTATAAGGTTAAAGGCTATTAAATATGAGATCATTGATAATGTGTTATTTATAAAAAATTATGATTCAATTTTATTAAGATGTCTTGAAAAGACTGAAGCCGAAAAGGTTTTGTAGGAATTGCATGATGGACCAGCAGGAGGCCATTTTGGAGGTGATACCACAGCTCGCAAAATAGTTCGTGCTGGTTATTACTGGCCTACCCTTTTTAAAGATACGCATGATTACGTAAGGAAGTGCAGAATTTGTCAAACTGCAAGTGGAAGACAAATGAAATTAGCTTTTCCTTTGCAACCAGTGACTATTGAGAAACCATTCGAACAATGGGGGCTTGATATTATTCGTGATATAGTACCTCATTCTTCCAAATAGCACAAGTACATTCTTACTGCAACTGATTACTTTACAAAATGGGTAGAAACAATCCCGTTGAAGGTAGCCAATTCTGATGCAATTATTGATTTCATAGATCAATTCATCATAACCAGGTTTGATGTACCTAACGCTCTAGTCTTTGATAATGCATCTTACTTCTCTGGAAATAGTATAATGGAATTTGTAGTCAAAAGAGGTTTTAAATTGAAATATTCAGCAAATTATTATCCCCAAGGTAATGGTTTGGCTAAATCTACTAACAAAAATCTTATCAAAATCATTAAAAGGACCATTGATCAAAATCAAAAGAATTGGCACAAGTCTTTAATCTTTGCATTATGGGCTGATCGTATCACTGAAAAAGCTTCAATAGGGACTTCACCTTTGAATTTAGTTTATGGAAAAGAAGCTGTGATACCATCAAATTTAACTCTTCCATCATTAGCCCTAGTGCAATTTATTAAAGAAAATCCTTCTTCATCCATTCAATTGAGATATGATCAAATCCTTAAACTAGAAGAAGATAGAGATAAAGCTAAAATTATTCATGAAAAACATCAACAACTTGTAAAATCTTCTTTTGATGCAAGTTCTACCGGCTCAAAAATTTTGTCAATTGGTGATCTTGTTCTGAAATGGGATAAAGCACACGAAGAAAAAGGTAAACATACCAAGTTTCAGAAAATGTGGCTTGGACCATTTCAGATCGTTGAGAAGATAGGCTCAAATACATTCATACTCCAGGATCTATCATTTAAGAGAGAATCTCTTCTTGTAAATGATCTTATCTTGAAGAAATTCTTTTCATAAGGAGGTAACCCCTTCTTAAAACTGTACATATTCCTTTCTGCAGAGTTTTTGATTGTTTTTGCAAATAAAGGTTGTTAATGAGTCTCTAATTGACTGTTTACTATTTAAGAAAATTTCTTAGGAAGAATATTATAAATATTTATTTTGTGTAAATAAGAATTTTTAAAGTAATGATCACAGTTTTTGAATAGTTTAAAATAAGATGTTAAACTTTGAAAGATTATTTCAATCATTTGCATGATCTTTTGAAAACTTGAGAAGAATGTAAATCATCATAAGTTTATTAAGCAGAGAAAGGTTATCTATCAAAGTAAAGATTTTTTTAAAGTTTTGGAACTCAAAAACTCTGAAAATTGTCATCCATTGATTCTTAAGGATAAAACTATTTCACCCCATCCATTTAAGTTGTGATTTTTTAGAACTTAATTCTAAGAAATTTGAAAATTTAAAGAGATAAGAGGTCTCATTATGAGCCGACTTACCATGTTCATAAGGAGTAATAAAACTGACATTACCAATACTACATACCAAAACAGGGTAATGGCTTATAAATATAAGACAAGGGGTCTCATCACGAGCCAGCTTGTTCAGTTTAATTATAACTAGTGAATGGCATTGTTATTAACTGGCTACCAAACCAGAACAATGGATCTTAAAAATAAAATAAGTAAAAGACAAAAAACATGAGATAATAGGGCTTATGAATTTATCTTTTAAAAAGTCATAATTTTAGTTGGATGGGACAATGAATAGTTAATGGTTTAAAGGTAACCCTGTCGAGACTATGAATGTTTGCTGGCAGCAGAGGCAATACCTATGGCAATAGAGTATATTATAAAACCAAAACTTGGAGAAATCCACTTACTTCATTATTAACACCGATCAAATCTTGAGATAACCCAAAATGATTTTGTTCTTAAGGAATTAGAAAGAAATTGTGAATGATTTTTATTTCTTTTTCATAGTTACATTTTATTTGAATTATCCTAAGATAGTTTTCATTATCTTTAAAAATCTTTACTTACTAAAGATATAGTGTTCATTTTATTTATTCAGAGATAATTGTTTCTTTCAATGAATCGCCAATTGTTGTGACCAGCAACAACCCCCCTTTTATTTAATATTAGTAATAATGCTAAATAAATGGGGACCCCTAGTTAAAAAATCCAAAAAATCAATTAGGATTTGTTTTCCTTATCAAATAAAACTTTCTATCATAAACTTAGAGAGATCCCTTGGAAAGAACTTTAAGAAACACTTGAGTTTATGATAGATTATAATAAAATTGTTCTTTAAACAAAATCGCACATCCATCGAAAAATGGTATATATCTTTTGTAAAACTGTAAATGCGATTTTGCGCTTTTGCGATAATGCGATCCCAAAAAGCCTATTCAATAAACATATTGGTCGCAGATCGCATAGCGCAGAAAACAGAAATGTTAAATGAATACCTTTTGCACTATTTACAATTTTGCGCTTTTGCGAGATTTGCGATGTCCACTTTTGCGCTATTTCACAATTTGCGCTTTTGCGTTATTTATAAAACTGCGATGGTTTCATTTTGCGATATTGCGATATTGCAACATTGCGATATTGCACAGCAAATCGCAGATCACAATGTCGCAGATTCATAAAGGCGCGTTGTTCAAAGACAATCTTCCCATATATCAATATCTGTTATGCGCTTTAATGATTGGATTAAATGAATGGATTGACAATTAATGGAAAATGAGATTTTGTTTTGATTGAAATTCATTTCACGTTATAATAATATATTTCATCCGCCTTTGCATTTAAAACAGTTTCATCACCTTTCTCATGCCATTACTCTCATTTAACTCGTAAAACGCAGGCACGAAGAAGCAAACGTCTATACAAAGCTTTCACAGAACATTATGGGGAAGAAAGAGAAGAGCTCGAATTCTGAAAACAGAGAAATGGCTTCACTGTATGTAGACACCGCTTGCAATAAGGATGCTGGTATATCCACTTGGGAAGAAATGTATAATTTGTTATAAGAAGAAAATCCTGTGGTGATGAAAGTTGCGGCTACAGCAGGTTCCAGTAATACATCTGAGGCAACCCTCAAAGAAATGGCTTGTTCATTTCTGGATAGAATAGCTGTGAGGCCGAGGATTCTCCCGTATACGGACATGGTGAAATGGGTGCTGGACAGCACCGATATTTCAGACAGACAATTCAGAACTCTAGCTCAAGAGCTAATCGGGTCATTCACCACGGAAGATTTGAGGCTGATGTATAAGTTGCCAGAACCTCAGGCGACTTATAACAAGCAATTCATGGAAGATTTTGCCAGAGAACATCCAAATTTGTCAGAATGCACAAAGGAGTGGACCAAAAGAGATGCACCATTGAAGAAGAACAAACAAGGTATGTACAGTACGGGTTCACTTACCTCTCCTTATTGTTTTGATGCTGCCATGTTATGCAGGATTTTTGCAAAGCCTAACATAAATATGATCTTGCCTGAATGGCTCCCTTTGTTGAATGCGGCTGTTAATTCTACAATTGTAGACTGGGCCAAAATTTTATCTGATAATTTGACCACTGCCATTTTTCACTACCAGTCCAAGCGAAATGTTTCTCAGCGGATTTATCCTCCTTTTTATTTATCTGCTTATGTCATGGGTGCTATCTATTTTGTCTCTAAATTCCTGGTGATGGTTTGGCAATGGACTATCCACGATCCTTTGCCTATTGATGTGTACCATAAGGAACTATGGGAGTTTAATTTTGTCCCCCATTTTTACAAAATTTTCCATGGTATAATGCTGCCATTGTACAGAACAATGCACAATAAAGATGCCCCAAGGTTATCTCCAGAAACAGAGGTCGACATTATCCCCGTCGCGAGATGGTTCGGAGAAGAATTGTTCACTTATATTAGGGTTTTTGGAAGCTCTGCTTCCCCCCATGTTTTACCCCTGTATATTCCAGATAGACTTGTTGCTCGAGAGATTGCTTATGAGACCTGTGGCCA
Organism: Pinus albicaulis; assembly: GCA_034641835.2. Taxonomy (NCBI): domain Eukaryota; kingdom Viridiplantae; phylum Streptophyta; class Pinopsida; order Pinales; family Pinaceae; genus Pinus; species Pinus albicaulis. The sequence continues at coordinate 604,219,575 of CM076579.1, read as the reverse complement.
AGGAGGTTTAACGAAGGAATTAAAAGAGAAGAAGAAAGGCATTTGGCCACAATTTCCTGTAAACTGTGGAACATTTTCACTGTTTGATGTTGGTCACGCATTCAAAGAAGTAAGAAATATTACATGCTTACAACTATTCAAATTTTCAAGAAGGTTATTTGACCCAAATGATATTGTTAAGAATTTTACCAATGCAATCAGAGTAAGGGAATTTTTCGGGGAACTGGATCTTTTTTATGATATGTTCCAAGCAAGAAATTCATTTAAAGAAGTTTTGAATTCAACTCAAATGCAATTATCTCCAAAGGAATTCCAGGAATTCAAACTTTACAGAGAAAGAAGACTAACTACTATTCCTTTGGAAAATCTACGCTTGGAACCTGCAAGGGAGCAAACTCCTATTGTTAGTCTTAACGGCAGTTCAAGTATATATAAATCTAAGTCAATATCTAACAGAGAAATTTCTGAAAATTCCAATAAGTCTAATGAAAAGGAAGATAAAATTGAAGAATCCATAAAAGATTCAGCGCAATCGAAAGAACTTACTCAACAACAAATTTTGACTTCTCAACAGACAAATCCTCCTCCAACCAATGTACAGCAACAACCAGTCACCATTGAGTTAGACAAAGAATGGGAAAGTTTTAACCAATTGATTAATGTAGAAGGACAGAATGTAAAGACCCCTGTCCAGACAACCAAAGTTTTGAGCACAGGAACAAGCAGCACAGTCACAGTGACTGAGCACATACCAATCACACCTTCCTCTGAAATCATACTTAATGTGGAGGAAATTCCTCCTCTAGATGTATTCTACAGCCCAAAATACAAAGCAGTAGTGAAGAAACAGAGAAAAAAGAGAAAATTAGAAAGTGCAATTGCTACTGAAGCAGAACAACTTGATGTTTTGTGGAAAGATCCTGCCACAGAACCTACTGATAATCTCGCTAAGTTATCTCAAATGACAGGGGCTTATTCTTCTGCAACAATTGACAAGGAATTTGAGATACAACTCTTGTTGAATGAAAAAGAAGAGCAGATAAAAGTTCTACAACAACAATTGCAACAGGTACAGGCCAATAATGAAGCACAATTGAGACTTGAAGAGTTACAACAAAAACTTCAAGAAATGAAAATAGGACATCAAAGAAGCTTGGCTGATAAAGAAAAGAAAATATAGATTATCCAAGACCAGTACAAAGATGATCCTAAGCTTCCAGAATTTGTTTCAGAAACTGTCTCTTTAAACAATCAACTACTGCAACAAGAGGAAGTTTTATGCCAAAAAATCTTGCAATGGAATTCTTTTTGCCAAGAGAGTGATAAAATCACAAATCATGTCGTAGATTTACGAAATGATTATGATTTGATTAATGAAAATATCAATGATTATTTAGTATGGCAAAAAACAGAAGAAGGCAGAAAAGCTGGTGCACCCATTATTAACGAAAACCATAAAGAAATACTTTTCAATAACTGGGATGCACAAATCAGAAGGGCAGAGAAGGCAGCGGAGGAGGCGGCTACAGCGGGAAACACTCTTACTGATTGTGTAAATGATAATTTACGCAAAGCTAATTTGATTTCAGAAACTGTTCCAGGATATCTCCCACAGGCACATCAACTGCAAACATAATGGAGGCAAAAGGCAGAAGAAAGAGAAAAATCAATCCAAGGGCTGACAAGATTAAATTGGGACTCATACTGGACATACTTGGTGAAGCCAGACAGTCAGCACAGTGCGCTTAATTGTATCATCAATTCTACAGAGAAGATTGCGCTTACACTTGCCGACTTTGTCTTTTCAAGACAGTTGAATTCTGAAGTCGGTCAACCACATGTTCTCAAAACTATGCTAGATGCCTGCAAGTTTAAAGATCAATTTCATAGATAGTTAGATTCAGTTTTAATTTTACTGTATTTTAGCCTAGGAAAAGGACGGTCATTAAACCGAATCCTTAATTTTTGTAATAGACTATTTTTAGATTTAGCTAAGTAGTATTTAAACCCTTCTCATGCATTTAGAGAAAGGTCCTGGATCTTAATATTTTTGACTTGGAGATTACATTTCTGTACTCCATTGTCTTATATATTTTTAAAAGGATCACATCTGGTGATTTTTATGCGGAATTATCTTTGAAGTGTTGCATTTCTGTACCTTGGAATTTGATTTTGCATCAGAGTTACTGGATTAGAGTATCAGATTTCATTTGAAAGTCTTCAAGATGATTGAGGTATTTCTATCTGTTCACTGTTGATTTCTTTTGTCTTATGATATTCGCTTTAAAATTTGCTATCATTTATATATTTTGTTTTTACAACGTTTCTTTTTATATATCATTTCTGAGTATAATTGAAACATTATCTTTCATAAGTATATATAGATGGTATACAATGATGAATGCAATATGTTAATACAACTCTGTTTAATTTCTTAAACAGAGTTATCTTTATTTGTTTCTGCACATTTCAATTTAAATGATAATACATTTTAATAGTTATTGTTAAATTGGAACAATCTTAAGTTGTATTCACATATAATTGCCCGGGTTAGTGTTAGAATTTCTTTATCAGTATTTAGTTTAAATTAAATAGTTTTATTTTAGTCAATTTAGTCCCATTTTCACCCATCCAAATCAACCCGTCACCAACCCATTTAGTTATAAGGAAACTGGTCCTTTAAATCCAGTCGGAGCCACCATACCAAACGGAAAAGGAGCTGTCCTAAGGTCCCGACCGGGTGGTTTTCCCCAATGTTTGAAGCAGAGATTTTCTAGGCTTCCACATGTCCAAACCCTTTTTCCTTCGCTTGAGGATCGTCTGGAGCTATTTCATAGAGAAGAGTTCTGAGATAGATGATTCAAATGAGATTGAGGGTACTCCAATATATACTAGTCAGAGGGAATGAAGAGATGTGACTCTTGGGCTTATTGAACTGACATATAGGTGAGGTGGACCTTGCTAATTTTACATGAGATAATAAATTCAAAACTATACTTATCCTTAACCAAATTTTATGATATTTTGGTTGATTGTGGTCCTCTCGAAAAGTGAAACTCATTGTTTCAATTATCTTTCCCAAAGGAGCTCGCCTAGATGGAATTTGGCCCTAGTTTCTAATTTTAATACTCCCTCTCAACTAGGGAGAATTTTTCCTGCCAATCCATCCATCATCATGCCATATAGATGACATAAACCTTATTTTTTTCTCGTATTTTCTCTACTCTAATGAACATTGATACAAATAATGAAGAATAATTGATTGAGAGTGAGTCACAAGACCTTTCCACTGTCTAATCATAAAGGTAAGTCCATATAACCAAAGTTTGAACTCTAATAAGACTTGATCTCTAGTGATTAGGTTGAATAAACAAGGTGCATCCTAGAAATAGTGAGTACAGTAGTACAGGATGCGTTCATCGGTAGGTCTATGATCCCCATGCACTTTTCGCAACTGATTTTCAGATGAGACATACTTCCCATATGTCCCAAACAACATGGGTAGGATGATGCATGAATACCAAGAGGGAAAGAATATATCACATCCTTCACATAATGACACATAAGGAAAGGAGAAACTAAATCCAACAAACACTCATCATAATCACATGTAGGGAAAGGATGAAACACATCCCAGAAGCACATACAATAACCGTATGTAGGGAAAGGATGAATCACCTCCAACACGCAAGAAAAAAATCTAAAGTATGTAAAGGATGAACCACACCCTACACGCATGCAAACAAACAATAGTAGGAAGAATCCTACATGTGGGGAAAGGAAGAACCACATCCGAAAAAAATGTAAACTATCAATCGTAGGAAGTGAGAATCTTACATGTGGGTGAAGGATGAAACAATTCCCACTGAGATGTGAACATATGAATATATGAATCTCTCAATCAGGTACCCACAAAAGAAGGTGAACCACTCATATATTCCATAGGAGAAGGTTAATCACTCATATTATGCATATATCATCACTAATATAGGAAGGAAAACCACTCATATTATGAATATCTCATCACTCATACCAGAAGGTGAACCACTCACCCTACACACGTGTTTGCAATCATAGGGGAAGGTGAACCACTCTCCCTACACACATGAAAACCATCATGCGGTATCATACGGGAAGGTTAACTACTCACCCTATACACATCACACCACTCGGGGAAAGTAAACCACTCACTTGATGGTAAACCACTACCCCAAGCCCCCAGGAGCTTCAAGAGCTTAATGTTCAATCTTGTGAAGGATCATTTCATATAAGTAATACTTCCAAGTTACTTTCTGAAATAAAATGATAGATCGATGGGAGCCTCATAGCTCCATTCAACAACATATATATGTGTACATATATATATATATATATATATAGCATAGATCTTGGAAACACTTAATAATACTCTTCTATTTGCATATGTTATGAAGATAATATTTGATTGATCGTACTTCCTCTTACTCAAGGAGACCATGGCCTAAACTTGTCTTTTTGAGGTGCACAATTTTCATGAGACAACATGTTCATCATGAGATCTTCCCACTTAATCATGTCATAAAAAAGATATGTCCTATTTTGTACCATACAAAGTGGTATGTGAAATACTATATTCTTGAAGTATTCTTCTACAATATACAATGAAGGTGTGCACCAACGGCTCACTGAAGAGATAACTAAAATGGCTTCATAGTAAACCAAGCCTACTACTATATATGATTGAATCAATAGATAAAGCACTAGATGTGCTCATTCCTTCAATCATACCGTCAATTAACATAGCATGAGAAAATGGAATCTTAGATTTGAGAAGTGAAATTCTAATCATAGATGATGGAATCATAGAGATATCTCAATAAGTGATTTTCCAATATGAGAGGCTCATCCAGAGATCAACTCAGAGTTCTCATATCTAGAAACATGATAGATAAGGTGTTTGACCAAGAACACGAGGGAACCTACAATATATACATATTCATACTATCTATTTTTTCATCAGACCTTTATGTCCAAGGAATCGCGGATCAATGCTAGGTCTTCCTTATTAACTTCAAAAGTAGAACCCCTCTTACGTTCATAAACGAGAGGGTCATTAATGAAATATCGTGAATATTCGCATCCTTGGAGTCCAGTAAACATATCTAGTCAGCAATTCCCTCTTAATATATGGAAAGTGACCTACGAAAAGCATAATCACTCTGCTATATGCAACCTGTTACTTTTCCGAGAAATTTTAAAGTGGCCATGTCCTACACTCATGCAAAACAATAACAATAGGAAGAATCCTACACTCAAGGAAAGGATGAACCACATCCTATTGGCATGGAAACCATTAATCGTAGGGAGTGATCATCCTACATGTGGGGAAAGGATGAACCACATCCCACTGACATGTCAACAGATGACTATATGCATCTCTCACTGGGGTACCCATGGGAGAAGGTGAACCATTGATGTATGGCATAGGAGAAGGTGAACCACTCATCTTATGCATATCTCATCACTCATTGGGGAAGGTGAACTACCCACCCTACTCACATGTGTCTACAATCATAGTTGAAGGTGAACCACTTATCCTCTACATATGTGTTTGCAATTGTAGGGGAAGGTGAACCACTCACCCTACACACATCATTTTGGGATATTACAGTGGTATCAAAGCATATTTCTTGGCTCAGTCTATGAGTCTCAAGATAGAGATCAAGATGATGAAAAGAATGAGCCTACTCTCATAAGTTTTCAGATCCAGAAAGGGCCTCTCCAAGGAGGTTAAGGAGATAGAAGAAGGAGAAGAGGAAGGACCATGCACTTCCTACTCTCACAAAGCAGAAGACAAGAAGCATGGAGGACACTTGGATCATAAAATCCTAATTGAGTACCTTGCTGAGTACAATTATCAACATAGAGCCTTCAAGGAAACTCTAGCCTTACCACAGTTCATTCAACTGAAGGAAGGGAGGATACCCTGCAGCAAGGGACAAATTAGGGGCACTAGATTTATATTGTCCACTTTTTATTGGACATCTGCAACAAAAGCTTGGGCAAGAAGACTCAGTGCATTTTTTCTACTACATTCAGTGGTAGAGAGAGAAGTGGTGGAGGTTGCAGTGCTGCACCTGAAGGGTGAAGCAAGCAATTGGTGGTTCATCCAAGTGAAACATGAAAAAGCATATTCTTTTGCAGATTTCACTCAAAGGGTGATCAAGAGATTTGAGGAAGAGAATTCCTCACTATATCTTGAGGAGATTTGTACCAGCACTATGATAGCCTTGAAGGAGCAGCCTTCAACACCAGCAGCTGATGGAGCCAACATAGTAGAAGAAAGAACTCTTGCAGCCATACAAGATGTTCCCAAAGCCTATCAAGGTATGATTAAGTTTCCACCTTCTATTATTATAGGAAATATTTTTGAGGGTTGTGGAAACATGCCGTTGCATGAGCTAGAATCATCACTTACTACTAATCTAGAGTAGCAGAGTTTCATTGCATTGTCCAAGAGTAGTAGTGAAGAAAGGAGGACCCATTCCTTATGGGAGAAACTAGATGTCAGCTTCATTTAGGAAGCAATGAAGACAAGGGGTAGACATCTTGAGATGAGAAACATTTTCTCCTCTCTAGATGACATTTTCTCAATGAGCCTTCCATAGCTCAAATAGAGACTTCTACTTGCAGCAGATCCAAGACCCTACTAGTTTTGGAAGACCATGCATGAGGAGGAGGTCTCATCAAGATATCCCATGGGAGATGAACTTTAACATTTCATGAAGTGCAAAGTTCTTCAAATATTTGAGAAGGTTGGTGTCCTACAATGGGAGGATTCCAAATTTTTGCATAATGAGGTCTATGATCCACCAATGGATGAATGGATATGGATGGTGAGAAAAAAGCTGGAAAGCTACTTGCAGATCTATGATACCGAGAAGTAGGAGGCTTGGCTCTGCTGCTTACTCCTGAAAGAGTTTGGCCATCATTCTCTTTCCAAGGGTATGAGGAGGAAAGATGTGTGGCAATATACTTGCATCATTGAACAGCAAGGAGTATGGACACATTGCGTTGATATGACTTTATTCATATCAATCACCATGTTTTCACCGCATGATTTATATGATGGAGGTATGGGGAGGTATCAAAATTCCTTGTTTCTTTGGATGTTGTTGGGAGAGAAGGAGGAGATCTACTCTCATACTTTGCATGACGTTGTGGGAGGAGGAAATGCCATTATCTCCTTAGCCTTGGATGATATTGAAGTACTTCTATTCTAGAAAGAGATTCCTGTTTATAGTAACATTATGAAAGATGTCTTTGACAATGAACATGTCAAAGAAAGGAGCTATGTATTGGCAGGAGCCTATTTGCATCGACCAACAACGTTGTCACTCTGGAGCATGGATCTATGGAGGGAGTGTTCCCAGCATCATTCCACCCTTCTCGCACTTTATGGACAAGGAGGAGGTGAGAAAGATGGAGTAACGGATGGAGACGAATATTGCTATGATGTGTTCTTATTGGCTTGTATTTCCAAGTACATGAGGAAGAATCTTTATGCAACACATGATTAATTTCTATTCATGAGAGCATGTCATATCCTTATGGAAAAAATTTTCATGGATCCTATCATGATATTACCTTTAGTACATGGTAAGGATCTTCTTGTTTCATTTAGTGATATGCATACTCTTACCATTTCTATGCAGTGCATTGCTCAACAAGAGGGCAAGCTTTTCATTGACCTCCATGATCAACAATGGGCCAAAATGTATGATGGAGATAGCCATCCTTTATCTGGCCACGGGAAAATGTTGTATTAATTAATGTATGTTTATTTTTTGTATACAGCCATCTACTATTCATTAGTAAATTAAATAACATACATAGACCAACATGTATCTAGCAACCACTTACCTTGTAATTTTCGGAAGCTGCAGTTGGAAAAACTGATTTGTAACTTCATAGGACACTGTTGGCACCTTCGTACATCATATGAAGCCTTCATTATTTCCTTCTTATTGATACTAATCATGGTTTGAATTCTTGATGTTCATCCTGCTTTTGTGAGGAGCATGACTGGAGAGAAAACACATTGGTTGGATGTGTTCTTTTGGGAAGAGGATTCCCACATTTTCTCATTGCATGTTCTAATGGAACATGAGAGGAGATATGGCAACCACAACCAAACACTTTCTTCTTTATGAGGTGGGCCATGAGTATGATGAGATGCCATATGGTGGTGATTTCCCATCCATCACGTATGGAATGGTTTGGGCTCGCTTGATTCACAGTGTTTGAGAGGAGATCTTTAGAGATCTAGTCTTCATCTTGCCTCTTGAAGGCAACATTATTGCAGCCCAGGGTTAGCAAACACTCCACACTTATCTTAAGTGGAGATGAAGACAACATGGGGTAGGAACCTATGTCTACCATGTTCAGTTTTTCAGCCCACCTTCATTGCATGAACTCAAGGTGGAGGAAAATTCTTTGGAGTTGCCATTTTGGGAGGTGACTCATTTCGCATGGATGATTGCTTGGAGAAAGTTGTTTTCCCAATACATTTCAATTATATCCTTGCAATTGCTTGAGGACAAGCAACATTTGGGAGGGGAGGACTATAATATTCCTACTTAGCCTAAGCTAAGAGGAATATTAAATTTTGTTTCATTTTCTGTTGATTGAATAAAAGAATCAAGGGGGACATGTAAAACTCCTGAAAACAATGAATAAATCCATGCCTATGTGAACAGAGACAAATCTAGTCCATATAAAATAAACACTTGTAGGTGTGAATGGGTTTGAACCATGGGACTGGGTCAACCTTGACCAAATCCATAGCATACTCTAGATGCAATGTACCTCATGAACGCACAACGCAGTTCTAGAAGGAGGCTCCAAATGTAAAAGGAGCTAACTCATTCAAGTGGTTTAGGGTTTGACAAGGCTTCTATCTTATAAAAGGAAGAAGAGAGCAGCATGAGAGGGTTTTTCATGATATGTTATTTTCTTAATATATTGTCTGGTTATACATTTATCATTCTCTAGATGTTTAGCTGAGAATCATGTTGTTTAGCATTGGGTGTTCCTGAGCGGGAATCCCATCTCCTTCCTAGAGAAGCTGTTGGAGGAGCCTTGTTTTTCTTGCCCACTATTTGGAATTTTTCCAAGCTTCATATTACACCTACAACGCTATTCCTATTCAGGATTGGGTTGTCCTTGTGAGCTACAACAAGTGGAGGATAGATCTCTTCAGATCTATGCAGCTCTAGCACCCCTTTTCACTGGGGAAGTCATATATCCCTTTGAAAAGCACAGTCAAAGATCGAGATCTTGGCATCCAGACAAAGCACACTTACATTCTACAGTGTAATCCCTTTTTCAGGTACTACGTTATTTTGAAGAGCATAATTGCAGGGAGTTTTGGCATCATCTTGGAGGAGAGATATTTGGTGATTGGATCCTTCCTTTCATTGTGGTGATCCATGGATTGACCACCCAATCCATGCTTGTTTCAGATCTGATACGTTGTACATTATATACTTCAAAAAAATTTCAATATTACTGCAGATCTATAACTTAGATCTCAGATCTACTCTTGTACTTTCATGTTTTGCTAAGATCCCCAAGGGGAATGTATAAAGGAGCCTTTCTTGTATACAGATCTGAATTGGATCCATATTTTTGTGTACAGGTCTACTCTAGATCTGAGTTATAATATACTGCTGCTTCAGCCCCTTTAAAATAACACTGTCAAGTTTATGCAGACTTTCTTGTGGTTGCAACACCTCGTTTCTGAGGGTTTCCTCTTGTAATCCTTCTCCTTTCTGTTGTACATTGTATAAACTGCTTTGTAAAGTTATTTTTATGATGTATAGCTAAAAAATTAGTTTGCATACAGATCTCCTACAAGTATTAGGCTGAACTGTGTTATTTTCCAGCAGAGTTGTTTTGTATTGTTGCAGTCCCCTCTTTGGGCATTTTCTAGCCACACTAGGTGTGGGGAGACCTATTTAACCCACCTAGGAGGATTTATTTTTTAATCCCTCTTGGATTCAGGTCTTAGATTTTCAAATATAATGGATCCAAGTGCTGGTTTCCAATCCTGTAGCATCCATTCCTGAAAAATGCGTTTTTCAGGCATGCCTTGCTAGCAATCCTGATTTTGGGATATTACAATGCACTAACTCTTGGAACTTGACACTTATCTCCACCTAGTGTTGGTGTGCATAGCATGTCCCTCTTGGAAAATTTAATTTGATGACTTATTAAGCCTATGAGGTGTTAATTTCCTTTTAGTTTAGCTTGTTTCTCCATTTTTTTGCCTTGATAGTCTCTGGCATGTATTGTCACACCCTTGCAAATTTTTCCATTCCTTCGAACTACCTCACACATGTTAGCATTTCCTAGCATGCCTTTCCACTCATGACCTCATAACTAGCCTTACATGTTTTCATGACTTGGGAACCTGATCAAGTCCTTAGTGACTAAAGTTCATGTCACCATATTCGTCTGCTTTAGTCATAAAACTTGATTAATTTCATCTACTAGAAGTAGATTGTGCCTTGTTCACCTACGAACTGCCTATACCTCATCTTAGGCCATTCATGTCCAAGCTCAAATTTTCCCACTTAAGAACTTACCAAGACAAGGATCACATATAGCCATGGCCATAAAAAAAATAAGCAACATAGCTTACATTGGAAATATTTCACATGTATGTCTAGTTCATATAAACATTAGAGCATTAACTGAGATTTTTCACGAACCACAACATATACAAGACAGAAAACATATATGTCGGCACAAACCGAGTGCCCTAAAACTTATACACAAAAATCTACAATATGCAGTTGTCTAAAAAAGTTTGAAACATGAGCATTCGACCAAAGTGTGCCACATGTCATATAAAAATAATAGATAAAGGAAAAATAGTACTATGCCCAACACAAAGTATCCCTTTGTCTAAAACTTCTTTATCGAGCCCCTTATCACAATTGTAGGCTTACCTCTTGCAAATCCTATTATTAACTTCTTCTAATACATGTTATCCTTGGCACACTTCAATTCACTGACACTCCGAGGAACACAGTCTTATTTTTTCATTTCCATGCATTTTGACCTATTTCTCCCTTCTAATTCCTCGGCATTCCTTAACATTCCTCAACATGCATTGACATCTTGCAACATGTGTTAGCACACCTTTTCATTACTTGGAATTCCCTAACCCTCCCTAATTATCATGCCCTCACAGCTACCCTTACTTAATTTTTAACTTGGGAACCAAACCAAGTCCTTGCTTGACTATAGGAGTTTTCCCAATATACGATTACTACAACTAGACTATGTTGTTGAATTTTGTATATTGGGGGGTACTCCACATACCTAGTGAGATGGGTTTGTGTGAGTTTGGACACAAAAGGCTTTGTGGGAAAATAACCCAAGTGAAGGGGATTTGGACCCGAGATGGGGTTTAAACTCTAAAAGAAAATAAAAAAATAAAAAATAATATTTCCCAAGGTCTAAGTGGATAAATTTTTTAATTTATAGAGAATTATTAAGAGGCCTAGCTAGGGAAAAACATTTAAGGAGGCCTTAGTATGAAGTCAAGAACATAAAGTCATAAGGAGTTCCATTGATCAAGGAGGCTAGGAGAGATATAGTCCAAACTAGGTCGAGTTGTAGGTGTGAGTAAGCATTTCTAGAGGGAGGCCATGATCATCCACCAAGAGTGAGATCATCATGTTAGGGTTCACAAGAATGTCACATACCTTAATGGGTTCGAGCTAGGAAGTAGGATGAAATATTGTTGGTTCTCTTATGGCGGCTCATGAGAATTTGTGGGCACTAGAGATAAAAAATACAAAAGGAGGGTGGAACGTGAATAGAATATGGAGCAGAGGAAATGTGCCCTATGAGGAATGGATTGGCATGAAGAGGAGTTGGTTTTCATGGACTTTCCATAGAGTTTTGGACAAAGATCTAAAGAAACATATAAAAAATTAGAGAATGGATTGTTAATGGATGATTTATGACCCTAGTACATTCATCTACAAAAATTTAGAATGATGATAAGATGAGTAGTTCATATTTGTTCATACACTGGATAAAAAAGAAGTTGGTACACAAGAATATTGATTTTGAGAGGACTCAAATCACTATTAGGTGGCATATTTGAAGAGCCATATATGAGGACAGTGTTGTGGGAACTAGATCAATAAAGTAATTGACTGTGGTTGGGAAAATTGATGGCAATCCAAGTACAATTGTACGGTTGTTAGGTGACTATCAAATAAGAGCTCTAAGTCCTGTACTTGTGAAGGAAAACAAGACTGGTAGAAGGGTAGGTGTATTGGGCCTAAGGACATGAAGACTTTGAAGGACTAAAGTAGAAGTCATGTGGGTTATCTAGCTAGCCCTAGTTCACTGTATTGTAGAGGATTGCGTCATTATGAAAAGGGAAACCTCCATATCCCTAGACTTGTCATCTAGGAGTAGAAGTATGGAAAAAGTGGGCAGATCAAAGAGTTGTTGAAAATGAAGTTGTGAACAACTGAATGGAAACCCTAAGTGTTGCAAACCTTAAATGAAGAAAGAGATAGATAGAGGGAAAATTTTTCTTATCCGAGTTCAGTAACCTAAAGGAGTCAAGTTCATTTATAGAGGAAGATTGAGGAGTTGCATAATGGGATGTAAGAGGACCTGCCATATGTGTTCAAGACATGTCGATTAAAAGAGCTATGTGTGGCCACCATAAAAAAGTGGGTCATGTGTTGTCTTGTTCAAGGTAGATTGGTTGTCAAAGGAGTAACACCAAGCCCTATTTGTATTTCTTGTATCAGTGTGATTGTAACGGGCCATGATCCCTGGTATGAGAGTTGTAGCCTATTCTATTATAGTTTGTAATTTAACGACGAACGGTTCGAAAAAGTTAAATTTTTTCATGTGCACTAGTTTATTCCCCGATGTGTGTAGATTTCGTTGCGCAAAGTAGATGTGTTGCCACACTTTAGTTTGTTTTCATAAAATATTCTAAGATCAAACCTAGATTCTCACGTATCATGGAAATTAAAAATGTGCATTAGTCACCTAAGAACTACACGTAACTCATCTTAGACTACTCATTTCCAATATTAACTAATCCCACTTAACAAGCTACCAAGACAAGGCTCATCACATCCAACTATGGTCATAAAACAATTGATAAACACGGTTTACCTTTTGACATTCCATAACACCTGACATGTTTTAAATACCTTGGCATTATGTGGCATGTGTTAGCATCCCCTACATTCCTTGAAATTATTTTACACTCTCTAACACACCCTAGCACTTCTTGACATGCCATGGTAGTTCAACATACATTGGCATTGCCTAGCATATAACCTTGTCACTCCCTGCTTAACACACCTAGAACTCATTTCCATTCCCTATCAGACACTCTTATTCATTCATTTCCATGCATTTTTATCTAGTGCTTGCTTGTTCTTACCTGACAATACCTAACGCTCCCTAGCACACATTGTGGCATCCCAACCCCTAGCACATCTTGGCATGCCACCCTATCATTGTAGCATTCCTTGGCACTACCTAGCATACCTTATCACTCTCTCCCTAGCACACCTAGAGCTAATTGAAACTCCTAGTCAAAAACTTTTATTCATTAATTTCCATGCATTTTTACCTAGTGCTACCTTATGTTTCCATAGCATTCCTTAACAATCCTTGTCATGTGTTGGTACACGATAGCACCTAAGACATCTTGGCATGTCGCCCTGGCCTCTAACATGCCTTAACACTACCTATAATACCTTGTCACTCCTTGCTTATCACACCTGGAACTCACTAACACTTCCAATCACAAACTCTTATTTTTTCATTTCCATGCATTTTTATGTCATGCTCCCTTGCGTTTCCCTAGAAATCCTAGTTAACACTTCTTTGCATGCATTGGCACATCTTGGCTACATTCTTCCCTAAAACTCTATCATTCCTTAGCATTGCCAAGCATTCCTAGTCACTCTTGCTTAGCACAGTTGTAACTCATTCAAACTCCTTGCAACACTCTTATTCATTAATTTTCTTGCATTATGACGTAGTGCTCCCTTGTGTTTCTCTAGCACTCCCTAACACTCCTTACAACACATTGGCACACCCTCAAACTTGGCACATCTTGGCATGCTTTCCTAGCATTCTATAATGCCTTGGAATTTCCTAGCATACATTTTCATTCCCTCCTTAGTACACTTAGAAATTTCTAACACTCCCTATCATACACCCTTATTCATTCATTTCCATGCAATTGAAACTATTCCACCATTCTGTTTCCCTGGAAATCCCTAGCAGTGTTGGCACAAAACCCTAACACCTAGCACATATTGGAATTCCTAACATGCCTTGGAACTTTCTAGCATGTGTTAGCATTGCTTGGGATTCCCTGCACACCTTGGAACTCCCTAGTTTTAATGTCATCATAGATAACCTTAATTTTTTTGTGACTTGGGAACCCAATCAAGTTATTGAAAAAATAGTGTTGTGTCTAGCACAATATCTCCCTTTGCCTGAAACTGCTTTTTCCATACCCTTGTCATAATAATAGGCTTTCCTCCTATAAGTCCTATTATGAATTTTTCCTTACACACTCTCAAATACTCCTCATCATGTATTAACACTAACTGTCATGTTTAGGAACACCTTTTAATTGATTGGGGCACCCTGGCACTCCTTAAGTATCATGTCCTCATAACTACCCTTATTTGTTTTAGTCTTGGGAATCTAACCAATTCTTGCCTCGACTACAACAACTTGACCAAGTTTCATTTACTACAACTAGACTATGCCTTGTTCACCTAAAAATGGCTTATAACTAATCTTAGGCTACTCATGGTCAATATTAACTCATCCCACCTAACATGTTACCAAGTCAAGGCTCACGTCCAATCGTGGCCATAAAACAACTAAGAAACATAGTTTACATCTTGACATGCCATAACACGTGCAACATATAAAAATCCCTTGGAACTATGTGACACATGTTAGCATCCCCTGCATTCCTTGACATGCTTCGGAACTCCCCAACACACCCTACCATTCCTTGAAATTCCCTGGAACTCTAGCATGCCTTGGCATTGCCTATCATATAACCATGTCATTCCATGCTTAGCACAGTTGGAGCTCACTGATACTCCCTATCACACACTTTATATTTGTTTATTTCCATGCATTTTGAACTAGTTATCCCTTATGTTTCCTTGGCACTCCCTAACACTCTCTAACCCACATTGGCACACCCTATAAATTGGCATATCTTGCCATGTCTCTCTCGAAATCTATCAATCCTTCGCACTACTTACCATATATTGTGACTCCCTACTTAGCACACCTATAATTTGGTAACAATCCCTATCACACACTCTTATTCATTCATTTCCATGCATTTGAAACTATTGCTCCCTTGTTTTTCCCTGGCACTCCATAACATTCGCTGACATGCATTGGCACACCTTAGCAACTGCCACATATTGGCATGTTTCCCTTACCTCTAACATACCTTACCACTACCTAGCATGCCTTCTCACTCCCTCCTTAGCACACTTGTAGTTTATTGACACTTCTTGTCAAAATCTCTTAATTGTTCACTTGCATGCATTATTTTCACCTAGCGCTCCCTTGTGTGTCCCTGTGACTCCCTAATGCTTCCTAGCATGTGTTGGCACTCCCTGTCACCTGACACATCTTGGCCACATGCCACTCTGGCACACTAGCATGACTTAGCACTGCCTATAATACAATGTCACTCCCTACTTAACACATGTAGAACTCGCTGAAACTCGTTGTCACACATTCTTATTCATTCATTTGCACGTGTTTTTACATAGTGCTCGCTTTTGTTTTCGTGGAAATCACTAACACTCAACACTCATTGGCACATGACACATCTTGCCATGTTTCCCTAGCACTCTAGCATGCCTTGGAAATATGTAGCATGTCTTGCCACTCCCTCCTTAGGAAACCTGGAACTCCATAGCATGCCCTATAAATCCTTGACACATATTGGCTTTTGGAACTTAGTGGCACTTCAAAATTCTTGGCATGTGTTTGGATGCCTTGGAATTCCTTGGCATGGTTTAAGATAAAATTATTTGAGATCAATTATTAACAATTAATAGAGAAGTAATAGAGGATGATTTGGAACTTAAGACATGTTAAAAATTGGTCGTTGGCATGTATTGAAACTAATGATGGTATGTCTAGCATGCCCCTCTTGAAAAGGTAAGGTCCTGAATTATTAATCCTCATATGTGTTCATTTAGTTTCATTTTAACTCGATGTTCCCCTTTTTTGCCTTACACGCCTTGACATGCATTCGCATACCATAACACCTGGAAAATCTTGTCATGACTTAACACATGGCATGTATTAGAATGCATGTCATACATTGGCATGCCTTGGCACTATCTGGCACATTTTCTCACAACCTGGTAATTCTTTAAATGCCATAGAATTCTATATCATGCCTTGTCACCCCCCCCCCCTTGGCACACCTGACACTCGCTCACACTCTGCAACACACCTTGTTATCTATTCATTTCCATTCATTTTCACTCGATGATTTATGTTTGATTGGGTGCATTTCTAGAAAGAGTTCCTTTAAGGGAGTAAAAAAATTATCGCACCATTACTAACAAAATTAACTGTGAGATTCTACTTGAAAGACATTACGAAACTACACAAGAGATCTTAAGAATGAAATTTTTAGGGTTTTTTTTTTATGGTGTGGAAATGGTAAGAAGTGAGTGGTCAATATGGTGTGTGAATCCTTAGAATACATTCTCACTCCCTCCTTGGCATGACAACTAGCACTTATTACCACTCCCTGACACACCCTCATATTCATTCAACTCTATGCATTTTTACCTAGTTGTCCCTTGTGTTGTCCTAGTACTCCCTAAAAATCCTCGGCATGCATTGGCACTCTCTACTTAGCACTTTTAAACATGCCCTAACACTTCATAGCATGCATAACACTCCCTAACACACATTGGCACTTGGCACATGTTAGCACTTGGAAAGTCTTAGCATGTCTAACATGCATTGAGATGACTTGGTATGATTTGGCAAGGTTTAATATTAAATTTATTTGAGATCAATTATTGGAAAGTAGATGAGAAGAAATAGAGGAATATTTGGCACAAACAATGCACTAATACTTGTGACTTGGCACTTATTTGTGCCTAGTGTTGGTGTGCCTAGCATTCCCCTCACGTAAAAGGTAAATTGATGACTTATTAACCCTCTTATGTGTTCATCGTCTTGTAGTTTAACTTATTTCTTTGTTTTGTTTCATTTACCATCCCTGACACACATTTTCACACCCTTGCACATCTTGGCATGCCTTACCACTTGGAGAATCTTAGCATGTTTCAAATTCCTTCACACTATTTTTCACATATTATCATTCCCAAGCACGCCTTGGCACTCATACCCTCACAGCTAGCCTTACATGGGAACCTTACATTCCATGGAATACCTTGAAACTCCCTAGTTGTCATACCCTCATATATAGCCTTACATTTTTTGAAACATGATAACCCAACCAAGTCATTAGCAAAATAATGTTGCGCCTAACCCAAATTCTCCCTTTCTATGAAATTAATTTTTCCGCACCTTATCACAACCATAGGCTTCCCTCGTGCAAGTCTTATTATGAACTTGTATAATTGCTTGATGAACCAATGAATGAAGTAATGTATAAATGAGAAAACATATATAAAAAATTATCCTATTAAGAAATTCTATTATGCATTTTTATTTCAACATGGTATTCAAGTTAGGAATAAGGTTCAAATTTCTCCCTGAAATCTAGTCAAGATTATGAAGTACGTATTCACCAGAAGTCAAGTTTCTAAGAATAACATTCTATGGTTGGAAACAGAATTCCTATTGAAGAAAAGACCTAAGATCAGTCTAAAATTATCTCTATTCTACTAGGGTCGAAATATATCTGTTATAAGACAATGACCAAGGGTTTTGGTTTATTACTACAAGGCTAGAACATGTCGAGATTAGGAAAATCTCAATTTTGATCACAAATATGAATTTAAGCCAATATGATCAAGGTTATTATATGTTGAGTTACGATACAAGATAATAACAACCTAACTATCCATGATGATGATCTAAGTTATATTCCATGAAAATTCAAGGAAGAATCATAAATTCTAGAGTTTTTTCTGTCTACTGAAGGAAGATTCACATAGGCCAAGCCTCGTTAAAAAAAAATAAAAAATCTTACTTGATGGAGTTAACATAAGAACTAATATGAAATTTCTAGAAAGGTAACCCATGAGACATGGTATGTTGGGTCACCACTTTATTGGGGGACACTTTGAACAGGAACCCCCTTTTGACAGATTGTTGTGTCTCCCTCGCAAGTCCTTCCTCTATATGCAGTTTTGACAATTTTTCACTGAACTTTCTTTCTAGTCGGTTTTTTTAGTTGGACATTAGTTGGAATGTTGTGAAGAGTCACAACCACATTTTTTCAATGCTGATGGAAATTGTTTATGTGTACAATGATTGTGACTCTATAATGAGCTAGATGTTGGGTTCGCCTCAAATTTTTCATGGGTCAATTACAGGGTGGTCGATTGTAAGTTTTCTTGGTTATAACACCTGGTAACACATGAGTAGTATATTGGATCAAGCACATGTTAGATGGAGGAGATTTGAATGAAATATTGTTTGAGAGATCGATGTGGCTCCCTCATAGGGGCTTAGCCCTTGTATGGTTTTAAGGATGTTGGATCCATGGTGGATGGGTGGAATTCTCAGCTTGTGTGAAGGGTGATGTGGTATAAGTTTTTTTTGTCAAACCCATTTGAAGCTTTACTGAGGGTCATTTGTAGGGTGATCAAATCCCATTTTGTCTAGACTAGGCCCCAGTCCGTTTGAAGGGGACACTTGATAGGGTGACTGACCCATTAGGGCAAGACCATATGACACCATCGACGAGTCAAGTTGTTTGGGAATGTAACCCTCAGTGGGTGGTAAATTATGTCTAAGGCTAAATATGGACAATATAATGATAACAAAAAAGTATTGTGAGGAAAAGTTGAAAAGGAATTTGAAAATAGAGTTATAGTTATTAGTTGTTGGCATTGGTATTGTCTGTAGAATTTCAGTGCCCATTCTCTAGAATAACATTATCTATAATGACCATTTTCCTTGCTAAGAGGGTTGTGAAGAAAATAGAAAACAAAACACCTAAAGGGCCACTATTAAAACTTAAATTTTCTCTCCATGTTTTCTTCTATTGGTTTCCATGTATTGGGCTTTCCCTAAACAGAAGTGAAACATGAACCCGTTATATAAACTTGTAACCCATGCATAATATAATTTCATTATTCAATGTAGTAATATAAAATGGGAAATTAATTAACTTTGTAAAGGACCCACCTAGTTTAGCTTGCCATCTCCATTTTCGTATTCAAAAAGGAGCCTAATTTAGTAAGCACTTGAGCCCGCATTAACATGGAAGGAAATATTCACAATGCACCTAGTATTGCGCAAAATGGTCATGTATAAATAGAAGCATTACAAAATAAAAGAAAACGATGCAAACCATTTTTGAAATTCATCTTTTTTTCTTATCTTCAATCCAAAGAAGATAAATTACTTCAAAAAAATGTAGAGATGACTATAACATTGAGCTTATCTATACCTCTACAGCGAACAGATGCCATATCTTGGATGGTAGTTCCACTAAGAACAAACTATGCTTTCTTAGATGACTCGCCAGTGACCACAATAGTGACTTAGCCCATAGTTAATTTCATCATCCACTTAAAGTTGGAAAACAAAGAAAAGAGAAATTTTCATCTCATTGTTCAAGAAACATTTAATGTTAATAGATCTTTACAAAATCAACAAAAAAATATATAATATATTCATGAAACGGTATCTGCACTTTTCTAACTATTGAAGTTCAACCATAGCTTGGCCTTAAATCATTAAAACCTAGACTAAACTAAAATTATTGTGTTGGAAATGACCTTTTTATTGTGGAGGAAATGCATTTATTTTTTCTTAAGATAATTCTTTTCAAACCTTTTTTTTGATAGTAAATTTCATCTTTAAATAACAAATGGTCATTTCTTTCGTTTGTTTTCCAGGTTTGGGAAGCAATAGTAATTGAACATTGAGGTCCTAGTGGGTCAATTATTGAATAAGCTTCTCTAGCTACAACAAAAATTGTAAGACATTTCTTTGACTCTTTCAATGGTTATGCCGAGGACTTATTGTATGAATGGTATATTGTTTGGGAAAATCACACAAAAGTTTTGTTTTTTCATCCCTACTAGGTACACCTTCAAATATGCTTTTCCATCCAAGCAAGGATTTATCTCAATTAGAACACATGATTTAAAATAATTGAATATTCACTCAAGCACTATAATCTACCCAACAATGTCATCAATTGGTCTAATATCAAACTCAGTCTAGTACTTTTTTAATTGTAAGTTGTTTGGCTTACAACACCACCTTCATCCAAAATAAAATTTCAAGATTAGTAATGGGAATTTAATACCCCGATATGGCTAAGTATACCATATTTTCCTCTATCCACTTAGACAATACTTGAGTAGTTTTTAACTACTCCAGTTACCATAATGGCTTAGTGAAAAATTAATCTCTCTTGAGGTAGAAATTATACATTAACATAGACAAACAAATTCCTAAAAGTAATATTTCTTTTATGTTTATCCTAATGTCACCTTCTACCTTTCCCAACCCATTTATAAGAACAATTTTCATCCTAAAGAAGATTAGGGAAAATTTAGGGTCATGGTTAAAATCATTCAATTCAGTTGAAGACATTTTGTAGGTTAAACCCAACACCCTCAATCATTAAACTCTAATTTGACTCATCTACCATATTTGAAATATTTTAGACAATTATTTCCCATTATTGAGTGTTTTCTTTATCATAGACTCACGTTTAATGGAATTTTTCTTAATATGGTCTATTGTTGTCTAATGGCCTAATATATTCCATCTTATAGGGGCAAGAAGGTCTCACTTGAGACACATATAATAATTCCCAATAAGTAAAGTGAAAAATGCTAAATATTTTAGCGGGGATCACATTTGTTACGATATTATTAGCATCCATTTAAACCACTATAACTAACATAATTATGAATAAAAAATAACATAGATCACGCAAATATAGTATAAATAAAAACACATAGGTAGACTAGTAATCCATTATACTAATAACATGCATAGTATTACATAAATCTAATGTATATTGAACACCAAAAACTAATAACAAATGGAATCCCCATTACAACTTCTCCCTAATATTGAATCTATGTAAGTACGTTATATACCTTGCATATATAGGAAACTAGAGTGAACTAAAAAAAAATGAAATTATAACAGAGAATTTACCAAATATAAGCCACTCAACACACAAATAGACTACAAAAAAGTCTAGTTTTTTAGAGAGATATACAAATTATCTAGAAAACTAGGTGCAAAAAACATATGAGATAAATCATTAACCTTATTTACTCAACCTTCTATGAATCAAAATATTCAACCATCTACATATTTACTTCTATAAATTCATAATTTTTCAAATTTTGTTGAACTTTTCTCAATGTTAAAACTTTGTAAAAAATGATCCTCGACCATGCCTTCCCACTCACCCCTAGGTTGGATTCTATGCTTCATATATATCTCCTTTGTGACCAAAAAACACACGCATTTCATATCAAAATATCAAAACATTTCAAATATCTAATTTTTTCATTTCCATCCTATTGCAGGGTTAAAATATCAAAAAATATCAAATATAAATTTTTTTCATTTCCCTCCTGTTGTAGAGTTTTTCCAGGGAAGGAGGAGCCGTGCCTCAATCATGGTGATTTATTTCCATAGAACGAATGTGAATAATACTCCCCACCCTAGGGGCTATCGCCCATCCCTAAAGCCTCCATTTCTCTTCGCAGCTTCATAATACTTCTCTACAAGCGCTCGAATTGTTGTAATGAAGGTCATCTGCTCACTCACCAGAAGCCAAAAATTTGATCGATG
Source organism: Pinus albicaulis (assembly GCA_034641835.2). Classification (NCBI taxonomy): domain Eukaryota; kingdom Viridiplantae; phylum Streptophyta; class Pinopsida; order Pinales; family Pinaceae; genus Pinus; species Pinus albicaulis. The sequence continues at coordinate 604,197,486 of CM076579.1, read as the reverse complement.
GTCTCCAAATAATTTCATTCGATTGCTCACCAGAGGCCAAATATTTGATCGAGGGTCTCCCAAGAAGTTCAAGGAGTGCGTCGTTAACAAATAGGCTGAGGAGGCTAAGACACCATTGTTTAATTCTTTTCAAGGTTCACTCTCCTCGTGAAAATTCCTTTTCACTCTTAAACCCTAGTTGCCTGTTGAAAAAATGTAATTCTTAGGTGAGAGGCCCGCTATGCTATTTTTCTTCACTTTTTTCCAAAAAATTGTCAAATTCTCTTATTTCCTTACATGTTATTAGAGTTTACCGCAGGCTTAATATATGGGTTTTGTATGTTATGGATCAAGTTTTTTTGTTCTATTTTACTATGGATTCATGTTTTTATTATTTAATACAAAGATTCCAATGTATTGAATCAGAAGTCACACATATTTTTTTTATGGTTTCCTTCCTAGGAAAGATGTAGAGTGAGAGAGAAAACTGCCCATCATTCTCTACGAGGAAATGAGATCTACCTTGCAGAAATAGGGAGGAATATCATGTGGAGTTCGGTTTCCATCTCTCCGACAGCTCGCCCAATCGACAGAACAGTGCTAGAGGATGATCTTGCAAAGATGAAGTAGTACACACCAGATTTGAAACAAATTACCATGGTATTGTCCTGAAATTTTATCTCGAAGATATCCAGTGGGAAATTTGAGTGAAATCCTCAAGATATTGCTAATAATTTGTGATTTTGTTTTCTTTTTTAGCTCGGAATATTGAAAAAACGGTGAGAGAACACCCCAGATCAACGTATCTTCTGGACTAATGCTGGCAAATATGTGTTCTACCAGAAGCCAAACTTCTGTACAACATTCTACCAGGAGCTAACACCTTATTGTGGAGCCCTTGACTATGCTATGAATACCATCAAGGTGAAAGGTCCTATGGTTCTTTACAAGGGGTTTATTCCCATTGTGACAAGACAAGGTCCTTTTATTGTCGTTCTTTTCGTTACTCTAGAGAAAGTTAGGAAGATTTTAAATAATCAGTTTTTTGGTGATGGGACACTGATGGGATTGCAATATAAAGTAGAATTAGTCTTTTAGTCTCCCAAAATATTTCCTTTTTAAGATTTCAAACAATCAGTTTTTCGGTGATGAGACACTGATCGCATTGCAATATAAAGGAAAATTGGTTTTTCAATTTACAAATGTCTTTCCTTATCCATCTTACCGAGGTAGATATAATCATATTTATATCTATCTATTAGGTGGGAAATTTATTTCCATGATGATCTATTTTATTATGTTGGCCCTTCCTCATCCTCCTCGCTTTTGCTCATCCCTGATCAAACCACTAGCCCAGATGTCGATGGTGTTATAGGATCTGCTACAAATGCATCGATGGGTTAAGTTGTGAACTAAGGAAAAAATGGTGCCATACCCATTTGATTGAGTCAAGTGACGAATGAAAGCACATACCGATGGTGGGAGGGTACAATATCCAAAAAAAAATATTATCCAGGGACATATGTGTTGGGAACAATTCACTATGTAGTTAACAAGATTTTCAAGGACCTTAAATTTTAGATTTTATTCTCAACAATTTTATTTGAGAAAGTTAGGAATATTTTCAAGGACCTTAATTTTTAGATCTTATGCTCAACCATTTTATTTAATTATACAACTCGATGCCTTCATTGTGGCCATCAATATGTGTCTTTATTTCTACTTAACTTCGAATAATGTCAAATTGAATAACCATTTGCACATGTAAATTTGACATGAGAAATTCAAAAGTTTAATCGAACTTACAAAAGAAACAATAACTTTCTGTCTACTTAACTTGAGACCTTCTCTGATGTAAGTGAGCCTCCATGGATTTGAAAGTGAGAACCCATATGTTTGTTCAAAGTTGTTTCTTTCTTTACGAATAATGTGCCTAAATATGAAATCAAGGTTCTTCGTATCAATAAAAACACCCACACTGGAAGAAATATGAGCATAAGCTTCGTTTCTTCTACCTGCGTTACAAGACACAACTTGCATCGACTGGTTGAGCATACTTTGTTGCCGCTTTGTCCAAATATTTGCAAGGTAGAGAAAGGAAAATTAGACTAAATAATAGTGCAGTGAAGTTATGGAAAATTTTATTTGTATAAACATGGATAGAAAATTAATTTGTTTCTTTTGAATGAATAGCTAAAGCTAACTTCATTTCATGAGGATGAAAAATAACTAAGTTATAATAATAACCAAGCATGCTAATTATTTTATTATATGATAAATATAATAAAAGAAAAAACAGCATATGAGAAATGAGACTAACACTAATAACATAAAATATGGCAGTGACACTAATACTATTTACTCTCAAACAATCATGATGATTGATTTCAAAAATTATAACGAGGGTTTGCCTACTATTAATCATAATTCCCAAAATAGTCAACTGATAATGAAAATTACTCCAGGTTGAACTCACCTCAAAACCGTAGTATGAGAAATGGGGAATTTTCCCTTACCAACATAATATTTGGGGTGAACCTCATCGAGTTTGGTAGGATTTGATGGCACATTAACTTTCCATTTATGAACTACTACAACAATTACCTGAGCCATGCGATTGAATGGATTTCCATTTTGAACTTTATGTCTATAAAATAGAGTACCAATTAATAATAGTATGAGAGATATAATCAATACCACCATGAGAATAACATAACCTATAGTGAATCCCACGTCATCCTGGATGTATATCAGAAAAATATATACAAAAAAAATTCCCAAAAACACACTAAATATCCACGAATTGAAGAAGGAGGATTTTTGAACCTTCTCTTTGGGATTAAATTCATCGAACTGATCGACATCAATGGAGATGTTGGGATTTGTACCGCTAGTGCCCATAGCAAGAACGTACAAAGAAAATTTGAAAATCCCAACCCGAAACTTGATGTTTTCACAAAAGTTGGATCCTTCGAATGTTCTCCCAACCTTACACGTATACATCAGAGAATGTCAAATTGAAGAACCATTTTCCTCGCTTCAATGGAAACTAAGCATAAGCACATAAATTTGACATGATAAATTCAAAACTTTAATCGAACTTACAAAAGAACATAATGGTTGCAGAGAAACATGTCCCCCGTCCAACAATAAGGGAGAGTTTGAAGAATGAGGAATCGAAACCCAACACATGTACTCCATATGAACATGCTTGTGAGCCTTCCGGAATGAGCAATCTCGAGTTCAATTCATAGTTGGAAATGAACTTCTTTTGAGATTTTTAATTGATGGTGAACATATCATGCTCGATAACCGTTCTACCAAGAACCGAACCTATGTAAAATGCCCGGAAGAATATCAATGTGACATAAGTGGTTTGGTGTCCTAACCGTATGGCCATGACAAAGAGATTGGGGAAAAAAATATTGACTCATGGTCAACGTGAAAGGGCAAAGAAAAAGAGAGTATCATGTTGTCATGGACAAAACATCGCAAACACAACCCATATTCATACTTATTCCAAAAAAGGAGAGTATTGTGTTGATGTTGCAATCAAGAAGCATTGCAAAAACCCTAGCCATAACAAAATTGTTGCAGCCTACCAATCAACCATTTTTTCCAAAGGTTTTCATCAAAGAGTTAAAACAAAGCCAGTGTCCCGAGACTCGGTTTCTAATGATGTTGCAAGAGAGGATAAATAGTGGATGTATTACATTCGATTCACACATATTAGGATGGATGTTTTTTTCTTCCAAATGAAGTAGAATTATATCTTTTGTTTTTATAATAGAAAAGTTAACCTAAACATCAAGTGTTGTGGTATGTTTGGTCTCTATCTTTTTAATATTTGCAAATTTTAAAACTGAACCGAAATTTATTATCTAGATGTAAGATTTTATTCCTATAAATGTAAAAAAATTTACCCTTCTCTATTATGTATCATATGCTCAACACAATTTCGAGCTCATTGAAAATATTTCTCCCGAAACCGGATGTGGTCACTACATATGAAATTTCTTAGGGGTTTGAACTTAAGAAAATTCTTCCTTCAAATTAAGGTTATGAGTGGTAGCCGTTCTATCAAACTCACCTGGGTTTTCCGCCCTTCCTCATCCCTTTTTTACCCATGCAACATGGGTGAGGCATGCCACATAGGGAACGAAACACCTACTTACACTCTAACACTTCCCTAATCTCACCTGTGAAAAAATACCCATTGAAATTATATTAATTTTAGGAATTTTTACATAGATCAATGTGGCCTGTGGGAATTGTATTCTAGCCTAATATTTAAGTGAGGTTTTATATTATAATCTCTAATATAGAAATTTATGGTTCATTAGAGGTTGCTGAACACAATTGTCATTTGTTTTCTTATATGTGGGTTATATGTTGCTCTAGGTTAAGTCACTGAGTTGATATTCGAACTTGGTAACAATGTAATTTGAAAATATGTGCCACTGAAAAATTATATGATACAATTCACCATTACATTGGACAAAAGATTCAAGCCATTTCTTAGTTTCATTATAACTTCATATCTATATCTTGAATTATCTACGTTTTTTCCTCTAAGAAAAACGTGACAAAATTTCCCTGAAGTATCTAGATGGAGGTTTCTTTAACTACCATTGATAACAAGAGCTGGTAACTTAGCATTTTTGTTGAGACTCAAACCTCGGGTGGATGAAAATTGGAGATGTCATGAAAAATTCTACCTTGAAACAACCCTTTCAAATTGATCTACCACATTCATTGGGCTTATCTATCTATATACCTATCTACATGGATTTATTTTTCATATTTTTATAATTTCTACAAAAAGAGGAGACTCAAGGTTTTACAAATATTATTGCAAAACACTAACTCGATGATTTGTTTTTTATTTTAATGTTTCAACTAACAAAAAAATTGAATCTTAAATATTTATTTTTAAAATTTATTAGAAACTTTAGCTATGTTAATGAAATTCATTGTTTCTTCACATTCAATGAAATTCATCTTTTTGAAATAAATCACCAAATTTGGGTGACTAAGGATTGAATTCATTTACATAAAACCTATGGATTGTATGTTTTTTTTTAAGACACCGAGAATACTTTGTATGTTGTTTTCCATGTTTCTGTTATAATTCTCCCATGCTATAAAGTGATATTGTCACTGGAATAAAAAACTAATGATGTGTGTACGTTTTTGAAGCACCAGACATTAGTCTTATGGTTAAGAGAACATGACTATGGGTAAAAAATTCAGTTCTGCCTTTTTTGCCTCGACAAGTAGGGTCTTTAGGATGTTTCTTCTCTAAGGATTTCTAAACTGCGATGACTAGTTGTTGTTTAGAAAAGAATGAACAAGGTGTCCATATTTGAAATTTTTTCCACACATAAAGGAAATATTCTTGTAGTCAAGATAATTTTCTCAAGAATAATTGAGAATCTACCAATGTGGATTTTGATCAAAGTTGGTAAATGTTTTGATCTACATATATGCAAAATATTGTGTTCTTTAAATTCATTAGCTCTGGTATGTATCTTGAGTCCTTAAGACAAGATCCAAAGCTATTCCAACTTGTCAAAATTTTTAAGTGTATCAAAATTCCAATGGGAACGCGATACATTTTACCCACTTTAGGAGCTAAAAAACTAAATTATTTTAAGGGGCTATTTAATTAAATAGTCTTGGCTCTTCACATCTACCATTCCTGGTATTGTATGAGGGGTAAAATTGTAATTTTCATGAGATAACAAGTGTTTTAGGATGATATTAATGGAGTAGTGGATGGATTTGGGGTTTATCATCTTACTATATTTCCAGTTTTTCACCTCCATAATATATTTCCATTTGTGAAAATGAGCAGGTATGAAGGAAAATAAGTTTTAAACATGCGTACTTCCCTTAGAAATAAGACAACACATTATTAAGCCTTTTCAATGTAATATTTTTGGAACCTAGTTTATATATTAGCAAAGATTGCAGAGTTGTTTTATTATTAGAAGCATGACAATTATTTTTAATATATTCTATCTCTCTAGAAGGAGTAGCATATGATGGACTTGGTTTCATTGAGTTTGGATTCTTTTGATTTTTCATGATATCTATATGAGTTCTTAGGAATGACCTGTTAATTTCTTGCTCCTCATATAGGCAACTGGTTATACGTAGCATGTATATGTTGGTGGTCTTCTTCCAATGGCCAATGAGAAGATAAAATTATTTGATTTTTTTGGAAAAATTCTTGGTATGTTTCTAATAAGCTAATTAACAACCATAGAAAGTTTAAAGTTATATTTTCAAGAAGTAGTAGAATTTGTCTTGCAATTTTTTATTTTTTATCTATTGCTCTATTGAATTGTATATACTCAATAACAAGTGTTTAGTGCAGCTCATTACTTAAAACATTTAAACATTTTATGAACTTAAAATTTGTTCAACACACTCCTTTCACAAGAATTGAGACAAGTCTCGCAAATTCATAATGTTTGAAAATATGAAAATTTTAGATGTTTGTTCTTAATTGCATTGATGATCCATCTATTAAATCTCCACCTGAGTCAAGATATTGATGGATGTTTTCATGTTTAGAAAGGGTATTGTCTCGCAGAGTAATATAAAAGTATAGATGATGTTAACTGTCTAAATATTCTTAGAACTTTCAAAGTGATGTTCAAGTGGTCTAGAAGGTAGTTACTCCCATGCATATTTTTTATGGAGAATTGAATATTTATTTTTGTCATAGTTTGATTTCCAAATAATTTCTACATATTTGAGTCAGGTTATGGACATTATAGGAGGAAACACTATTGGGCTAGGTATGGGTTATAAGGAGGTGTTTTAATTTTTGTTTTTTCATCATTATCCTAAACTCTAGAGCATGGAACTGAAAATTATATTTGTGAGTAGGCGATGTTGTTATTAATGTATATATCGATCATGAAAAGAGGTTTGCGTTTGTGGAGATGCGCATAGTTGAAGATGCCAATATTGCAATGGCTCTTGATAGAATCATGTTTGAGGTACATTATTCTATACTTATGCTCTAATTACAATTCTATGTAAGTTTAAAAAAGAGTCTTACTCATTTGTACAATAGGAGGAAATTCCATTCCACCATTTTAATGAACTGAGCAGTTGATTTTGGTAATTTTCTTATTATTATCATTGAATTTCATAGGGAGTTTCTATGAGAGTGAGGAGACCAAGTTATTACATTCCCTCATTTGTAGCAGCCCTTAGCCCCAACCAACCCAATCCCCACCTTAATTTAGGTGGTGCTTGTCTTACACCAGGGTAAGTTATGTAATGAAACATTTGTATATGAGTGGTTAAGAAGTGAAATGATTTATTTTTCTTGTGTGCTTGTTTTGTTTCTAGCCTTATATAAAAATCATACTCGCATATTTGACATATAAATATTTTACTATGATAAATCCTAATATAGCATGGCTAACTTATATATTTATGGAAGTGTTGTTGGAGAAGTTGAGGAACCTAATCGAATATTTGTTGGTGGCTTACCATATTACTTAACAGAAGCACAAATAAGAGAACTTCTTGAATCCTTTGGGTATGTGTGCTTAGATATTTGGTTTATAGAATTATATTTGTCCATAAATTTAAATAAGTTTTATGAATATTTCTTTGGAAATATATTGTTAATTACCATGCATAGGTCTTTCGGAATGAAAATTATTTATAAGGTCCTCAAGTGCAAGATCAAAACAATCATCCTTCTTTCCAAAATAAACAAATTCTATGGAAATATTATAATAATTACTATTCATATTTATTTTGGAATGAAAAATTGCATATACTGTCCTAAATTTTACGATCAAAACATTCCACATGCTTTCCAAAGTAAACGTGAAGTATATGTGGATGGATTTACCCATGTGATATTTAGGATATATTTTATGACTAGGTGTTGGAGGAAACAAACTCTAGAGGAACACTTGCTATCTTCCTTGGAATTTCAAAAAAGTATAAGTGTAATATTATTTTATTTGAAACTTTTCTATGTCAAACATGCAATATACAAAATCATATGTACAACATAATGTATACAAAATTATGCACTGAATATGCGTTTACAAATATTTTTAGTGTGTGAGCATTGAAGGTATGTCCACCTCATATGGTTTAACATATGTTTTTTCAATTTACCCCATATACCAATATGTGTTATCAAAATATTAATATGGATCCATCATACTTTTGAATATGTTGGATCCATTTATGACGAGGAAAAAAATACAAAAATAAAAAAATAGTATTATAATAAATAAAAAAAATAGTCAATAATCAAAACCATTCAAGAATTACATGATCAGTTAACATAATGAAAAAAGAGTTCTCATGCATATTAAAATTAGCCATCTATGTATGATAACTGAATTTTTTTTTATAATTAGTTATTGATAATTTTGAATACCATTTGAACGCAACCATGTAGCACGTCATAAGAGTTCTCTTGTGAGCCATACCCACATGTATGTATCAACAGTGAATAATTTATTTTACTTGGAGGCTATGATGAGCCTAAATAGTAATGTCAATGGAGTGAGCAACAACATAGTAGATAAGGATGGATAAGACATTGGCAACATAACTTGACCATGATGATAAAATAAACCCTGAGAGAAAACCTTGATAAGAGAACTCAGGAGGTGATCTTGACTTAAGGGTAGATTGGAGCTTCACTAGGAATGTGGTTTAGAGTATTAACGATTTACGAGTACATAGTTTTGAATATTTTCATTAAAAAATCATTTTTTGGGGATCGTTGGGTCAAAAAATCACTCAAAGTTTCAGTATCTATTGTAAATTTAGGATCTATTTCATTCTCCACAGGATTCGTCTCATGGCCTCTATTATGTTTCCTTTTTCAGGGGTAGGCTTGCATAATAGATCCTGGAAGACTCTAACAAATCCATATCTGGATTGAATCTATGGAAATGCACATAGAGGTGGAAGATCCTATAACAGAGCTACTAATTAACTCGTCAATGCACTTCAAAATATTTTAACCCCACAAAATAAATAACAGACATAGTTGGTATAAATTGAAAATGAAAGGACCCTCAAAAGAAACAATCATCTCTTCAGTATCCCTTACATACATCAAATTGATATTTGACATGTAAGATTTTTTTATTTGAGACTTGTGGCTCAAATGCATCCCACATGCCTTCTAAATAACTGCCTTGTAGCATGGTTCCCAGGAGGTTCATTAGAGTTCATCAAGGTCCCAATGATTTGAGAAATTCTTAACATTGCCTCCAAAAATTCCAATGGTGATATCTTGTCAAAGGATTTTTTGGGTCAGTGGGTTCTTATAGGGAAAAAATTCTATGGGTAGTGAGAGAGTAGTGAGTGAATGCTTAAAAATCATATCTTATCCTATATTCATTGGATGTCTTTACATGTTTGTCTGTCTAGAATTTTGGAACCTTTTCAGGACCTATTTCAACCTTAGGGTCCATTTAATTATCCACAATATCTGTCTCATGGCCCTTGATCTATTTCCATCTGCAGGGGTACACTTTCATGATAGATCGTGGGAAAAATCCAACATATCTAGATCTAGATTGAATTTTTGGAACTACATAGAGAGGTGGCAGATCTTGTAACAAATCTCCTAATTAATTGGTCAATGCACTTCAAAAATGTTGAACCCTACAAAATAATGAAGATACATAGTTAATATAAATTGAATATAAAGTAGCATCAAAATAACTATATTGCACTGAGTATCCCTTACATACATCAAATTGATATTTGACATATAAGATTTTGTTATTTGAGACTTGTGGCCCAGATGCATCCCATATACCTTCTAAATAACTATATTTTAGCATGGTTCCCAGGGGGTTCATTGGGGTTCATCAAGGCCCCAGTGACTCATGGAATTCTTAACATTGCCTCCAAATATTCCAATGGTGATATCTTGTCAAAGGATTTGTAGTGTTAGTGGGCGCTTATAGGGAAAAAAATCCATTGGTGGTTAGAGACGAATGAGTGGATGCCTAAAAGTAATATCTTATGTGATGTTCATTGGATATTATTATATGTTTGTGTGTCTCTTTTCTATATGTAACCCTAAAACTATACACATGTACTTGTGGCCTGTGAGGCCATAGCCAATTTTATAAAAATAAAAAATTGTTCTTATTGTATTTGTTCTATATTAAAAATATATATAATATGCTATATTATCTTATCCTTGTAATATATTCAAAAAAATTATATTTGATATTATCAATTACAAAATGTATGTATGCTATGTGAGTGTATCCTTACAAATTTTATAAGAACCAGATTGGTCACTTAACTGGTGGACCCTTAAAACTAGAAACTGGTTGAAACTTGATAGGATCTAGAAAAAAATTGGGAAAAAACTTGGATGGCCAAAAATACATTAATGTTCAAATTTTGATTAAAATTTTTATATTCAATGATATCCTTATGAATTCAATCCATTATACAGATATGAAAAGTTTTCTCACGTATATAGAAATTACAGGTGCATATAACTAAACTAACATCGAGTGTAATCATAACTTTGATAAGTTTCAATCTTTTTTTTATTTATTGATTATCACTTTTGAGCAAAGCCAGAAATTAAATCACATGTCACTTTATGTGAAAGGATATATATATATATATATATATATATATATATATATATATATATATATATATATATTTTATTTTTTTTATTTTTTCGTGTGGTTCCCTAGAGATCCGTGTTACACTTTAACAATAGTTTAGATATCATTAGGATAGTTAAAATTTCTAATTTTTAATTTGAATATTTACATGACAAAAGAAAGACAAAGGTCCCAATTATAAAAAAGTCACCCAACAACAACATTGATATTTTTCTTTCATTCAACCTATAACATATTGCATCTGTCTTCATCAATGCTCTTCTTCCATAAGATATCCACTTATGCTATTTCCTTTGTAGTATTTGGTGCATTTGAGAGTTATAGGTCATTTGTATGCTATAATTTTCTCTAGAGTTTCAATTCTAATTGAGTATATAACTGAAAATATTGAGTCTCTTATACATAAACATTTTTCTCTCCACTCACTATTCATAGCTTCCATAACCATTTGGTAGGGACCTCCAACTTAGATGATGTTTTTCTTGTTTAGTAAAATATTTTCGAGATTTTAATCTATTGAAATTTTTAGAATTTACAATCTATAAAGTTTCAAGATATAATTTTTAAAAGTCTGATTCTTTAAACCGTACTAGCTCAATGGAAGAGCACCTTCTTTACAAGCAGGAGGTTGGTGGTTCAACTCCATCATGCCCTGATATTCATATGGAATGTCTAAGATCAGTTTTTGGTGAAAAAAAATATTTTTACCATCGCCAATGAGCTTATGGTGATGCTTTTCGACCCTCACCAAAATATGAATGGTGACAGTGAACGAACGCCACCATATATACACATCAATAGTGACAACCATGAAAGGTCCATCACCATAAATTGTTGTTGTTGATATGAAATTGTGAGGGTCATTGTTTTTCATTATAGTCATTATTCGTGACAGATCTTGAATTCATCAATGAGCTTATCATGATATTTTTTGACCCTCACCAAATATGAAATGGTGACGGTCAACGAACGTTGCCATATATGTGCACCAATAGTACATTGCCATATATATGCACCAATATGACCATAAGAGGTCCATCACAATAATTCATTGTTGTTCATATGAAATGGTAGCGTTAACTATCCATTATTATAATCAATATTCGTGATAGACCTTGAATGTCACTACAACACCTACGTTCAGCGACAAGACCTTTGGTGACATTCAATTTTTTGGTGACTGAGGTTATTTTCGGTCAGAATTGCTAATATGAAATGGTGACAGTCACTATCAATCACTATAAACCATTATTGGTGAAGAACCTTGAATGTCACCACAACACCTATAATTTCGGCAATGCCACCTTTAGTGACGTTTAATTTTTGGTGACAAAGGCTCTTTTGACCATCACCAATGAGATTATGGTGACATTTTTATCCCCTTACCAATGCCCTTTTTTCTTTTAGTTCCTATGCATGTTTTATATATAAATTTAGAGTTAAGTGTTTATACTACACCTTTATATATTTCTCAATGATAAAGTATTTAAATAAATAAAAACCTTTCTACATTTCTCAATGGAAAATGATCAAATAAATAAAATGGGGTTATGCATATCATGGATATTATAAACTAGTAAGTAATGTAGAATTCCACTTGCCAATCCATCCATAATCATTCCATACAGATGACATAAACCTTAATTTTTTCTCGTATTTTCTCTGCTCCGTTGGACACTAATATAAATAATGAATAAGAATTGATCGAGAGTGAGTGACAAGAACTTGCCACTCTCTACTTATAAAGGTCAGTCCATATAACCAAAGAGTGAACTCCAATCACACTTGATCTCAAGTGTTCATATTGAAGAAAAAACACTCATCCTAGACATAGGGAGTACAACATTACACCATGCATTCATATCTAGTTCTATGCTCCCCATGCACTTTTCCCAACTCATTTTCTAGATGATAGGTACTTCCAATATGTCCCAAAAAACATCAGTATGATGGTGCATTAACACTTTCATCGAAAGAATATATCATGTCCTGCACATAATGCAATGTAGGCAAAGGAGAAACCACATCCTACAAATACTCATCACAATCACATGTAGGGAATGGATGAAACACATCCTAGAAACTGATATCATAACCATATGTAGGGAAAGGATGAACCACGTGCTACACACATGAAAAAAATCGCGAGTAGGTAAAGGATGAAACATGTCATACATGCACGCAAACCAATAATGGTATGAATAATCCTACATGCAGGGAAATGATGAAACACATCCTACTAACATGTCAACCATCAATTTTAGTGAGTGATAATCCTACATGTGGGGTAAGGATGAACCAAGTCCCACTGACATGTCAACATATGACTATATGAATCTCTCACTGCGGTACCCTTAGGGGAAAGTGAACCACTGACCCTACACACATGACAACCATCATGGGGTATCGTAGGAAAAGGTGAACCAGTCACCTTGTACAAAACACGCCATTAGGGGAAGGTAAACAACTCACTCTATGGTCTCCCATAGCTCAATATGTACCCCAAGCCCTGGGAGGTTTGAGAGCTCAATGTTCAAGCTTGAGCAAGGATGCTTTCATATAAGTAATACTTCCAAGTTGCTTTCTAAAATTCAATAATAGATGAAGGGGAGCCTCATAGCTCCATTCAACAACACACACACACAAACAGATATATATATATAGCAGAGATATTGAAACACTAAGTAATATTCTTCTTTTTGCATATCTCATGAAGATAATATTTTATTGATCTTAATCCCTTTTACTCAAGGAGACCACGACCTAAAATTTTCTTTTTAAGGTGCACAATGTTCATGAGACAACCTTCTCATCATGAGATATTTCCTCTTAAACATGTCATACAAAATGTATGTCCTATGTTGTAGAATACAAACTGGTATGTGAAATATAGGATTCTCAGAGTATTATTCTACAATATGCAACGAAGGTGTGCACCAATGTCTCACTGAAGAGATAACTAAAATGGATTCATATTAATGGAAGCCTACTTCTATATATGACCGAATAAATAGATAAATCACTAGATGTGATCATTCCTTCCATCATACTATCAATCGATTTAGGACCAAAAAATGGAATCTTAGATTCGAGCAATAAAATTCAAATTATAGATGATATAATCATAGATATATCTCAATAATTAGTTGTCCAATATGAGAGGCGCATCTGGATATCAACTGATATTTTTCATATCTAGACATATGATATATACTATTTTTTATCAAGAACACAAGGGAACCTACAATATATACATATGCATACCATCTATTTTTCCATTAGACCTTTAAGTGCAAGAAATCGTGCATCAATGCTAGGTCTTCCTTCTTAACTTCAAAAGTAAAATCCCTCTTACGTTAATAAACGAGAGGTTCATTAAACAAATATCATCAATAGTTTCATCCTTGCAATTTAATGAACATAGAAAATCCATAATTCCCTCTTAATATACGGAAATTGACCTACCAAATTCATAAACATTGCACTATCTCTCGCCTGTTACTTTTTTGAGCTATCTAAAAGTGACCATGTCATACACACATGAAAAAAAATAATAGTATGGATAATCCTACATACAGGGAAAGGATGACCCACATCCTACTGACATGTCAACGTAGGGAGTGAGCAGCCTACATGTGGGGAAAGGATGAGCCACGTCCCATCGACACGTCAATAGATGAATATATGCATCTCTCATTGGTGTACCCACAAGAGAAGGTTAACCAGTCATGTATATCATAGGAGAAGGTGAACCACTCGTCTTATGCATATATCATCACTCATAGGGGAAGGTGAAACACTCACCCTACACACATGTTTGCAATCGCAGGGGATGGTGAACCACTTATGCTACAGACATGTGTATGCAATCATAGCGGAAGGTGAAACACTCACCCTACAGACATGACAACCATCATGGGGTATCATAAGGGAAGGTGAACCAGTCACCCTCTACACAACACTAGGGTAAGGTCAACCACTCAATATATGGTCACTCATAGATCGATAAATACCCCAACCCGAGGAGCTTTGAGAGTTAAATGTTCAATATTAACCAAGGTTCCTTTCATATAAGTAATACTCCAAATATGCATTATCAAATTGAATACTAGATCAAGGGTAGCCTCATAGATCCATTAAAAAACATATAAATTTGTATATATATAGCAAATATCTTGGCTGCACTGAATAATTCTCTTCTTTTTGCACATGTGATGAAGATAATATTTGATTGATATTACTCCCTCTTAATCAAGGAGACCATGGCCTAAACTTGTCTTTTAAATGTTCATAGTTTTCATAAGACAACCTGCTCACCATGATATCTGCCTACTTAAACATGTCATCAAAAAGGTATGGTGTGTGTTATACCATACAAAGTGGTATGCGAAATACTGGATTCTCAGAGTCTTCTTCTACAATATACAATGAAAGTGTGCACCAATGGACCACTGAAGAGCTAGCTGAAATGGATTCATAGTAAACCAAGCCTACTACTATATATCTCTGAATCAATAGATATATCGCTAGATATGCTCATTCCTTCTGTCATATTGTTGATCAAGTTAGCATCTGAAAATGGAATTTTATATTTGAGCAATGAACTTCAAATTATATATGATAAAATCATAGATATATCTCAATAAGTGTGTTTCCAATGTGAGAGGCTCATCCATATATCAACTTAGAGTTTTCATATCGACATATCATAGATAAGGTGTTTTATCAAGAGCACGAGGGCACCTACAATATATGCATATGCAAAACATTGATTTTTCCATCAGACCTTTAAGTTCAAGAAATCATGCATCAATGCTAGGCCTTCCTTCTAAAATTTAAAAGTAGACACTCTCTTACGTTGATAAACAAGAGGGTCATTAACAAAATATCGTCAATAATTGCATCTTGGCAATCCAATCAACATAGCTGACCCATAATTTCCTCTTAATATAGGGAAATTTACATACCAAAATCATAATCACTGAGCTCTATGCAACCTTCTACTTTTGTGTCATTGTTACTTTGCCAAAATCATTCATATAGCTCCTTATGAATTCAACCTCAATTGGACATCCAAACTTTCATCAATCCATTCCTCATATTTCAGCAATACACAGGTGAACTCTCTCACATGCTCTGTTATATTTTAATAGTAGTATAGATCCACTTGAACCTAAGTTAAGTTTCCTTTATGGTTGCAAAATGTAATAATTACAGTACATGAGGAGATCTTAGTTTGACTGGATTTCTTATTTTCCATTGCAAAATCGTGCTACTTTCTCTACCTGTAGATGACTTTCGGAATATTTGGATGGACCGATATGACTTGATACAGTATCTTTGTAGAACAATTAACGCCCTGAGTATATATATGTTATTACTATGTACCTCCATCTCTATTAATATTGAAGTGGCACAGAGAAATATTCTTAAATGGAATCTTCAATTTTTACAGAACCAAATATTCAACTTCTTCTCTTTCTATAATAAATAGGACGAGATAATATGTGAGGCCAAAATATGTGTTTGGAAGCCTCTTTATGATTTCTTCAATAAAATTTCCAGAAAAACATTCACTTCAGTGTGATCCAGATTCGAAATAAACTTTGTGTGGTAAATGGCTATAAAAATTTAAGGAGAATGAACCATACCTCTATAGGATTGAATGAAAAAATTCAGTACATTCTAGATGCTTCAAGATATTCCTTTGTATAGAGGTCTCATACAAGTGTGTGAACAGACTTCAGAAGTATAGTCGGCTTTGCATCAAGCATGTGACTTGTATATGTATTACTAAGGATTTAGACCAAATATTTTTAGAAAATCACCACCTTTTGATCTACAATTATCACTTATGTGAAGCTACGATCACACAATGCTATTTCTAATTGACATGATATATTTATGATTATGTTGAACATAATTTATTTTAGAATAATTTCATGGTATTTCCTTCTTCATGACAATAATCTGCAGAGATAAAAAATACACTTTCTAGAAAGGGATCCTAATACTTCAGAGATAAGGATTAGGGCCTAAAAGGAATATCAACCTGCTTGAAATGATATTGCTGGCCTTGAACAATAATATGACCTATATAATAGAAGCTCTTTAAAGGAGGCAAGACCTTTTAAGCATTATGTTCCTTCCTATCTCATATGGAAGCATCGATTTCTAAGACTACGACCACAAGAAAGATCATATGAACAAAATCCACATGTTTTTTTTATTTAAAATTTTCAGCCCATATCATATTTTAAACATCATCATAGATCAAAAATAGGTTTCTTTCTATAATGGAAAATAATTGATCCCTAATGAGAGCCTAATAAACTTGCAGAAAGTAATTAAAAAAATCCATTGTTAATCTTCAGTCTCTTGTAGTCCCAACCTACAATATCCTTCCATGGATATGTTTCGAAAGGCTTATATGAACTATCAAATGAAGGTACGATACCTCGATAATGAGAGATCAAATGAATGGATTGGTAAATTAGGGTTGTATTGGTTTAAGTAAAATAAATATAAGTAAAATTCCCCCAAACCATCTTGTCTGATGTAGCTTGATCTCCACAGGGCCCAAGGATAATTCAAGGAGGTATCATAAATTATCTTCATTCATGATCATAACACAGTTTCCATATAAATGTCCTAAGACATGCATTGATAATTAGCCATGCAAAATTAATGATCTATGGTATGTTAGGATATGCACATGTGCCGAGCCATGCAAATTTATTGAATATTACATAGATTATAAGCGTAATTTGACTTCGAACTGAACCTTACTCGCCTCAAAAAATCTATCATTAAAACTGTATGATTCATCTTGATGATAAAGGAGCCAACACAGATTTTTTGATCAATCTTACTCTTGCTTGGGATTGAGCTCACTTAACTCTAACACCATGTTAAGAAAATAAATACAAAGGACAAACCAAGACAAGGGGACACATGAATATGGCACAAGCTAGGGAAGAACCATAAGATGTGGAAAAATCTTGATCGAATTTTCTTATTGTTAATATCTAATGTTCATTAAAGAGAGGATACAATACATCAGGCTAAAAATCGACCTTCCAATTTGAAGATCCAGTGTAATATGCTAAATAAAAAAATAATTGTTTTATTTATATAATTTATATTCAAAATTTTACGTACAAATAATACCATCTCACATTGCATTCATATATTAACCTTCTTAACCTTAAGATTCAAAACATTTAAGAAATGATAGAGGAGAATGCAGAGTTCACACCATCAGACGACTATGATTATAAGCTTTCTTACCTAAAAGAAGCACAATGTCATTTAGAAATTTTATATTGATATAAACTTTTGAATACTATATTTTATAGACAAAATTTTTAATCCAAAAATTATTTTAAATCTAACCTTCATTGCTAATAAAAATAACAAATATTTAAAGAATATCTTGAAATTCAGATTTACAACAATTTTACCACTATATTTAACATCCTCTTGAAGTAAGATATTGTAACAAAATTTCTCCAATTTCTCAGTTACTATGGATATCTTCCAATCCTATCTGAGAGCTTATATATGCTCAACCAAATTTGTTACTTTTGGTGATAAACCATAATCTATAGTTTTCCAAATTTGCACTTCTAATTAAAAAAAAAATCTTTATACCATACTTTTCATTTCTCCAATTACTAAAAAAGAAAAAAAACCCCTTTTTATTTATCTTTCAAAATAATTATTCATTACTATTATCTTTCAATATTTGTAAGCTTTAAAACTATCAAATTTGCTTATTAATTATTTTTGTCTAACTTTCCAATAAATCTATATCATCACAATATTCTTCCTCCCCATTTCAATAACAAGTATATAAAAAAAAACATTGGTGATATGTATATTGAACATAAGAAGAATCTATGAATAAAAACCTAGCTAACTCAGTTGTATGACTCAATTATTCTTATTTGTAAGCATGCCACCACTTCCCAATAGTGAAAGCACATGTATAAAATGCATCCCAACAAGCCCTATAGTTCATGCAGTAAAATAACACAAAAATCTCTGCACCTCTAAAAGTCCACCTATTCCAAAAAAATAAAATGTTTTAATAATCAATCCCATACCCACGTTCTTATTCTCAGCATAGCATTCATAAAGGAGCTAATCAACATATACTCTAGTAATGAAACAAATAATCAGAGTACATCATTTACGGGTTGATTAAATATTGGATTGAAACAAAGTGAGCAAGAAAAATAAGTATGAATATATATTCTGGCTCAACACCTGGGAAAAATCCCTAACTATATTTCAGAATCAGATATTGCAACCATAACTTCCTATCATTTAATAAATCCTCACGATGAATTCTGGAGAGCCAAAGAAGCATGCTTTATTTTTTATGTTACCATCACAGTCAAGAACCTCATCGTGACTATAATTATAGTCGTAAAAATTCTCTTGTATAGAATTAATGTTATAAGGAACAAAAAGCATGATATGAGGTAAATTTATATCATCGTGGTCATAAAGAACATTCTATGCGTAGAGATTATGAGAACAACTGTGATTAATAAATCTTTGCACATTTCCACATTTTGCTGCAGCAATAGTGAATCGTGAATCTTCCACCAAGTCACATGTAGCATGAGCCTCCATGTCGGGCATCAGACTAGAAATATCACTACAAAGATATTGATCTTTTCTATTGCAATTGCATCCAATATCAAAGAGGTACTCATCATTGCCAACACATTTCTCAAATTAATTATGAGAAAGAAGCTTACTAGTTTATTTACAAATAAAGCTACCAAAAAGTATGGAGTCTAATGATATGTCCCCTCAACCTCTCTTATCTGTCTTGAAAACCTCAAGGGTATATCGAACACGATGCTGACTCACTCTATTGTGGAAAATAGATTGAAATTTACAATAAGGATTCATTGATATACAATAGGCTTAGAATTCCCAATATCACCATTGTAATTAAATGGAAATTATCCTCCACTTTTCAAAGCACAGAAGCATTTTGAAGGATTTAAAAACCCATCGTTACAATCAAAACCCATACAAGGTGACGACTTACACCAATATGGATAAATAACCTTAGTGTTACAAACAATTTTTGGTAAAATTTCCTCATCAATGGTATTCACTACACAAATGCATTTAATCTCTTTTCCTCCAAAAATATCCTTAACATGAAGACCTTCCTGAATAAGATATATTTTTCCCTGCCCATAAATTTCACTGCCTTCAAGCCCAACTATGGTTGACCAGGTTGTTTTTCTAACTATAATTTCAATACTGAGTATCGTGATGCCCCTTTATCAACCCAATATTTCTACACATCATAAAGCCCATCATATGTATATATTATATTGACAGTGGCTTTTTTGTTTTCTTGAATTCCATTATTATTTTTCTTGTATGCACAAATAACTCTCATGGGTATCTTCCTGCCTACGTTGTTCTTAAGAGCCAAGTTTCCACATTCAAGGTTTTGGTCTTTGGTATTTTTTTTTTCTCCAGTGTAGTTATTGAAAGACCTAGCACTGAATCCACGATCAGAACACCTCCCAAAGGTATTCTTCATAAATCTGATTATAATCTTAATGCATGATGTTCTTAGCATTACAATATTGCATAATATTTAGCCCAAGTGCCTTAGGTGATGTCCGTGTTGCAGGTACTTCAAATGTTTTTGTCTAGGTAAATCCTCTCTATGGACAAATATGATCCCTCTAGCCCTAGAGTGGGTCTAGCTACAAAGGGAACAAACAAATATCTACTTTCCTAGATTACAATTGAAACATAGCATGGAGAAGATTTCCTACCTCGGCTGAATGTTATAATGTTCCTCCTCATTGAAGCCTTGGGATTTTTCTCTTCCAAGCTCGATCTTCATTACTACTAGAGTTCAACTACCTGTACTAATGACCAAAACACAGCGACAAACATAAAGGTGCAACAAGCATATATCAAAAGTAATTTATCTAACTAATCACAAAGTGCTAGAATTCTTATCACAATCACAGACAAGAATGTAAAGAAAATACCAGTTGCATTATATTATTAATAAAAATGGGGAGTTACAACTTTTGAATTGATGTCAGATCTCTCCTTCGATGGGTCTGAATCCGAGCACGTCTCTAAAGCACTCCTTTTACAACCCAGTATGGGAAGGCTAAGGGTCTCGACTCTCTCCTTATATGCCTAAGACAATCTTCAAATCCGTCCTTGATGTTATTCTCTTCTATTTAGTTCTAGATAGTAGAGGCATTGGAAGGTGATCAATTTATAGTGATGCAAAAGAGGACATGGATCCATTTAATATGGGAGAAAGACTTATCTTCTTGGGTGGTTCCTATTTTATAGGAACAAGAGACCCAAAGGAGCAAGCTCAGCCATATCCTGATCAACAAACATACAGCTCTCCGTTCTCGAAGCTTCAATTCCATGACACTTTGTTTCCATTTTAAGAAAGCTTCCATATGTGGATCAACACGACTATGGGATCCATGCCACCACCGATTTCCACTGGTCACCGGCTAAGGATTTTCCATAAGTGCTGGTGATACATTGAAGGGTGGCACCACTCCAAAAAAGTTGGTTTTTAGGGAGCTTTTCATAAACAAATAAAAGGTATATTGATCTTCAGATTGTATGGGATTCAAAATTCATGTTTTCCATGATGGGAAAATTACATTGGGAACACTGTAAGGGTTCTCCAAGATCTGGGAACATGGATTATAGGGAAAGTGACAAAATTTTGTGTAATAGATGCCCCCTAAAGCATGAAGGAAGAACAAGAGTGGGGGTTGAAATGCTTTATGAGTACGTGCGAGGGCCAAAATTTCATCGTCGAAAAACCCACAAATAAGTCACAAATATACACAAGTCAACTATATAATATAAATACATGATAATAGTGCATGGACACAACCATCCATAAAAGATACCATGTAATACTTATTCAATAATAAGAAGGATAAAAATTATGGACGGAGGTATGGTTGCAACCATCCTCTAAAAGAGTCATGTATATAATCATGAATAAGTCATATTGCCTCGCAACCTATACTTTATAATACAAAATATAGGGTCTTGCACTCCGTCACGACCCAATCAAGTACAGATTCAGGCATGTGGGTGAGTGAGCTAAAATCAAACATGCAAGAAAGTTGTTGGTTTACGATTCAATGATGTAAATTGTTAACCGGCGTGGGATAGACAACCAATAATGACAATGCCCCAAAAGATATCAGTAGTAAAATCCATGATATATAAACAAGGAACTGAAGTATAAAACTCATGAAATCACACGATCGCAAGCCAATGATGTGAACCTGTCATCGAATGCAAACAACCTGCCATTAGGGCATGCAGGCTGTAAGGTACTAGAAAGGAGTCTCGAGATCAACTTCCTGGATAATGAGCTGAAGTCGATAGGAAGAGACCTGTCGAGGGAGGGTCATGATGTATCCCACATCATCGACACGAGAAAAAGGAAAAAATATGGTTGTGAATCAAGCTTGAAGAGAGAATCAGGTAATGAACAAACTACATAAGGAACTACTCTTGAACATATCAATGACACAACTTCTGAGTATGGCTTCATTTGAGTAAAAAAGAATCAGAGGTGATGTTGACAAGATTGGTAATCGAATGATATGAAAACGGATTTCCCAAACCCATGGAAGAAAAGTGGTGAATGTAGGAGGTCCCCAGCTCGACATGAACTGTAGATAAGTGTCATGTTCATGAGTGACATACTGCCGACACAACTGATTAATACTTTCATTTTTCCCCACCATTTCAGGTGAGTATCCCAATTATTTTTTAATATAAGATTTAAGGGGATATAATATGCTTTTCATATAAGTTTTTCCTTTATAAAATCCATCATAGTACATTTTATGAGCCCTAGGAAGGTGGAACTCATTATTTTCATGGTGATGGTTCCAATGACGTTAAATTTTAATGAGTCTGACAAAGGTGAAACTAGGCACCTTTTCATGTTTAGAGAGTTTGAAAAGAGGCTAAAAATAAAACTCCAAAGGTCCCTTTTTGTAGATCATCTCTTGAATGAGAAAGGTAGAAAAAAATGTTCGAGAGAACCTCTTAGTCATGATTAACTAAGGTATTTATTTTTTGTAAATAGTTTATCCCAACCCAAAAAAAGAAGTGAATGTCTACTGGGTAAATGATGTTTTGTTTCCTTTAACAAGTTCAAGACGTCAAGTACTCAGCAATATTTTCATGTTTCAAGAGTCATAAAATAGCTTAAAGGTGTCTCCTCATGGAGGTACGAGTGGTGTAAAATATAGAAACTAGTTATGGTTATGGTGGAACTGCTCAGACAAAGGTTAAGAGGTTGGCTAACAAGACCACTCATTGCATGAGTTTCTCAGGAACGAGTAAAACAAGCAATTGAAGGTGTATGATCGAACAAGAAAACGGTGACGATGGAATGAGAAAACCAACATTCATCTGGAAAAAATAGGCCGATAAAATTGTGATCACAAGAAGTGTAGTGAGAATGGTTTCATTTTTACACAAGCTTGAAGCACGAAAACTTTGCTTGAAATTGGTTTCATTTTTTCACAAACTTGAAACATGTGGGAAAACTATGCTTGGAATAATTTTACATTCCCTGAGCATGGTGACTCAAATCAAGGTACATTCCCCCAAGCTTCAATTCATTCACCTAAGTATACTATTGGTTACTAACGGGCACATGGAGTGAAGGTCCAGTTACAAGGTCAAGTGTAAGACTCGACTAGGATTTTAAGATATCTAATCAAAGAATCGAAATGAAGGGTAGCTTTCTTAATCTTTTAATGAGCTTGACACAGTAGAAGAACTATGCTCATAGAAGCCTATTTCATTTTTTAATGAGGTTTACACAGTAAAATAAACATCCTCATCGAGAGCTTGTTTCAATTTTTAAAGAGCTTGACATAAGAAAAGGAACTGTGTTTTCAAGATATTGTTTCATTGTTTAAGGAACTTGACACAAAAAAAATCAATATGCTCCGAAACACTTGATCACGAATCATAAGAAGTCATGGCTTTCAAGAGGTTCTCATTTGATGGGAGAACAACACTCTGGAAATCAGGGTCCAATGCTCCTAGTACATGGTACACTATATCACTGACTGAACCATCAGTGGATGTGGGCATGGAACAGGTTGCTATGTAATTAAGCTAAAGTGTGGAAGATACCACTAGCATGTACATACCATTTAGGGATGATGGTAAACCAGGTGCCATGTGAGGAGCAATGAGAGACATCTGATAAATAGTCACAATGGTTCCTTCATGTGGAAAACATATCACACTAAAGAAAGAAGAGACAAGATCTCCCATGACATAATTAAAGTCACACCCAAGGAGTAATGTAATATTCCCAATTAGTCATGAACTAATTGGATTATTCATTTTTGTTTTATTACTTTGTTTGAAGAATAAAAGAGCTAAGGAGGTCCATAAAACTCCTTAATAATGAATAAATCAATGCCAAATGTGAAAATGCTAAATCTTGGATGCTAAATCAAGCACCCTTAGGTGTGAAAGGGGATGGACATTTCGACTACATCAACCTTGACCAAATCTATAGCACTATCATGGAGGGGTGGCCATAAATGAGGCATAGCACAGTTTTAGATGGAGATTCCTTCTGTGAAAGAAGTGATCTCATTAGAAGTGGTTTAAGGTTTGCAAGCTCTTAACTTATAAAAGTAAGAGGATGGCAGCATTAGAAGGTTGTTGATGATTATCAAATATCGGAATATATTGTTTGTTTAGACATATATCTTTCTCTTGTTGTTTAGATGAGATTGAATTATGTTTAGCATTGGGTGTTCCTGGTCTGGAATCCCACCTCTTCCCATTGAGTAGCTCTTCGGAGAGTTTGTATTGCATTGTCCACTATTTGGATGAAGGCCAAGCTTATTCTTTCAACTACAATGTAGATCCTATTGAGGGTTTGGTTGTCTTTGCAAGCTGCAGCAAGTGGAGGCTAGATCTTTCAGATCTAGGCCATTTCAGTTCTCCTTTTCAGTGGAGGAGACTTCTACTTCATTAGGAGGAGAGTATTGGAGTACTTGAGCTTCATTTTCATACCTTGGCATGAGGAAAACTACATTTTGATCCCTAAAACATAGTTTTACTTCCAGATCTGTGTTATTCCTGTAGGTGCAGTTCCAGGTTGTTTTGGCACACCATTTGGAGAGTTGGTTTTCAAGTGTTGGGGATATGCCCTTCACTTTGGATATCTGTTGGAGGTGATCATTGTATTTTTTATATTAGATCAGATATACTTTCCATATCTAAATATTTCGATTGATCTGTAGTCTTAGATCTCAGATCTACAACTTGTACATGGTGTTTTGCTGAAAACGCCAAGGGGGATTATGACAGGAGCTGTATAGTAAATGGATATGCTATAGATCTAACCTTTTGTCCATGTACTTGCTCTAGATCTGATGTGCAATATAAAACTATGCAGAGGCAATAAAATAACACTGTAAGGCTTTTTCCACTCTTTATACATGGTTTCAGCACCTCATTTTGAGGATTTTCTCACATTAGAGAATTGTATTTTCTTTTCGTGCATTTTATGGGCCACTTTCAACATGTATTTTGCTACTGTAATGACTAATCAAAGGTCTCCATATTGTCCTCTTGGTTTATATAATAGGATGTGCATTATTTTCCTATCTTTCTGCACTCTATTG
This sequence comes from Pinus albicaulis, assembly GCA_034641835.2. Classification (NCBI taxonomy): domain Eukaryota; kingdom Viridiplantae; phylum Streptophyta; class Pinopsida; order Pinales; family Pinaceae; genus Pinus; species Pinus albicaulis. The sequence goes on along the minus strand of CM076579.1, from coordinate 604,172,114 downwards.
TTGCATTCCCTATTTCGGAATATTACAGTGGTATCAAAGCATCATCTTGGCATAGCCTATGCTTTCTAAGAAGCCAATATGTCTTCTAAAGAATAAGAGCCTCTTATTCATATAGAGAAGAGGTATCTGAAGAGAAGATACAAAAATTTTGATTACACAAATGATAATGAAGACAAGGGTAAATCCCCTTTATCTGGAGGTGAAGATGAAGAGAAGGATTTCCCTAAGATCCTTCTTAGAGCCATGCAAGACCTTGCTAGAGATACCAAAGATATGAGAATGGATAGAATCAGGGAATCCCCTAAATGATTTCATCTTGGAGAAGGCTCGGCCATGTCTCATCAATAGAATGATCAACTAGTGCATCAGCGACAAGTTTCCCTATGCTCTACTATGCCTACCTTTTTGGCTATGGGAAATGAAGGGTTTCAAGAGCATGAATCCATTGAAGACTATTTTGAAGAATATGAGTCTCAAAATCAGAGATTCAAAGGTCACTTGAGTTTTCAAGAGTTTTGTCACATAAAGGACAATAAAATACCAAGGCATCATCATAGAGGTGGTAAATTCATTTAGAATCATGATTGGCACCACACTATAGGTAGATTTTTTTTAGCCAATTTTGATGGGTCACCCAAGTGTTCTGCCAAAACTTGGGTAGAAAAAATTGACATCTACTTTTATTTGAACAAGGTTCCGGAGATGGAGGCTATCAATATTGGAGCACTACACCTTGAAGCTGAAGCACATGACTGGTGGTTCCATGGCTTGTCTACATTGGGTCATGCTAATGTGTGCTTATTCAGATTTCACTAGAAGGCTGGTGGAAATATTTGATAGAAGAGATCCAGAGGCACCATTCATGAGCCTTGAAAAGTTGAAAAAATTAGGTAATACAGAAACTTATATCTCTGAATTTTTAAGGCTTTCTGTTATGTTTCTTGATTTGTCTGCAGCAAGAAGGGTGTAATTGTTCATTGATGGTTTATATGAACCTCTTCCTGGGTTGGTTAAGTATACCAAGCCAAATACCCTACATTATGCTATTGAAATGGCTAGAGACCTTCAATATGCCTTGCCAAAAGAGAAGGCAACTTTTCAGCATAAGCCCTCTTTTCCTTCAAAGGGAAAGGAATAAAAGGTTGCTCCTTCAAAGGAGAGTTCATATCAGAAACCTCTTGATGATGATGTCCGAAGAGATCTAAGAAGAAGGAATTTTGCTTCACTTGCCAAGAATCATGGGCACCTGGACATAGATGTGTAGCTGGAAAAGCACATTACATAGAGGTCTTCTCAGATAATGAGGACGAAGAAGATGAACCAAGGAAAGGTCACAGTGCTGACACTGCAGGAGGAGAGCCAACACCGTGAGGAGATGGGAATGGAGCATTTGGTCCTATTGAAGGGTCTCTTGCATCTTTGAGAGGAGTACCTAAGTACTTGACCTTAATAATTCAATTTTCCATCTTTAATCAGAGGATTTCTACGTTGATTGATAGTGGGGCTACCCACAATTTCATTGTTTCCCAACTAGTGCAAAGGAGGGAAATACCCAGTGATGCTTTTGAGGGATTCTCTATTTTGATCACAAGAGATAGAACAATGCAATGCATGCATTATGTCCCATCACTTTTAGTCACCATGGGAACAGATACATTTATTGATCACTTATTTTTGGTTGACATACCTGACACCAATGTGATATAGGGTGTTCAATGGTTGATTACATTGGGGAAAGTCACCACTGATTGGGAGGCTTTGCAAATGTAATGGGTGGAAAAAATAGTTGTGAGACTCAAATGATCAAAGAAATGCATACATATCCCTCACATACCACTTCCACACATAAAATAGAGATGGATTTGCCCAGTGGAAGAAAGGACCTTACAGTCCCATCTATCATGCTCATGAGATTGCTACATAGGACACTATTATCTAGTGGAAAACCACTTAGGAGGCCACCTAATTCAGATTCTATGGGAGATGTGTCAACATAGATTCAGGAGGGATGGTAGCATTGGGAGACAATGATACATCACTGGGAGTCTTGGGTAATCTCAAGGAAGAGAGAGATCTTCTCCCAATAACATCATTACCCACTCTCATTTCAAATTTTGCATTGTGCGAGGAGAAGCATGGAAGGGATGACCTTCCTACATGTACCTTTGGCATGGGAGATGTCAAGGAGGAGAGCTTCCAAATGAAAGACATTTTAGTTGATAGATCATCAGTGATGTCATTGTTGGGGATTTTAGATCCATATTGGAAATTCCAATTATTGGTGGATTATTCCAAGGATCTTCACACATGCATGATATTTGATGACCAGCTACATGAAGAGAACTATTGACTCCAAGTGGGAGTCATCTATTGTCATGGTAGTATCTTCTTTTCTAGAGCCTCCAAGCTCAAGGAGAGGTTACTACAAATAGCCAAGGAAGAGTCCTTTTTCATCCACACGTACTCCATGAGATACCACAACATCATCAGGAGAAGCTACACTTGGAAGGGATTTGAAGGAGAAACTACATAAGCATTTTCATACATGCATGAACCATGTGGAGTTGGAATAGAAACATAACTCTATAAAGGGGTTAATTCAGCCATCTCTTTCTTCTTGTGAGAAAGGAGATAGATCTATGCACCACTCCATTTGGTTAAGGAGAAATTTTGGTGAAGAATGTGCTCATGTAAATAATGTTTTGTTTGATTATTTTTTTAATTATTTCACCATGTATATGCAGGCCATAACTCTAAGAAGGATTATTGTACCTTACAAACTTCATGGCCAACTTTGGGCCACAAGAATTTATGAACATGGCCACGTCCTTTCAGGACAAATGGATATTTTTTTTCATGATGGGTTCATTCCTAAGGCACCAAATATATCTCACATTTTCAACCATAGTGAGATGACTTGGACAACAATTAGTTGATGGGGAAACCACTTACCACATCTTGATTTAATGCAGTCAGGAGATGCACTGTGCTGGTTCCACATGTGGGACTATGACCCACCTCCATATGCACAAATTTTTGTTGTATGTATTTTATTTTGATCCCATACATGAATGATGTAATTTTACTTTTTATGGGGATGTATGGAGGGAGGATGGGAGGTATGTATGTGCCCTATAGGATTGAGATTCTCCTCGTATCTTATGCTACTGTTTCAGGGAGGACATTGGGCAAACCATGTTTGTCTCATTTGTGCTATTGTCTCCTTATGGGATGGATTATTTACATCTCATGAGAACTTTGCAGGAGCAATTCATGGAGAGATTGATTGGTGAACACTTAGCTTATGGAGGAAGTTTATCACATTTTGGTGTCACCAATGGAGGAGGAGAAGAGTTGCGGCACTCACCTTGTCAGTTGCTTAAGGACAAGCAAAATTTGGGAAGGGAGGACTATATTATTCCCAATTAGTCATGATCTAATTGGAATATTCATTTTTTTTTATTACCTTGTTTAAAGAATAAAAGAGCTAAGGAGGTCCATAAAACTCCTTAATAATGAATAAATCAATGAAAAATGTGAAAAGGATAAATCTTGGCTACCAAATCAAGCACCCTTAGGTGTGAAAGGGGCTGGACAGTTTGATAGGGTCAACCTTGACCAAATCTATAGCGTTTTCATGGAGGAGTGACCGTCAATGAGGCACAACGCAGTTTTAGATGGAGATTCCTTGTGTGAAAGAAGTGATCTCATTGGAAGTGGTTTAGGGTTTTCAAGCTCTTAACTTATAAAAAGAAGAGGATGGAAACATTAGAAGGTGTTGATGAATATCATATTTCTGAATGTATTGTCTGTTTAGACATATATCTTTCTCTTTTAATTTAGCTGAGATAGAATGTTGTTTAGCATTGGGTGTTCCTAGTCAAGAATCCCACCTCTTCACATTGACTAGCTCTTGAAAGAGTTCATATTTCATTTTCCACTATTTGGCTGAAGGCCAAGCTTCTTATTTCAACTAAAACATAGATCCTATTGAGGGTTTGGTTGTCTTTGCAAGCTGCACCAAGTGGAGGCTAAATCTTCCAGATCTAGGCCGTTTTAGTGCTCCCTTTCAGTGGAGGAGACTTCTACATCATTGGGAGGAGAGTATTGGAGGAATTGAGCTTCATTTTCAGACCTTGGCATGAGGCGAACCACATTTTTATCCCTACAACACAGTTTGACTTCCAGAACTACGTTATTCCTGTAGGTGCATTTGGAGGGTGTTTTGGCACACGATTTGGAGAGTTGATTTTCAAATGTTGGGGATTTTCCCTTCACTTTGGAGATATCTTGGAGGTGATAATTTTATTGTTTATATCAGATCAGATCCACTTTCCAAATCTAAATATTTCCATATATCTGCAGTCTTAGATCTTAGATCTACATCTTGTACATGGTGTTTTGCTGAAAACCCCAAGGGGGGTTATTAGAGGAGCTTGTATAGTGCATGGATCTATTGTTGATCTAACCTTTTTTCCACATACTTTTTTTAGATCTGATGTGTAATATAAAACTATGAAGAGGAAATGAATAATCCTATAAGACTTTTTCCAGTCTTTATACATGGTTGCAACACCTCATTTTGAGGATTTTCTCACAATGGAGACTTTTATTTTCTTGTCGTGCATCTTATGGGCCACTTTTAACATGTATTTTGTTGCTATAATGACTAATCAAAGGTATCCATATTGGCCTCCTGCTTTATAGAAGATGATCTGTGTTATTTTCCTATCTTTCTGCATTGTATTGCGACATTCCCCATTTGGGAATATTACAAGTAAGTTAAAATCCAAGGGACCTTGGACAACCATCACATATATATAGATAATATTTCTAGCCAAGGTGATAGGAAACCCAGGAAGAATCCCTAATGGTTGATTGATTCCTCTTTTAAAATCCCACAAATTCGAGGTAACATGCACAAGCTACAGGGAACTAAAATCTTTGCAAGTATTTGAGGATAGTATACTTACATATGCGCCTTCATCTATTATTTTTCTTGGTACAGCCACATTATAGACTTGTACTGTGATCTCAAAAGGCATGTAAGAAGGAATATGATATCTCGTCAATCAAATCCAATCAAAATAAGCGATCAAACTACTTGGAGGGGGTGTCGTGGGAATGGGAGGACTATCCTCTTGTGTTACAGGAGTAGGAGAATCACCCTCCTGGATGGCAGGAATGGAAGGATTTCCTTGGGAAACAAAAAAAAAAAAAAACTAATCTAAGTGGTGTGAGATTCACTCTCTATGGGAAAGGCTTCATTAACTATAGGTGGAATCAGGTAGACTGTTTTATCAACCAATGGTTGGTCGGGAATGGACTTATGAGATTGAATTCCGTAGAGGGTGGAATTGACTAGAAATTAAATTTTATCAATGACTTCATCAAGTAGTGGAGGATTAGGGAAAAATTCTAGTAACCAACTGGAATAGAGGGCTCAGAAGTCGTAAGGGTATCCAACACTTTAGAGGCTTCATCGATATAAGGAAAAAGGTGAATGGGATGATTCCGTTCATATAACCTACAGGGAAGTTTCACACTGTATTTTTTCCTATGAATCTTATTTTCACTAGATGAGGGTTTGTCACCAACATGATCTCCAGAGGTTGATGAAAAAGGCTCATTTGGGCCAGTGGAACACACTTCTAATGCTTTGAGAATACTAGGATAATCTCTGAGAAGGTGGTCAGCCTTGCATAGACTGTAAGGGAATTTGACTGTGTGGGATTAATTAGAAGGTATTCCAACATCAATCACATTCGTATAAGTGGTTGTTGGGTTTCCTCCTTGCTTATTGTCATTCTTCTTCTTTGACCTCTTCTTCTTCTTCTTAGCCACCATTTTATTAGAATTAAGAATTTCATCAGGTGAAGAGGAATAATGGGGTGAAGAAATAGGCGAACAAGACGAGAGGTCAACCTTGGGATCAACACGGGGTTGACATTATTCAGGTGGAGGAGAACTTGGTTGAGAAGTAGCTTGGACATTCAAAACCATGTGGGTCGAAAATAACCAAACTTGAAACCCAATGGTTAATCCCGGGAGGTAAAACATTTCCATATAGGGAGCACCAACATTTTCAAAAGGAGGAAAAGCACCAGAATTCCCATATGAGGGAATTCCTTGATTGGTAAACTCAGGAACTATTTCCATTAGCCCCAACCTAGGATCACCTAAGGAGTTGTGCATGGGAAAAATGTTCTTGTGTACAATAAATTTTAGAAATTAAACACAAAATAAACCAAAAAATGGTAATCTAGGCAAGAGGGTTTACCAAGTATCCATGAAATGAAAAATACCTCCTGGTGAGAAAGAAAAGTACGCGAAGGAAATCTCCCCTAATTTTGTGTTTTTTGTATCGCGTTTATGAGGCGAAACATTCGGTTACTTGTGGCTAAAGGATAGAAACCTAGTGGGGTCTCCCATTATATACTTGAAGATATGGGGAACACAAGTCCGTGTTGGCACTGTCTAATGTGTAACCATTCAGTAAAAGCATCTTGATATATTTATCATGCGTGCCACAAGTGTTATATACTTCTATATGCAGGACGTGGTTTCACTCCTAGAATGCAACATAGGATGTTAGCGAAAGCTTCCAAGTTTATAGATGCTAGATCATGTCTCTAGCTTAGACCTTTAAATCTTATGTGTTAAGTTCCAAATGCTCCTTAGGTTCATTGAATAAAATTTTAAATTTTTTCTTTAATTTAAGTCTCGGTTTTCAGGCCTTACCAATGTCACCTGAATCCCTAAAATGCAACGAACATGAGAGATTGATTCTTTGAATTCAATGAATACTATCTAGTTTAGGGAAGAGTTTCAAATAAGGATGCATTAGATGAATATTTTCATAACCTGATCACTTTCACTATCACAATTCAATCCAAAATAATCAAAGACACAAATTATGTAATGTAATCCATGAAAACATCTTTTTTGAAAACTATGCAATTGTAATCTATGCAATTGACAAAGCACCTAGAATCACTACGACGATGAGGATGCACGATTTGAAAGAAAATAGATCAAAGATGAGCTAATAGAGACAATGAAGTCATTGAATAGAAGGGAACAATATTAAATTGAGCAGGGAACGAAGCCTAGAAGCACAAGACACACTAGAAATCAATTAATAGAAACCCAAAAATAATTTACTCAAAAATTGGCATGCCTATGAGGATACACCTCACACTCGAAGGGGATAAGCAGAGTTGTTTTCAAACATGCAGCATTGATCTGTGCTTCTATCATAGAATTTGCAGTACTGATGAAGGAAAATTATTAAAAATAAAAGGGTTGGTTCAAAGAAAGCGAGACTTATCACTTCAAAAAGGAGATTGAAGATTGTAACTAATCACAGATGCCTGTAATATTCCCAAATTTTTACATGATATTTGGAATATTAAAATTCTTAATAAACTTATTCAATTAACTAAATAGAAGGGTGAAGGGACTAACAATCCTCAAGATGAATAAAGATCCACTTTTTATGTGTGAATGTGGATTAATTTAACTTAGATCTACATAATGGAGTAGTGGGGTAGCTACTAATGTGAATGGAATGGAGATCATGGAGGGAATCTAATGTAAGATCATAGAGAATTCGTGATGAATTGATGGAGGAAGTAGTGCATTTAATGCAAACATGATGGAGAAGGTGCACATTGCATGTAGACATGATGGAGGACTTGGAGAGACAACGTACTCAACCATGGAGGATTATGTTTGTATGAAAAACGAGGTTTAGAGGTGGGCTGGGGCTTGGGAAGGGTCACTTTGTATATAAAAGAGATGAAGGAAATATTGGAGGTATGTTTGAGTTTATGATTTGAAGATATATTTAGAAAAGTATTTGTCACGTGACATTTCCATGTTTTCTGATGTTGTTTAGCTAAGTTTGTTGTGCTATTTAGCACAGGGTGTTCCTGAGTGGGAATACCACCCTCACCCATAGAGGACTTGTGTTCCTACTTTGGGAAGTTTATTCTGAGTTTCCATACATCATCAGGCATTGGTGCCACACTCTTTCCATTCTCTGCAGAACACCTACCTTCAGGAATTACACAATCTCTGAAGATCATTTGGGAGGTGGAGGTTGTCTTCAGTATTTCAGCTTGAGAACTGGTGAAGGATTATTCCTATCACCTTGGGCATGAATATAAAAATTCCTAGTGCTTCATTCCAAATATTTCATCAGGCCAAACTTTATTGACCTCCTATCAGCAACACTCCCATCAAGGATTGTGCAGTCCATCATTGCAGATCCAGAGGAGGAAGGAAGTTCCTAGAATTTTTGCTAGGAATCCTGTGAGGGATAATCCCCTCACCATTTCCATCAGCCTGGAGCTTATTGCAACACATTTAAATTGGCATTTAGTCTCTCCCTCTTGTACAGTGATGGTTTCCCAGCAGTTGCATTTTCATTTGTTGCATCTTGAAGGAGGAGGAAGAAGAGACAAGATCTCAAGCTCCTATATTGAAGATCTGAAGGAGGGATCAACCCTTAAAGCTCAGATATGATTGTACAACACATTTCAACCATATTTGGATCAGATATATATTTAGATCTGCATAACCCAATAGTCAAAGGATCGAACCCTAAGAGGATGATTTTCCAAACTCATAGTTCTGGAAAATCCTTTCTGGGTTATCTTGGGTTCCCATCACATTGGCCAGATCTTGAATATTGGCATCATCAGAGCTCCTGAGCTCCATAGATCTGCATTTCCCTCTGCAGAAGCTATATGTACATCATCAGCAAAGGGGAAAACGTAGTATTGCTTCCTATATCTCTCTAGCTACGTAGTGCTAGTTGTAGCATGTTTGTAGGGTCATTCTTGGGCCACCTCTTTAGCCAGGTTACCTCTATTTTTACATTGTTGTAACTGTAATCCATCTCCAATGAATAAAAGTCTCATATTCTCTGTATATTATTATTTTTTCTTTAGATTTATTATTTACTTAGTTTCAGTTCATATATTGTGTTTTAGTATTACTGCATTCTCCCTTTTGGGTTATTACAATGGTATCAGAGCTTGATCTTTGGCTCAACTTGTGGACGCTTCATCTTTTGCATCAAAAGAAGAAGCAAATATTAGAGATGTAATATAATGGAGGGATTATGTTTTTCTACATATTTCTTGATAAATATGAAGGATCTCTCTAAGGAGCTTAATGAGATTAAGGAAGAAAGGAAAAAGGAAACCTCAATAAGGTTTCAAGATGGAAAATTTCCTAGTACTTCTTATCAGCAACAAAGTAGACAGGAGAATCATAGATCTCCTTATAGATCTACTATGCCCACTTTCTCTTAATAAGGTGAATGGTATAGAAATTAAGAAAGGAAAGAACCTGAGACTAGTGAGACTCTGATTTTGTATCTGGTAGAGTACAAAGCATAGTCTACAGCATTCAAGGAGAATCTAACTCACCAACAATACTTCAAAATCAAATAATAAAGAGGATCATATAGCATCAATAGAAGAAAAAGGCACAATAGATTTTGTTTTCCCACATTTGATGGATCTTCTTCAAGCATTGTCAAGGCTTGGAGGAAAGAGTTAGATGCATTTTTCAGGCTACATCCTGTGGCTAAAAAAGTGGCTGTCCAGATTTTAGCACTTCATCTTCTATGTGAAGCTAATTATTGGTGGTTTGGTCACATGGAAAATGTAAAGGTGACTAAATATTCAGATTTACTTCACAATATGAGGAAGAAGTTTGATGTGAGAAAACCAGAGATGTGTCACAAAGAGAAATTTCCTAAGGGAAAAAAGGAGGATGTCAATCTTGTCCCTCTAGACAAGTAGTCACTACATTCACTACCAACTGCAGAAGTATTTGCATCCAGAGAAGAGAGACTTGCACTTTTGTGAGATAGTCTTAAACTATTAACACATAGAGTCCCATGCATGATTGAGGAGACACATGAGAAAGAGGAAGTATATTCCATCTCTAGTACACTTGGAGAAGAGAAACCATCACTCTTACTACCAGTTGGAGAGATCATTGCATCGACAGAGGAGCTCTTGTGATCTTCCAAGATGTTTCTGAATCTTAGTTGATCCAAGGTATGCATCCATTTTGATCTCATATTGATTTAGTACCTCTTATTGAAACTTATGGGGACATGTCATAATGGAAAGTGCATAACCAAGGGTTAGAAAAAAATACTGATTTGGAGTAGCAACATATAACTGTGTAGGGGACCCTTCATGTAATCAAGGAGGAGATGAAAAAATATCCCAGATTGTCATTGATAAAATACATACAACCCTTTGAGTTGAAATGTGGAATTTCAGAAGATGGGATAAGCATGATCCTATCTCCAATGGTTGGCTATGAGTTCAACATTGTGCCTTGCTTTGAGACAACATGTGTACTACCTTGCAGATCTACAAAGTTGTTAAAGAGTAGCTATGAGAAGAGGAGGACCCATTACTTATGGGAGAAATCATATGGAAAAATTATTCATTAAGCAATGGAGAGAAATATGATAGATGGTAGACATCTTGAGATGGGAAACCTTTTCCCCTTTCTAGACGATAATTTCTCAATGAGCATCTCAAAATTCAAAGAGAAACTTATACCTGCAGCATATCCAGAACCTCATTGGTTTTGGGAGGCCATTGATGAGAAGAAGGTCTCGTTCAGATATCTCATTGGAGGTGCACTTCAAAAATTCATTGAGTGCAAATTTCTTCATCAGTTTAAGGTGGATGGTATTCTACAAAGGGAGGATACCAACTTTATGCAGAACATCATTCATCTTCCACATTGGGATGAGTGGCTAAGGATGATAAGAGAGGGGTTGCAAGACCAGTTGCAGATATATGACATGGGCCAAGAAGAAGCTTGGTTACGTTGGTTACTCTTGGGTGAGTTTGGTTACTACCTAAAGGCTCCTATTTATTTGATCCATGCCTTGAATAATAGTCATGTAATGAAGGAGGAGGCATGGCTGCGCTGGCTGCTCTTGGGTGAGTATAGTTACCACCATATGGCTCATATTTTTCTAATTCATTCCTTGTGTATCAATGATATAATGCAACAAAATAAGGCATGTTCATGTGTGTTTCCCATGAGAGAGTTTGGCCATCACATGAAATTTCCTAGGTCTATGTGTATTGTATTGTGTCTAACTTTGCATGATGCTCTCTGATATGTATTAATGGTGATTACTTGTATTGAGATGATGTAACATTCCACATGTCTATGAGTATGTTTTTACTGCATGATGCACATTACGAAGTGAGAAGGCGACAAGATCTCTTGTTGTGTTGGTTTCTTTTGGAGGAGTTTGGCTTGACCATCTTGCATGGTGGAGATGGATGATGGAAGCAAGAGTCCCTACTACAATGGTTACCATTGGAAGAATATGGTTTGAAATATTTGTCTACCCATATGTCTCTATTTCTTATTTTGCATAATTTTGGAATGATGCTTGGATCCAACAAGGCCAACAGGGCTAAGCATGAGGGCATGTCAATGCTAAACCAACTTCATAAAGCATGGGATGAAGAGGTGTTTTTTGTGATGGGAATTTTCCTTTGTGAAAATAACCACTTTATATTATGTATCTCATGTATTGATGATGATGTAGGGTAGCCTATGATTTTCACTTGGTACTTCATGGAGGAAGGAGGACATCTAACCATATAGTTGGAGGTCTTTCTATGCATTTTTGAGAGACAACTTTGGAACCAAAAATGCATAACAAATTGCAGCAAATGGAGGAGGCCTTCCTTATGTGGATGTGATTTGGAGGGGAATAGATGGCTCTGCATCTACTTTTGCAGTTGCATGAGGACAAGCAAAATTTTTCTAGGGAGGACTGTAATATTCCAGAATTTTCACATGATATTTGGAATACTAGAGTTGTTAATAAACTTAATGAATTAAGTAAATAAAAGGGTGTAGGGACCCACAATAATGAAGATGAATAAATATCCACTTTTTATGTGTGAATGTGGATTCATTTAACTTAGATCTACATAATGGAGTAGTGGAGAAGCTACTAATGTGAATGGAATGGAGATCATGTCTCATTAATGAGATAGATCATGGAGGATGATGCAATTGACTAAGATCATGGAGGGAATATAATGTAAGATCATAGATCATTCATGATGAATTGATGGAGGAAGTAGTGCAATTTATGCACACATGATGGAGAGGGTGCACATTACATGTAGACATGATGGAGGAATTGGAGAGATAGTGCAGTCAACCATGGAGGATTATGTCCACATGAACAACGCAGTTTAGAGATGGGCTAGGGCTTGGGAAGGCTCACTTTTTATATAAAGGAGATGAAGGAAATATTGGAGATATGATGGATTTTATGATTTGAAGATATGTTTGCATCAGGATTTGCCAAGTGACATTTCCATGCATTCTTATGTTCTTTAGATAAGTTTGTAGTGTTGTTTAGCACATGGTGTTCCCGAGCAGGAAAACCACCCTTACCCATAAAGGACTTGTGTGCCTAATTTGGGAAGGTTATTCTGAGCTTCCATCCATCATCAATAATTTGTGCCACGCTCTTTCTATTCTCTGCAGAACACCTACCTTTAAGAATTATGAAATTTTTGAAGATCAGTTGGGAGGTGGAGGTTGCCTTCAGTATTTTAGTTGGATAATTGGTGAAGGATTATTCCTATCACCTTGGGATTCAAGATAAACATTCCCAGGACTTCATTATAGATCTAGAATCAGGCCAAACTTTATTGACCTCCTATCAGCAATAGTACCATCAAGGTTTGCGCAGTACATCATTATAGATCTAGATGACGAAGGAACTTCCTAGTATTTCAGCTAGGAATCTTGTGAGGGGTCATCCCCTCGCCTTGCCATCACCATTTCCATCATCCTGGAGCTTAATTTGGCACATTTCAGTAGGCATTGAGTCTCTCCCTCTTGTACAATGCAGTTTTCCTAGGATTTTCATTTTCATTTTCTGCATCTTGAAGGAGGAGGAAGAAGAGACAAGATCTCAAGCTCCTAGATTGGGGTTCTAAAGGAGGCATCAACCCCCAAATCTCATATTTTTTTGTAAAACACATTTCAGCCATATTTTTTTCCGATATAGCTCAATATATGCATAACCTATCAATCAAAGGATCAAACCCTAAGAGGGTGATTTTCCAAACTCATATATCTGTAAAATCCTTTCTGGGTTATCTTGGATTCCCATCACACTGGCCATATCTTGAATCTTTACATCATTAGAGCTCCTGAGCTCCATAGTTCAACATTTCCCTTTGCAGCAGCTATATGTACATCATCAACAAAGTGGACAACGCAGTATTGCTTCCCGCAGCTCTCCAATTATGCAGTGCTAGTTGTAGAATGTTGTAGAGTCATTCTCGACCACCTCTTTAGCTAGGATACCTCTATTTTTACACTGTTGCAACTGTAATCCATATCCAATCAATAAAAATTCTCAACTTCTTTGTATATTCATATGTTGTCTTTATATTTATTTTTTACTTTATTTCAGTTCATCTATTGTGTTTTAGTATTACTGCATTCTCCCTTTTGGGATATTACAAAGCTAGAAACAAGGGAGAAATAGACACTCGACATAAGAGGAAAAAAAAAAAAAAATCTCAAAGAGTTGAAGGAGACTACAGGTAGATCTCCAGCGTAGTTGGCACTTTTTTTATCTAGTTAAATCCTCTGTACGGACATAGACGATCCCTCTAGCCCTAGAGTGGGTCTAGATACAAAGGGAACAAAAAAATATCTACTTTCCTAGATTACAATTGAAACATAGAATGAAGAATATGGCCTACCTAGGCTTGATACTATGATGTTGCTCCTCATTGAAGCCTTGGTATTTCTCTCTTCCAAGATTGATCTTCGTTGCTACCAGTGTTCGACTACCTGTACCAATGAACAAAACACAACGAAAAATGTAAAGGTGCAAAAATCATATATAAAAGGTAATCTATCTAACTGATCAAGGAGTGCTAGAGTTCTAATCACATTCACATATAACAATGGAAAAAAAATACCAATTTCATTATATTATTGCTCAAAAAATTACAACCTACACCTTGATGTCATAGCCCTCCTTTGACCGGTGCGGATCTGAGCACATCTCCAAATAACTCTTTTTCCAACTCAATGTAGGAAGGATAAGGGTCTGGACTCTCTCCTTCTATGCCTAAGACAATCTTCAAATGCTTCTCTATTGTTCTTCTCTTCTATTATGTTCTATCTAGAAGAGGAATTGGAAGGTGATCAATTTATAGTGATGAAAAAGAGGACATGGATCCACTTAACGTGGAAGAAAGGTTTATCTCCTTGGGTGGTTCTTATTTTGTAGGAATAAGAGACCCAATGTAGGAAGCTCGGCCATATCCTGATAAAAAGGCATCCACTTCTCTGTTCTCAAAGCTTCGAGGTCATGAATCTTTGTTTCTTTTCTTTTTAAAGCTTATAGAATTGGCTCAGCATGGTTATCGGATCCATACCAATGTTAATCGACGCTGGTCACAAGCTTAGGATTTGATATAAGCACTGGTGAGACATTGAAGGGTCGTGCTGCTCCAAAAAAGTGGGTTCTTAGGGAGCTTTTCATAAATGAATAAAGAGGAGTTGATATTTAGATTTTATGGGATTCAAAGGCATGTTTTCTATGATGGTAAAAGTACACGAGGATGATTATAGGGGTTCTCCAGGATCTGGGAACAGGGAGTACAGGGACAGTGAAAATATCCTATGTAACATATATTTTCCTCATAGAATAAGGCTTCGCTATCTGCCATAGTAGTAATTGATTCCACATATTCTAATTTGATTAGTTTCGATCAAGAAAACCATGTTCGTCACTTTCCACCTCAACTTTCATTTATTATTCAAGTTGTCATTATGGGTAAGACCATTCATCGGACTATTATTGATGAAGGTTCCTCCACTTATATTATTTCCATCTCTTCTTGGAAATCCCTTGTCTCTCCTCCTCTCAACCAATCCCATAATACATTGGAAGCTTTTGATGGTATATGTTTATGCTTGTATGGTATAGTCAACGCCCTACTAATTCCTTTGGAAGGAAAAGCTGTTAATATGGAGGTCTAAGTTGTTGACACACCTCTCAGTTACAACCTCCTACTTGTTCACAGTTAGACAAGTTCAATGGTTAGTGTAGTCTATATTTTATTTCCTGTGCTTCACTTTCCCCATCAAAGAAATATTGTCATGGTTGAACAACTAGAATTATTTTCTAGTGATTCTTTGACTGTAAATGTCCCTTACGTTGGGAAGTCAACCATAGCTTATGAGATTGTTGGAACAGGTCTTTTCAAAGACTCATACATGATGGAAATTTTGTCCCTTACTCCTCCCTCTAATATCACTTTGGTTAATTTGATCACATATCATCATGACCCTTTAATCATACCCAATAATGATCATATTGACTAGTTTAGTGATTTCATGTCGCTTAACCCTGTTGAACAAGAGTATCAAGCTATTTTTTTAGCTTTTGGGGCTGCATCTAAAAATTTTGATTGTTTGAATATAATCCTAGACACGTATTCACAATATTGTTAGCTTGGTTTGTTGGATTTTGATGATCCTTGGAACAAAAAGTTTCAGACTAACGAAAGCATTGTCAAAGTCATGTGACATGGAAAATTTTCTTGGAATGATTCTCATCATCGTTTCTTATTTCTTCCAAGACTTGTTAATATTCCTACTTGTCTAGAGACACTTGTTTCCCCTGTAATTATTGATTCCCTTTAGACACCCATCTCATGTCATGGGGTGTTGTGGGAAGGAAATTTGGGAAACATCTTGGAAATCATGCCTTTCCATTTCTTTGTGAAACCTAATGTCTCTGTTAATATTCAAATTAGAGCCCCACATGCTCCCTTCTACCCAATTCTTACCATTTGGTCAAGTCTCCAAATGGGAAATTATTTCCCTGCCTCATGACCCTCACTCGGCCAAGGGGCCTGGTAACTTTATCGTCATTGTGACTTCTAGAAAAAAGTTTGTCGAGGTAATGCCTACATGCAATATAAACGATACAACTATCTTCTTGTCTATGTTAATCATGACTGAAAAAAAAAAATTGTGAGTCCTGAAATGGAATCTATCTGAAAAGTATCCATCCAAAATACTTTGTACTTTAGTGTGTGTTTCATTAGTGTGCAATTTTTAGTGTGTTTTGTTTGAATTTTTTGCAAACATATTTTCCACTACTTACCACGTTCCACTTAGTTTGTAGATTATGAGGAACCCTCATCCTCATGTTGGTGTCACTTATGGCACTTTTCGTAGTAAACAAAAACCATATTCCATTGTGTGGGAACTTTAATGGTGAGTTTGTGAGTTTACAGGGCATATGTCTAGGTCGAAAAACTAACAATATTGTTGAATATAGTTCGGTTATCAAACTATTATCAGAAGCGGTTTCCCTTGGAATTAGGGCATTAGTTGTCAAAATTGAATTAAAACTCATTGTATTACAGTTAAAAATGAATTTTTCAATTAGAAACCTTCGTATTTTCTAGGGATGTACCTATGTGTTCATCTCTTGGAAATAAATTTTGATTACATCACTTATCATCATATTCCAAGAAATATATATATAGTAAAGGATACAATGGAAAATAACATTTTAGATAGACATATATGTAACATTTAAAAGGAAAACATGGCACAAATGAGCATTAAATAGCATCAGGAAGCATTTATATGTCTATATATGTAAATTTTTCAAAAAGTGTGATACATCAAAACATCAAAATCACTATTCCGAAACACATGGATTCTCAAGCCTACATAAGTGAAAAAAATAATACTAGAGACACATGCCTATCCTCTCACATGAAGCTCATGGTTAAATGTAACCACTCGGATGACGAGACCTAATAGTAGATGTATTATGGCTAGTAACCCCATAGTATGTATATTATATTGTACTGGAATATCATCAATATCATCATAATATGGTATGCCTGTGGTCAAAGCTACCAGGTTGTGCTCCACCTCAAATATAGGGTTGGCTCCCTCATAGTAAATAGTAACCTCTATCTCGAGAACAACCCTTCATGCTATCTGAGAAAAACCTTGAGTTCTCATTCATCTGAAAACTCAAAAAAATCATAAGTTAAATTCTCAATACACAATAAATAAAAATAAAAAAATAAAAAAACCTTAAAAAAAATTATTACCTGAGTCGTACCACTATCCTCATGGTGGTAGAAGTAAATATGGATCTCCTCTAAAGTCATTCCCTACATATTCCCAGTTATATACTACAATCAACTGTTATCATATCGATACGAAGAAGGCATGAAATAAATACATATGTTTCCTGCATCTATGACGATGCATCAACTCACTCCATCTCAAAATTCCTTGATCTCTAACAGCAGGAGGTCCCACCTCTATCCACAGACAAAATAACAATAGAACCCTCTCTAAGAAAAGGGTCACGAGGTTCGACCCATAGAAAAACTATTTCAGCTTCACATTCATGAAATTTGTGAGTTGATCCTTCATTTTGATGAGTAACCTCTTACACGAGTTGAAAACCATTGGACTCATACAGTCCAATGCATATTAAAAATGGGATTTTCTTGCCTCATGCAAGGCCTACACTATTACTACATGTACTGTTAGCCATCTATAATTTATGTTATACCAAATGATGGCTAAATATGTTCTTAAGCCTTCAAGAAGAAATCTTCATGGAAAACTACTAGTTCTTGAAACCTTCTTGGTGTTTGTTTTCTTATAAATCATCTTCACTACTGTTTTCACAAGAAATCCTTCAAAGTAGCCCTGCTGATTCACAAAGAAAACTGCCTTCAAACTCATAATCCTCATCATTTCTCCATTTCAAAATGTTTTTTTCATTTCCCCCATTTTTCCCTCATTTCCCCGTCAATTATTCCTACACTTCCTCAAAATCCCCTTTCAAACCTTATAAATCCCCTTTTCCGGTTTAAAATCACCTTTTCTAATCTATCAGAACCCCTAAAAAATCTCAAAAACCTCTTCTTTTAATCCTTTCCACCCCTTTTTATACATTTGGCCTTAAGCGCTTTTCGGCTTAAGCCCTAGCCCCTTTCTGTCATATGACCTTGCACCCTGCGACCAAGCACTAAGTCCTATCGCACATCAGCATTTCCCGTTTCCACTCCCCAAACTTCCTTTTCCCCCTGGAGATGTGATTTCTCGATTTAAAATCTCCACCATTGATTTTATTTCCGATCCAACGGTCTTCATCGTGTCATGCAATCGCATCGCGCCATCACAATCACTCTTTCCCTGGTTCCGATCCCCTTTCCTTTTCTCCACCGATGTGATACCCCGATTTGATCTCCACCGTTGATCTCGTCCCTGATCCAACAGCTCTCACTCCATTGCACTATTTCAATCACTCTCCTCCATCAGTCATCACACTGACCTTTCCCATCACCCATCAACCATCACACCTTCCAAACTCTTCCTCCCCATACCTTCTCTTCTGCTGATTGTCGATCCTCCAAGTTGATCTCTGCCATCCATCTCATATATCTAATGGCCCGAATTGATTCACCTCCTCTTCCACCTGTGGGCACTTTCTACACACGAATTAACTATAAGAGTGCCCCTGCAATTGACTCGTTTGACAACTGAAGATCTTGATCCAACGGTCCAGATTTACTGCGGCGCCACCCGGCCCACAAACCCATCCGTACCTCAAGTGCCCCCACTATACATATTTTCTTTCATTTTTCCCGTTGGTCCCACCTGACCATGATTGGGATTTTTGTCGTGTTTCCTTCAAATCTCCACCATTGATCTGCCCCCCCAAGATCCAACGGACCCCGGTCGTCTTCGCGCCCACTTCTCCGTAGCTGTCCAAAACCCATTTTCAATGCAAAAGAGGCAGTTTTTTCCCTAGACACACATTAAACCTGTCCCACCATTTCCTCCCGCCATGCTACTCTCATCCCTCCGCGTTCATTCTCAACCATAGATCTGCACCCCCCAGATCCAACGACCCAGATCCCATTTCCCGTTCATTTTTATCCCCCTCCCCCTCCGTGCACTTTGAACGCGAAATAGGCATTTTTGATAGGACACTTGTTTTCCTATGACCCATATCATGTTTTATCAACCTAAAACCATTTACTGCCTCGACCCCATGTGAAATTTTTTTTCGAAAAACTACTTTTCCAATTCTTTGCGCCAAACTCAGTTTTGAACCCTGGTTTTTGTAGTTTTGCACCATGAGACCCTTTTTTGCTGCATCGACCACCTCCTCACAGCTCCTTCACGTCTTTCAAGCCTATGAAAGTAGTTTAAACCCAAAAACGGAAGTTTTATTTAATTTTTTATTGTTTGGTTGCAGGTTTTCATGGTGGTTAAATATTGAAGTCGTCCTACAGCAAAATTGTTGCAGAAGCTGAGGATGACGATCCTCAGGGCCTAATTCAATGCAGAAAGGGAAAAAGGGTTAAAATTCCAAGTTTTCATGAGTGTATTATGAACACTGGTAATTCAGTAAAACCCTCCAGCGCACAAGGAAAGTACATGTCAGAAAACAATAGAAGTTAATGAAGAACAGTGAAGAGAATTAAATATTAAAAAGGGTTAAAGCGCGAAGATTGAAGATCAAAGACCTTAATCCATATTTAAATGGATAAAGAAACATAAGGACAAGTAATCAAGGATAACTCAGTTGGAAAGGATAGATCAATGAGACAGAACGCCTCATGCATGACAGAGCAAAGCAGTTAATTCATCAAAATATCTGAAGCCACTTGTAGCCTGTTTTTTACCTACAAAGACACTTTAACAGTTCTCACACTGACAGGACATCTTTTGACTGCCAATGCAGTTATTTTAAGACATGGGAAAGCCTTAAAAACCATTCTTTTCACCTACTTTATCCTCAGAAAGTAAAGAGAGAGTTATTAAACAGAGAAGTAGTGAAACTCATTCCTACCTTACACCTTGCATGGTTTTCAAGGCTAGGAATGCATTTACTCTGTGATTAATAAAATATTGAACCCTAAAAAGAGTTCCACCTCCTCATTCTTCTATAAATACTCTAGGAGTAGATCTTTGTTAGGGGTTGGTTGCCGGAATTCGAACTCTTTGAAGTTGTACATAGTCTGGCTGAATATTAAGAAGAAATTGATGTATTGGAAGATTGATAATGTTTTGAGATGTTTTAATGAGAAGGTTCTATCATTGGATCCCTGAGAATGGCTTTTGATGATGTATTCTAATCTGTTAATGTTATTTCTTTTTTTCCATTTTGTTCCATCATTCTATACTTATAGTAGAGTAAAAAAATTTAGGCTAAGAAATGTCTCCTAGAAGCACCTTAGACCTGTTTTCTCTTCATTGTCCTTATGTTTTCATCTGCTGAAGTTTTTATTGAGTAGTTTGACTGCTTTTCAACTCTTAAGCTTGTTTATTTCAGAAATAGTTCAAACATTTGGTCTCAAGAATGATTTACAGTTTTCCCTGCTTACTTGCTGCCACTTGAAAACTGTTTCTGAAGTCTCCCTTTAAAGTACCATTGTTTACAGTCTGCCAGAGAGGTTTGTTTTGATCATACCCTCTGTTCTTTCTGAGATAGTTGTTTTTAAGGTCTTTATAATTGTAGTCCTAGATGTCTAGGAGTTCCCTCTTATATGAATGTAGTTATTTTTAAATCTTGAATGTTTTCTTATCCTTGAAGGTGAAATATTTGGATGAAATAGATCGTTCCTCGACTCCTAGAATTCATTGGAAAAGTTTTTCCTGAAATGGTTATTTGCTAAAGTGTGGTTTGTAGAATTTA
Organism: Pinus albicaulis; assembly: GCA_034641835.2. Lineage (NCBI taxonomy): Eukaryota > Viridiplantae > Streptophyta > Pinopsida > Pinales > Pinaceae > Pinus > Pinus albicaulis. The sequence continues at coordinate 604,151,302 of CM076579.1, read as the reverse complement.
TGGTTAGCCCTGTCTATCAAATGCCTCTTCATGTTTAGATAATTTTTTAAGTCCCTTTGTTCAGGAGTACATATAATTAACAATTCTTAATTTCCCTTAGTTCTACTTCTCCTTCTAAAATCCTTAATGTCCATTTCATTTCATCCACCAAACCTAAGATCCACTGGCCAAGTTAGATTTTCCCTCTGATCCCATATCCATTGATTGAGCTTTTCATAGCTTCTTCTTGACTCCATTTCCCAATGGCTCTAATTTTCCCCCTTTCTATATATGTTTCCTAGATCATTCATGTCCAACCAACCAAACACAAACAAACAAACTTGCACTTCATAACTAGCCTAAAATCAACCCTTAAAAGAAAACAATGAAAAGATCCCTCTGTAAGACTAGGAGGGCTAGATCCTAGAGCTCTAAAGACTATTTTATATGTTGCATTGTCATTTGGTTTTCCAATCAGCCAAATCACAGGACCCCCAACATTTTGGCGATCACAGTGGGACTTCTGAGTTCATAGTTTCCTAGCAAGCTCTTATAGACTCATTAGTCCTTCAACAACCATAGCAACTCAGAAAACCCCAAAAAAAATTTAGATTGGCCTTCATTATAAACATTGGTGGTGGACCATAGAATATTTTACCTCCAAAAGAGCTAAGAATTTCCACCTAGTGACTCCACTGACCCCCGGTAGGCCTATTACTTCACTAGTCCTTGTCGACTTCCTTGGGAATGCATTGAGCAAACCCAATCATGTTGTTGGTGGATAGAAAAGTTCAAATCTTCCACCTGGTGACTCCACAACCTCCAAAATACCTAATGACTCCACTGGAAGAAGACTCTGAATTGGTTTAAAAGATACAGTGACCTCTTTTTTACAAACATGGATCTGAGTATAGACAGAGAAGCTAAACTAAACATATTATCGGACCTAATGGAAAAAATAGTGTACATACTTGAAAAGAAACTGGAAAGGCATGAGGCTAATACAGATGTTGATTATCTAGAACAACCCATGCTTTTTCCTAATCAAACACAAACTCAACCACTACAAGACATATACAACAAACAAAATATACATGATGAGCAGGATTACAGAGAAAACATGAAGAAGGTTGTCAAGAAAGTCCTGACAGCAGACATTTATCTTGTATTGTGCTGTTAAGGGAACTTTATGATGAAAATGTAAATGCAAAAAGTGAGAAGTGTTTTGAGGAAATAATAAGCCTCCTAGGAAACACATAACCTGAAATAGAAGAAAATACTTAAATTTTCCCTGCAAGCACAAGTAAAGATCCCCTAAGAGAGGCTGAAGAAGACATCTAGCCTCACAGTCAGTCAACACAAGAGAAATAGGACTGTTGTTCATATGTCCAAAGAAAAATAAATATTCCTCCTCTTCTGATAGAAGAAGAGATTGCTCGAATATTAAACAAACAACCAACCTCTATGATTTCATTGGAACAAAAGACTTTTGCTCATCTACCTACTGAACCTTGTTGTCTTGAACCAGAAAATAAACTTATAGATCAGCTTAAAGAATAACAAACTGATAACCCAATATTTTTGATTCGTGAGATTGTTTATACTAATGATTCTCCAATTTTTGATTAGTCTAGTGATGATGATGAGCTCCAAGTAGAAACTAATCATGCAGGGAAACCACGAGTTGATTGGTATCATGAACTTCACTATCATCAGCTTGAAAGTAGCAATAAACCAATAAAATCCATCAAAAATAGATTTCACATAATTGGGAGTCAACATTCTATTAGTTTTGATGATGAGGTTGAGAAGAAAGAGGAACTTCTTGAGCATGATGAATTTAAGGAACCTTCTCCTGCGAGGGATGAGGCAATAAAAGATATCCCTGCCTGAGAATATGATGATCTCTTCATAGAGTATATTCCACTAAATCAAAGCATACCAGGACTACAAGAGGACAACACTCTAATATATGATGAGTCCTCCAGTTCAGATGATAATGAAGATGAGGAAGAGGTTATTTCTCAAAAGAATATTAAGCTTGATCCAGTGGAGGAAAAAGTAAGCTTGGTTGAAACTTATCTTCCAAATATTCATAACCGGGTATTATTTCAATATCCCTATGCTCATTTCTTGAAGACATTTGAAAAAGGGATAAAGGTTGTTAGAATCATTGTATTACCAAAAGAAAGAAGATTGTTTAGCACTACTACTAAATAACTAGGGATGTGGGAATGGCGCTATCTATCCAGCATGCTCAAGGAGATGAGAAAAGATCAATCATGGAATCATCTAATTGACTGGATGTATTGGAAAAGAAAATTTTTCAGCTAAACATGTAAATATTTCAGAGTTAGATTAGGGTAGGTAGGAATGCAATAAAGCTCAGCCTATGAGCATTTAGTTAGTTTTTGGTTTTTTGATTTGAAAGAAAAAAGAGAAAATACAAAAACAATAGAAAAGAAGAGAAAAGAGGGAAGATATAAAAGAAGAAAGGTACAACCCCATACCAAAAAAGAAAAGAAAAATCTAAAAGTGTACAAGCCTAAATGCCACTACTTGAAAGAGCATTTCTATTTAGTCATATAGCCTAATCATGACTAGATAGATTTCAATTTACTGCTAATAGGTTAGTGAAGAAGATTTTCCAAACTATTTAATCTTGGCTTATCAGTAGACTAGATTAGGATAGGAAAATAATGGTTCAAGCATGCTCAAAATCTAAACCAAAGGATCAAAAGAAAAAATGGCTCTAAGAAACTCAAAACCTGAGCCAGAGATACAAAGAAGATTGGTTCTAACATGCCGAAAACTTGAACCAGATAGAGAAGAAGAAGACAACTCTAAAAAGATCAAAATCAGAGCTGGAAAAGAAAGGAAGGACTCTCATTGTTTTCAGATTTTAAGCCTTCCAATTTTTGTGTTACTTTTCTGCAAATAAAGGTCTATGTGCAGCTAGTTTCTTATGCCATAGACACTACAAAAAATTAGACTATTTCATCCTGATTTGACCGTGTTTTCAATTTCTATTTTCGAATGTAGAGAATGCAGATCTGTCAAACAGCTTAATCTTGATAAAGAGTAGATTAGGTAGAGAATTTTTTGAGTCCAACTATTTAATTTGGAGTCTTGGAATAAATAAGGGTTGCATTAGATATTTTTATCTTTCTTTTTTCAAAAATAATATGTAAAAGAGATGTCAGTCCAAGTGCACTGAAGAGAAGAAAAAATGCTAGGACAAGTAGTTTTGGGTAAGTAGAGGTGTTGTCTTAAACATTTTTCATGCTGCAGGTCATTGAATAATTATCAAAATACAAAGAAAATCAGCAAGAAAACAACGAAATTCTGCCCAATGGATGAGGCATTGGTCTGCTAAAAGCCAGAGATTGATAAACTGAGGTTCTAGACACCTAAAGGGCAAGCTGACCTCCCCAAGTGGAGCCACTGTTAACCATATATAATTTATGTTATACCAAATGATGGCTAAGTATGTTCTTAAGTCTTCAAGAAGCAATCTTCACGGAAAACTGCTAGTTCTTGAAGCCTTCTTGGTGTCTATTATCTTATAAATCATCTGCACTGTTGCTTCCACAAGAAATCCTTCAAAGTAGCCCTGCTGATTCACAAAGAAAACTGCATTCAAACTCGTAATCCTCATCATTTCTCCATTTCAAAATGTGTCTTTCATTTCCCCCATTTTTCCCTCATTTCCCCCTCAATTATTCCTGCACATCCTCAAAATACCCTTTTAAACCTTATAAATTCCCTTTTTTGGTTTAAAATCACCTTTTCTAATCTATTGGAACCCCTCAAAAAGCTTAAAATCCTTTGTTTTTAATCCTTTCTGCCCATTTTTATAAATTGGGCCTTAAGCGCTTTTCGGCTTAAGCCCTAACCCCTTTTCGTCATATGACCTCGCGCCCTGCGACCAAGCGCTAAGTCCTATCGCACATTGGAATTTCTCGTTTCCACTTCCCAAAAAAAAATTTCCCCTCGCAGATGCAATTTCCCGATTTAAAATCTCCACCATTGATTTTATTTCCAATCTGACAGTCTTCGTTGCATCGTGCCATCGCAATCGCTCTTTCCCTAGTTCCGATCCCCTTTCCTTTTCTCCGCTAATACGATCCCCTGATTTGATCTCCACCATTGATCTCATCCCTGTTCCAATGGCTCTTGCTCTGTCACACTATCACAATTTCTCTCCTCCATCGGCCATCGCACTGACCTTTCCCATCGGCCATCGACCATCAAACCTTCCAAATTCTTCCTCCACAGACCTTCTCTTTCGCCGATTGTTGATCCTCTGATTTGATCTCATCGTCCATCTCACAGATCTGACGGCCCGTATTGATTCACCTCCTCTTCCACCCACGGGCACTTTCTACACACGGATTAACTATAAGAGTGCCCCCGCAGTTGACTCATTTGACCACGAAAGATCTTGATCCAATGGTCTAGATTTACTGCGGAGGCACCCGGCCTACAAAGCCATCTATACCTCAAGCGCCCCTACTCTACATATTTTATTTCATTTTTCCCACTAGTCCCACCCGACAACACTGGGGCTTTTCACCGTGTTTCCTTCAAATCTCCATCATTGATCTCCCCCCCCCCCCGCAGATCCAACCGCCCCCGATTGTCTTCGCGCTCGTTTCTCCGTAGCTGTCCAAAACCCATTTTCAACGCGAAAGAGGTAGTTTTTTCCCTTGACACGCATTAGCCCGACCCCACCATCTCGTCCCACCCTGCTACTCTCATCCCTCCACGTTCATTCTCAACCATAGATCTGCACCCCCCAGATCCAACAGCCCAGATCCCATTTCGCATCCATTTTTCTCCCCCTCCCCCTCCATGCACTTTGAACGCAAAATCGGTAGCTTTGATAGGACACGTGTCATCCTATGACCCGTATCGCATTCTATTAGCCTAAAACCATTTACCACCTTGACCCCATGCGAAAACCACTTGCGGTTTTCCGCAAAACTGCTTTTCCAGTTCTTCACGCCAAACTTACTTTTGAACCCTGGTTTTCATAATTTTTCAGCATGAGACCCTTTTCCGCTACATCCATCGTCTCCTCGTAGCTCCTTCACCTCCGCCAAGCCTCTGAAAGTTATTTAAACCCAAAAATGCAGGTTTTTTTTAATTGTTTATTGTTTGGTTGCAGTTTTTCATGGTGGTTAAATATTGAAGTCATCCCATAGTGAAATTGTTGCAGAAGCCGAGGATGACGATCCTCAGGGCCTAATTCAATGCATAAAGGGACGAAGGGTTAAAATTCCAAGTTTTCTCCAGTGCATCATGAACATTGGTCATTCAGTAAAATCATCCAGCGCACAAAGAAAGTACCTATCAGCAAACGATAGAAGTTAATGAAGAACAATGAAGAGAATTAAATATTAAAAAGGGTTAAAGCACGAAGATTGAAGATCAAAGACCTTAATACACATTTAAATGGATAAAGAAGTGTAAGGACAAGTAATCAAGGATAAATCAATCGGCAAGGAGAAATCAACAAGGCGGAAGACCACGTGCATGACAGAGAAAATAGTTAATTCATCAAACTATCTGAAGCCACCTGTAGCCTGGTTTTTACCTACAAAGACACTTTGAGAGTTCTCACACTGACATGACATATTTTGACTGTCAGAGAAGTTATTTTAAGACATGGGAAAGCCTTAAAATCCATTCTTTTCACCTAATTTATCCTCAGAAAGTAAAGACAGAGTTATCAAACAGAGAAGTAGTGCAACTCATTCCTACCTTAGGCCTTGCATGGTTTTCAAGGCTAGGAATGCATTTACTCTGTAATTAATAACATCTTGAACCCTAAAAAGAGTTCCCCCTTCTCATTCTTCTATAAATACTTTATGAGGAGCTATTTGTTAAGGTTTGTTTGCTGGCATTTGAACTCTTTGAAATTGTACATAGTCTGGCTGAAGATTAAGAAGAAATTGAAGTATTGGAAGATTGATAATGTTTTGACATGTTTTGTTAATGAGAAGGCTCTATCATTGGATCCCTCAGCATGGTTGTTGGTGATGTATTCTAATTTGTTAATTTTATTTCCTATTTTCCATTTTCTTCCATCATTCTATACTTATAGTAGAGTAAAAAGTTTAGGCTAAGAAATGTCTCCTAGAAGCACCTTACACCTATTTTCTCTTCATTGTCTTCATGTTTTCATCTGTTGAAGGTTTTATTGAGTAGTTTTACTGATTTTCAAGCCTTAATCTTGTTTATTTCATAAATAGTTCAAACAGTTGGTCTCAATAATGTTTTATGGTTTTCCCCGGTTACTTGCTGCCACTTGAAAAATATTTCTGAAGTCTCCCTTTAAAGTACCATTGTTTACAGTCTGCCAGAGAGGTTTTTTTTTATCATACCCTCTGTTCTTGCTGAGATAGTTGTTTTGAAGGTCTTTATAATTGCAGTCCTAGATTTCTAGGTGTTCCCTCTTCTATGAATGCAGTTATTTGTAAATCTTGAACGTTTTCTTATCCTTGAAGGTGAAATCTTTGGATGAAATAAAGCGTTCCTCAACTCCTAGATTTCATTGGAAAATTTTGTCTTGAAATGGTTATTTTCTGAAGTGTGGTTTGTAGAATTTATGTTTAGCCGTATCTATCAAATGCCTCTTCATGTTCAAATAATTTTTTAAGTCCCTTTGTTGAGGAGTACATATAATTAAGGATTCGTAATTGCCCTTAGTTCTGCTTCTCCTTCTAAACTCCTTAATGTCCATTTCATTTCATCCACCAAACCTAAGATCCACTGGAAAAGTTAGATTTTCCCTCTGATATCCTATATCCATTGATTGAGCTTGTCATAGCTTCTTCTTGAATCCATTGCCCAATGGCTCTGATTTTTCCCCTTTCTATCTATGTTTCCTAGATCATTCATGTCCAACCAACCAAAGACAAACAAACAAACTTGTACTTCATAACTAGTCTAAAATCAACCCTTAAAAGCAAAAAATTGAGAGATCCCTCTCTGAGACTAGGATGGCTGGATCCTAGAGCTCTAAATATTGGTTTATATGTTGCCTTGTCTTTTGGTTTTCCAATCAGCCAAATCACAGGACCCCCAACACGTAAAATAGCGTAAAAGACGATTCTCAATGAAGGACCATTAACAATTTTAATGTCAAAATTTTATGCTCTTGGTCTTCTGAGAACCATGGCTGCAGTGTCTAGAAAGAAGCATATTTTTTCTCTCACTGCCTGGTCTAGAACTTGATAACTAGACTTGTAGTCCCCTCTTAGAAAAGCCAATGATGAAATAAATTTTGGACACATCAATCCCCAAGTTCTGACCACCAATCACACACATTTTATGGTAAATTTCCCACCATATCAGTAGATATTATAATAGTGTTGGAACTATGATTGCATGTGTTGTACTTAATGGAAGCCCAATTTTAATATACCAAATATATTGGTTCTAGATAAGCTCATAGGTGGCACAATGATGGGACATAAGTTTTTCAAATCATAATCATAAGATGGATAAATCACATATTTAACGAACTATACGTTAGTTGGTCAAAGAAAAGTCGTGTATAGACTGGAGTAAGAAGAAGCAAGGTTGTGTATGTGCTTACGCACTAATTTTATGATACCAAGGGTCCTTACCATGGTATTATCCCACAATATTGAGCGTAGTAACTATTATTTGATCCCATCTAAGAATACCATTGGAACTTGTGTGGTTTTGGCTGATGGTATTGGCTATGGCTCAAACTATATAAGGAGGTGAAAATCATAGTGCTATTGAGGTATGACCATGAGAATTGAATGAATAATTCAATATAAAGTATATCTGCATGGAATGGGCTAGATTAAATAAATAGATATGATATTATGATGCACTCATGAACACAATGATGGATCATGGTCTCTAGACCTGAAATTACTATGTATTTCATGATCTATTTATGGTTTTTTTATATCTATGGTTTGGTGCCTGTTAATTGAGGTGAAGGGTATGATCTGAGTAAGTTTGTGGTTCTGAAGTGTTGCACAGTCCTGAATTATTTCTAAATCTATACACGGGTTTGTCTCGTGTAAGTCATTTGCATGCAAGTTTGGCTCATTAAAATCACGTATATATTTAGTGAAAATAGTGAGATCTATATGCAAGTTCATTTTAGACGAAGCACATACAAACATGGATTGGTCTTAAGGAAGGCGCGTATGCAAGCCAGGGTTTCACTGAATAATGTTGAAGGAAATTTCTAATCAGTTTTGATATATTTCTGTTGTCTGTCAATGGTGCCTTCAATATAGATATGGGTTGTTTGAGTACTCATTATGCTGCTAGTTGGTTTTGTATAAATATAAGTGATGGGTTGATTGAAAATGAAATATTCTGCTAATTTTATGAGGGATATATAAATCTAGAAAAATATGTTTGAATATCTCTTATCTATTATGAGTCTCGTAAGAATGCTAATCTTAGTATATTAAGATCCATAGGTAGGTTACTTCATAGAAACGTGTGTATACACGTGCGCTTATGAAAGTAAAGTAGCGTATACATTTTTCTTATGGATGATTAGGGTTGTAGTTGATTTTGTGTGTTGATGCAGAAGTATGGGTTTATTTTTGTGGTCTGGTTACAATGATCTCAATGTTTTGTTCGAATTTGGTTGATGGTTGATCTACAATTTGCGTTGAATTAAAGGCTCTTGGATCTAGTGTGAAAATTTATGAAATGTGCTCTGCAGTGATTCTGAGGGTTTAAGCCTACAGTGTGGAAATCGAAGCTTCTTTCCAATAAGAGCTGGTGATCAAATCAGGGGGTTGTGACTCCCTTCCTGTGTTGGTTGGTAATTGAAGTCATGGGGTTGGATCTCCCTTCCAGTAGCAGCTGGAGAATAAGACAATGTTGCAGACTTCTGCAGGTGGGTGCCTATGTAGTGGTATTATTCTGTGCCTATACAAGTTTCTAAATATTTTTCCACATAATAAATATTGAGGACAAAGATGACAACATCGATAGTTTTCTCCCGACTTTGGTTTCCACCTTAAATCCTCGTGTTCATGTTTGTTTCTTATGTGTGATGATTTATTCTATTCTTATTGCACATATTTACTGCTTACTGAATGTCTAATGAATAAATTATTCAGTGGGCTAAGTAAAGTTTCTGATCATTTATCTCAATCATAAGTTTACTAGGCATACAAAATTTTGCTAAAGAAAGACGCTTGCATACAATAATTTTATTATCTAAAGTCACGTATAGAAATATGTAAAGAAAATTAAAGTATATGTGGCTTTTAAATACTTATTCATCCTCCCTCCAACAACCCCCCCCCCCCCCCCTTCTTAGTATGTTTCCCAACAATTGGTATCAAAGTAGGTCCTTATGAATAAGCTTGATCCGTAGAAGGAATATTTACCAAGATGAGCCGTCAAGATGAAACAACATCTATCAGATAAACACTCTTGAATGGAAATAATTCAATCTTCTGGAAGACAAGAACAAGATCATATATTCAGTCTCTTGGAGCAGATGTTTGGGCAATTGTTGAAGGAGGTTAGAAATATCTAGTCGCAGACACCACATATACAACAACAAAGAAGAACTATGAAACCAATCTGAAAGTTGTCAATTCATTATTGAGAAGCATGACCAAATCAAAATTTGTCAAGGTTATGTTGTTATATACAACAAAAGGAGATATGGGACAAAATAATTCTAATCTATGAAGGTGGTTCCAAGGAAAAAAGTGTTAAACTCCAATCTCTCATAATTCAATATTATAATCTCAAAATGGATAATTATGAAAATATTGCTTTTTTCTTTCCGCGTCTGGATGAGATTGTAAATCATATGAGAAATATGGATGAATACATAAAAGACACACCTTTAGTAGAGAAAATATTAATATCTCTAACTCCTAAATTCGAGGCAAAAGTGTATGCTATGGAAGAGAAATATGATTTGCAAACTCTTACCATTTATCAACTTCATGGGATCCTGATTACTTTTGAAATGAGAAAAGGAGGCGCGTCTTAAGTCAGAGAAGCCACATTTAAAGTGATTGTGAAAGGAAAGGAAAAATCATAACAAAATCATTTGGGGTATGTATCAAAAGAAGATGAGGTAAATTTTGTAAATAAACTTCAACTTGGCATCAGAAGGTTCAGAGGTAACCTTCCCTTCAAATTATTTTCTTGTGGAAGAGTAGGTCATTATGATGCTAAATGGCCTCATAAATATAATCATGACATGGGGAAGGATATATAAAAAGGTAATAGGATATGATTTTATAATAGGAAAAGTTATTATAGTCATGAAGATAGTTATGCCTTGTCAAATAGCGAAGAATGAGAATTTGATCAAGATCTTAAAATTATCATGGAATTAGAAAAAGACACTAATGGGTCTGAAGATAATTTTATGGATTCTTTAGAGTAAAATTATTTTCTTGAAACATCACTTAACTCAGAAGAAAAAAAATAGCCATATATACTCTAGAGAATCAACTCATAGAAAAACAGAAGCATAATGAAATGCTAGAATATGAAATAGTAGGCCTAAGAAAGGAGCTTGAGAAAGTAAAAACTCTAAATATTATATTTTCTAAAGTATTTGAAACCTTATATGAAATCATCAAGGTTAAACACTCTCCTCTTTTGAAGAAATTTCTCAGATACATTGGTGAATCTTCTGAGATAGAAAATTCCTCAACCACAAGATATTTAAATGCCGCAAAATGTAGTCAACAAAGTAACATCACTCAGCAAAAGAACAAAGCCAATTGACAGGTAAATCATGTTCATTCCAATTCAAGGATGAACAATAACAGAAGCATTAGTCAAAAGGTAAAAAACAGTAGAACATTCTATGGTCACATAAATTTCTTCTTTAATGGAAAATGTTTTTGATGTCATAATTTTTGTCACCAAGCTGCTCAATATGTTGCATACAAAACCATCATGACCAGAGAAGAAAGAAAATGATGGAATGATATAGGAATAAATAATAATACTTACATCATTTTTTCTCCTCTTCATGCCAAAATTGAATGTTCATTTTGAAATAACATTGTTGGACATGGGAATCTGGATGCAGGAGAAAACTACAACGAAAAGAAAAAATATCCACAAGTTGTAAGGTATCAACAAGGAAGGAGAATAAAATCAATGGTACATAGATAAAGGATGTTAAAAAAAAATGACAGGTTATAAAGACAAACTCATTTCATACAATGCATTATAAAAGTAAAATAATGCCACTTTTGGAAATGACTCTCGTGTCATTAAGGGTAAAGGATATGTTTTTCTAAAACAAAAGGTTAAATCTTGTAATGTCATGTATGTTGATGGATTAAAGAATAACTTGTTGAGTTTTAACCAAATGTATGACCAAGGTAATGAACTAGTCCTCTGATCAAAAGAATGTGTGGTTTGTGAAATTGACACTGGAAATACCATAACACCAAGAAATTTTTATATATTGAAAGGTGGCCATGAACAATGCTATCTAGGAAAAGATGTAGAAAACTGGTTATGGAACCAAAGGCCAGGACATCTGAGCTTTTCTCAAATAAGCAAATCAAGCAGGCTCAAAGCTATTTGGGATCTAACCAACATCACTCTACCAGAAAACACCATATGTAATTCATGTTAATTCAGTAATAAAAACATATTTCAATTCAATGCCAAACAAGTATCATCAAGTAAGCGTCTTGAACTTATACATAATAATTTGTGTAGACGTGTAAATAAAAATTCACCTCGTGGAGAACAATACCATATCTTATTCATTGATGATTTTTATAGGATGTGTTGGATCGGTTTAATAAAACATAAAGATGAAACATTTGAATAATTTAAGGTCTTCAAAGCATTAGTTGAAAATGAATTAGATCTAAAAATCAAATGTGTCAGATCTGAATTAGAATTTTTTTTGTAACTGGAACTCCTCAACAAAATGGCATTGCAAAAATAATGAACAGAACAATTGAGAAAATGGCTCATGCCATGATTTATGAGTATGGAACTCCTGACACCTTGTGCGTTGAAGCTTCACATACTGCAGTAAATATATTCAACAAGGCTCATGTGCATGTGGTTAGTGATAAAACTCCTTATGAACTCTAGTATGGTAACACTCCCACTAAGAATAACTTTATAATTTTTGGAAGAAAATGTTTTATCAAAAATAATGATGAAAAACTTGGTAAGTTTTAACCTAGAGCAGATGAAGGAATACTTCTTGGTTACTCTTCTAGAAGTAAATGATACAAATGGTACAATAAAGTAATTTGCAAAATTTTTCAATGTATTAATGTTGTGATTGATGAAGCACGCATAGCTCCCAAAAAAGAAATAACAAAAAAAAAGGATGATGACGATGATGAATGCTTTTCCACATCAAATCACAATGATATATAAGAAGAACCTAATGAAGCATCAGAGGAAGACACATCAAATAGATAAAAGGATCCATCAAGGTATGTTCAAAAGAATCATATATAATCTAAGATCTTGGGACAAAAGGAATCTAGGGTACAAACAAGAAGAACACTCTTGGGATCTGCTAGTTATACTGCACTATTATCCACCATTTAACCACAAAATGTAAATCAAGCTAGTAAATATGAATGTTTTATTAAGTCCATGAATTACGAACTGGATCAAATTGAAAAGAATAATACTTGCGAATTGGTTCAAAGACCTCACGATAAAAATGATATTCGGGAAAATGGATATTAAAAAAATAAGTTAAATGAAAATGGAGATGTAATTAGGAACAAAGCTAGACTTTTTTGTAAAGGTTATGCTTAAGAAGAGGGTATATACTTTGAAGAAAAATTTGCACCTGTAGGCAGACTTCAAGCAATAATAATGTTTCTTGCATTTTCAAGTTTTCAACGGTTCAAATTTTATCAAATGGACGTAAAATTTTCTTTCCTTAATGGAGATTTGGAAGAAGAGGTATACATAGAACAAACAGAAGGATTCATTCTAGGGAATTATAAAAAACTTGTTTGCAAACTCAAAAAGTCTCTACATTGGCTAAAACAACCTCCACGGGCATGGTACTATCATCTTGACAAATATCTTCACCAACAAGGATTCACAAAAAGGATCTGAAAAGAGCAGCCTGTACATAAAAATTGCAGATGATGAATTGTTAATCACTGATGTTTATATTTATCACATCATTTTTGGGATTAATGAAGAATCCACAAGTCAAAAAATTTATTTCATTATGCAGCAAGAATTTGAAATATCTTTTCTTTGGGAACTTACATATTTTCTTGGTTTACAAGCGCAACAAGAAAAAGATGGCATCTTTCCCTAAAAAAAAAATACCTCAAGTAGATTCTAAAGAATTATGGGATGGAAGACTGCAAAACTTTGAGTACTCCAATGATGACCAGATGTAATCTCACTTCCCATGATGATTCTCCCACTGTAAACCAACCAAAGTAAATATCTATGACTTGGATTCTGCTTTATCAAACAGGTACTAGACCAAATATCATGCATGCAGTTGGGATTATTGGACATTTCCAAGCCAATCGAAAGGAATCACATCTTGGGGCGGTAAAAATAATATTCAAACATCTCCAAGGAGCTCAATATTTTTTTCTATGGTATCCAAAAAATGATGATCTTACCCTTCATGCTTATACATATGTATACAAGGCTATAAATGTTAATGACCAATAAAGCATTAGTCGAGGTGCATTTTATATGGTTCCCCGATTAGTATCCTAGTTCAACAAGAAACAAATTTCCATTTCTTTATCTACAACAGAAGAAGGATATGTGGCTGTTGTATCATCTTGCACACAACTTCTCTGTATGATTTAGACATTACAAGACATTAAAATTAAATTTTCTCCACCCATATCCATCCTATGTGATAATACAAGTTCTATTAGTATCTCAAAAAATCTTATTATACACTCCAAAACCAAGCATATTCCTATTAAATATCACTTTTTATGAGAACAAGTGCTTGAATAAAGGGTTAAATTGGAGTATATTCCCTCCAAATAATAAGTTGCTAACATATTTATTAAACCTATTCCCAGAGAAGAATTTGAATATATCAGAAAGAAATTGGGAGTTGTCTCTTCATCCTTATGTTGTTAAACTTCTCTGATCTATTTTCAGATGAAATTTCAAACGAATAATTTTGGTACATAGGTAGCTTCATGCATAGTCATGTATATATGTGAGTCTCTCTTCTGAAAATCGTGTATGGATATCTTTTTCATGAAATCAGTGGGTATCCCTCCATAATAGACTTGATCATGTGTTGTTGGGTACAATTTGTTGCTATGGCTCTAAAGTTACATTTTCCTCCTTTATATTTTCTTTCCTCATGAAGATGCTTTGGTAAATGGGTTGTTAAAATTTTCCAGGCTTCACGGGTTGAAGTGGATCATTAGCCTTCCTGGGTGTAATTCCTTGTTGGCATTATGTTTCTGAATCATGTTCGATGATATGAGTACGAGTATGGAATTTATTTAACAGAGTGAAACTACATATCAAGTAGTGGTATTTAGATTTTATAAAATTTCAATATTATTCCTTTTCTATTTTTCTTTTGTGGGGTTCTTCTCTTTATTTTTTATTCTTTGTATTTCATTTTCTTTTTCTTTTGTCTCTTTATTATTATTTTTAAATACCCTCTTTTCATTTTATTTTATATATCTTTTGTAAATCATTTTCAAATTGAAATATTATTTACAACATTATACAACTGAGATAAAATATATGATCACCTTCACATCCTATAGATTATAGGACCCTAATAGAGTTTATATTCAATCAAAAAGCTCTCACTCTCACATGCATTTTCTGAAGAACATAATTGAAATAAAAATTCACAAGAAAGGTTATCAAGAACTATATGCAAAGCAATGTTCACCATAGCATATTTTCATTTATTTCCATTCACTATTTAAAATCTTTGATGGTTCTTATTCATTGTTTACTTGTTGAACATGAATCCATATCTCTCGTAGGATGTATTATTCATAATACTAATGTTTTCCTTAGTTTATATTCAATAAACTAATTATCATAAGCTTATGTCAACTTTTACTAAGGCACAACTTCTTCGTACTTCTAATTTTGATCAAAAGGAGTTACTTCTATTTGGGGAAGATCAACATCTCTAAGGTAAAGAATGAAGTGTCTATAGTCCTTTCCTTCAATCCCTCCAATACCCCTTGTAGAATTTTCAATAACATGTTATTCCTAAGTAAAGTTACTTCCATTTTCCATATAGCTTAGACATCAATATAGTTTTATTAGAAGTAATCACAAAATTTACTATCACATTGAGTCAAGAAAAAAAAATAAACAGGACAAGCCCAAAGAAGAGGACACATGTATATGGAACAACGCAGGGAAAAACCCCAAAATGGGAAAAACCTTGACCGAATATTATTATTATTAACATATAATGTTCAGAAGAGAGATAGAGAGAGAGAATACAATACATAAAGGTAAAAATCCACTTGCCAATTTGAAGATCCACTATAACTGTCTTGAGGTAAATAGTAGGTCCAAAAGTATGATGTTCTGGAATAGGTTAATTCACACCTCATAGGCTAGAGGCTTACTATTTTAGAGGCTAAGAATCATGGTGAGATGATTAGGTTTTGATGATAGACATCAATATACCTCTTTCAATGTTGCTCGAACCATTCCTTGACTGTGAATTTCTATTGACGAGAGTTATTTACAACCCTCTATAATTCCTTACAAAATTCAGCATTCAAAAGGATTTGGATAATGGACCATACAAACATACAACCTTATGATTTATTGAATATAAGGCATGCGGTTCACATTTTTGTAATGTGTCCATATTCCAGGAGAAGAGATGGGAAGATAAATATTTTGGTTCAGGTCTGTGGAATGTGGCCAACTTCGAGGAGAAGAGCCGTTAATTCACATTATCCAGAAAAAATCCAAAACAACCCTTAATTGATGTGGCTACCTATATGAGATATCTCAAACTACAACATAAAATATACTTGTCCAAGAATAGAATTTTGATAACCCAAAATACCTTGGCCTCCTGTCAGGGGAACATAGCTGACAAAAGATCACATCAAAACCCTTTTCCCTTCCCTTGAGGATCATCTATAGCTATTTCAGAGAGAAGAGCCATGAGATAGATGATTGAAATGAGGTTTAGGGCATCCCAATATATACTAGTCATTGGGAATGAAGACACGTGACTTTTGGGCTTATTGAGATGACATATAAGTGAGGTGGACCTTGTTAATTTTACATGAGAGAATAAATTCGAAATAATAGATATCCTTAACCAAATTAGATGATATTTAGGTTGATTTTGGTCCTCTTGAAAAGACGAATTCAATCTTGCAATTATATTTCCTAGAGGAGCTAGCCTAGTTGAAATTTGGCCCTAGTTTCCAATTTTAACACTCCTCAACTAGGGAGAATTTTGCCTCCCAATCCATCCATCATCATGCCATATAGATGACATAAACCTTTTTTTTCCCTCATACTTTCTATTCTCTTTCGAAGACTGATATAAATAATGAAGAATAATTGATTGAGAGTGAGTCACAAGACCCTTCCACTCTCTACACACAAATTTCAGTCGATATAGCCAAAGAGTGAACTCCAATTAGACTTGATATTAACTAATCAAGTTGAAGAAAAATCATTCATCCTAGACATAGGGAGTATGGTAGTGCATGATGTGTTCATTGATAGTTCTATGGTTTCTATTCACTTTTCTCAACTCATTTTCTAAATGAGAGGTACTTCCCATGTGTCTGAGACAACATGGGTATGATGATGCATGAACACCAATATGGAAAGGATATATCAAATCCTACACATAATGACACATAGGGAAAGGAGAAACCACATCCTACAAACACTCATCACAATCACATGTGGGGAAGGGTGAACCACATCCTAGAAACACATATCATAACCATATATAGGGAAAGGATGAGCCACGCCCTACATGCATGGAAACCGACAATAGTAGGAAGAATCCTACACGTGAGGAAAGGATGAATCACATCCTAGTGACATCTCAACCATCACTCATAGGCAGTGAGCATCCTACGTGTGGGGAAAGGATGAACCAAGTCCCGCTGACATGTTAATAAATGAATATAAGAATATCTCATTCAAGCACCCACAGGAGAAGGTGAACCACTCACCCTACACACAAGTGTATACAATCGTAATGGAAGGTGAGCCACTCACCCTACACACATGAAAACCATCATGGGGTATCACAGCGGAAGTTGAACCACTCACGATGTAAAAAATATGCCACAAGGGGAAGGTAAACCACTCACTCTATGGTTTCTCATAGCTCAATAAGTACCACAAGCCCCCATGAGCTTTGAGAGCTCAACATTCAATATTGACCAACGATCATTTCAAATAAGTAATACTTCCAAGTTGCTTTCGGAAATTTAAGACTAGACGAAGGGGAACCTCATAGTTCCATTCAAATATATATATATATATATATATATATATATATATAGCGGAGATCTTGGGAACACTCAGTAATACTCTTATTTTTTCATATCCCGTGAAGATAATATTTTATTTATCTTACTCCCTCTTTCTCAAGGAGACCAAAGCCTAAACTTGTCTTTTGAAGGTGCATAATGTTCTTGAGACAACCTTTTCATAATGAGATATTCATAAAAAGGGTATGTCCTATGTTCTACCATACAAAGTGGTATAGGAAATATTGGATTCTCGGAGTCTTCTTCCACAATATACAACGAAGGTGTGCACCAATGGCTCACTGAAGAGCTAACTCAAATGGATTCATAGTAAACCAAGCCTGCTTATATATATGACTGAATCAATAAATAAAGCACTAGATGCTCATTCCTTACATCATACTATCAATCGAGTTAGCATCATAAAATGGAATCATTTAATATTAGAAAATAGATGATAGAATCATAGAGATATCTTGCTGGCTCGAGGGGTCCTGACCTAGGTTCGGAGGTGAAGGTTTTCAAAAAAATCCATATACTACTGGCCCTTTCAGCAATGACCTACTTACACAAGCCAAATTCTCACCCGAAGCAGTATGGGATGGTGTTGGAACCAAGTTTCCGTACCCTCGGAGAGGGTAGGTAAGTCAAGCAAAGTTGTGTTTGACTTCAAAATTACCATATCATATATTCGAGAACCCAGATCTATAGATCCCTTCAAATCCATGTACGCAATAATAATTATAATCACTATAATCAATAGATCATAAATTCACAGAACAATAATGCAACTAACATAGATATTCTTGCATAAAGTATACAAGACAGATCCAGATCAGATGTCTATGCAATATAAACAATTAACACAAGTACTTTCGTAGCTTAACATAGAACGGATTCAGATATTCCAACAACCTTCCCCTTTCATTAATCCTTTAGATCCCTTTACAATACCCAAAACCCAACCTGCGCACACAGCAACAAGATTCGCACACAACAGGACTAAAGATCTTCGCGCACATAGCTAGTAGGAGTCCTTTCCCCTAGTAACCCAAATAGATCTACTAATTTGCAATTCACACCAGTCTTAATTCATCTCCTCTATTGACTCAAAATGTCCTTATATTTATAACAATCTAACCTAGTCTTTCCTGTGTTCTGCAAACCGTGGTTTGCGGATTCTAGGTTTACCATTTGACCCATTACAATGCTTTCAGGGCCTTTTCCCACCCAAAAACCCTTGCGGTAGAATAAATATGCCAAAAAATATAAAAAAATACTCAAAATCGTCCCAATTCAGAGCCTTTAGAGGACCTTGTTCCAACAATCCCCCAACACAATCTTGTGACTCGTCCCGAGTCACTGTGGTGGTGGGGTCTGCACTTGCATGCGTAGTTCATTAATGGTTGCGACCAATGGGGGCAACACTTCTTGACTTTGAGCAGCAGTGCTCTACGTAATATCCACGATATTTTGTGATGTTGGTCTTTCTTTCGCAGCGGTGACACTCTCCAGTGTTTGATTTAGTTTCTTAACGGCAACATCAATATCCTGTGAGATTTGGAGGGCTGTAACAGCCCAAGGCTTTAAGCGTTCTCCGATGATGTACTTCTTATGCTAGAGCTCCTCAATCTCATATTGGAGGGTGTTGCTAGTCCTTAATCGTGCCAAATGCTGTGTAGGAACCAAAGTGGGTAACGTAGCCTTGATCTTCTTGAAAGCTTCCTTCTTCTGCCGCAAGTCCTGATTTATTCTTTGGAGGATCAGATCGTGTTGGACCTTGGTCCATAACTGCATGGCTATCTCGAGTAATTGGGCACCCTGAGAAATCTACCCTATAATGGTGTTCATAGCCACGTTCACCATCGCATCGCGCTGGGCTCATACCTCTAGGCATGTCTTGGGCTGCAATTTGGCCTGTAAGTTAGTGATTTGTTGTTCGAGTTGTGTCTTAGTGACCTACATTTCCATCTTGGAAGCATTCAATGCTGCGACCAATCCTTCAAATTTATCCCAGGGTGTGGCTATAGCTAGGATCTCCTCTATAACCTTCATGCAGAGCTGGTAGATCAAGGTTTCAAGCTCTTCCTGCTGTGCAACAATGAGGAGCACTTCCACGTTCTGCGATGTGATGGTTTGCTCAACCACACTAAGTTGTTGATGTACTTGCTGGTCTAGATGGTAAATCAACTAAAACATAGTGGCATGAAGACCCTGCAATGCTTCATGGGGTAGCTGGGCTAGATTCAACTGCACCCCCGTACTTGCTTGGAGCTGTATTCCCTGGTCAGGAAAATTGATTACAAGGGCAGTGCTAAGTAAGGAACAGAGATGGCTTTCCTGTGTATCTAGCACGTGACTTCTAGATGTTAAAGGAGTATGTCCCTGAGCCACGCTAGTCAGTAGCGTGTCCGTATTTAATTGCAAGGTGTGAAGCTCGGCCTGGAGGGTGTTGATCACAACCTTCTATTGTTCCTCTAAATATACTCATCTGTCTTATGTGACCAATGTGACTGCATGTGCAATTTTTTCAAGATCTCCTTTAGTCAATGTGATTGTCTCATCTCGTTCCTTCTATAGGATGTGCTACTTCTTTTGGACCCCCTTGACAGGCTTTCCTATTCGCTTTGTACCTTGAGGGGAGGTGGAACCGTCGATGTTTACTTCCTCCATGCCCAGATCCAGCTGTGAATTGACCTAGGTTTCGGCCTTTGTGTTCTTTGTGGTGGTTTGCTTTGGCTGGGTGTCCTTCTTCATGGTTGTGCCTGAATCCTTCCCTATATCCTTGCTCTGACCTCCAGTATCCTTGATGATAACAAGTGGGAGCACTTGTGTTGTGCTAGTACCTGCGGTTTTGAAGCCTATCTTCTAGGCAGGAGGCCATAGCACAATCACATTTTCAATGTCCTTGTCTGCTACCATATAAAGAAGTGACGTCCATGTTCTATAATTGAGGCCGTGGATCTGAATGTTGTGCACGGTAACCTAGAATTCTGCAATAATTTTGTATCTTTCATATACTTTTGGGGACAATCGAGATCGAAAATTGATGGCTGTTGCCACGCTACTTTGGAAAAGGACCTAGAAGACTTAATTATCCTCTGTGCACTGCGCGTCCTTGGAATCCCACAAATGGGCATATTGAGCACCTTCACACATATTTGGGTTGAGCTCGTGGATGACTGATTCTATAGGGCCCTCCCAGGCGACTAGTGCTATAAGGAACAGTAGCCATGCATAGAAAAATTATTTTACCTGCTCCTGAGATTCATGGACGTTGGTCAAGAACTCATCACACAAGTATTCGGCCTAAATGAGGTGGACCCCTTCTTCACACTAACTTGCTAAGGGAATGACATACATAGGGATGGTTGCAACCTGGCACTTTCGCATTAGCTTGCATGATAATAATATGGTACCCATTTGTGTAGCAGGGTCACTGATAGATTTGGTGACGAAGCCTCGCATATTCCTTGCCACATGGTAGGTCTGACACAAAAATTCAGTGGTTTCCCCCTCATATCTCTTTCCCACATGCTCCAGAAGGTGCAGCTTGTTCATGGGAAGGCCCGTAATTCTGTGAACCAATGCAGCATCAATGGGGACTCTGTCCCGAATCCATAGGTAGCCATCGTGAATTAAGGCAAGCAACTGTCGGCGCAGCCGATTCGTGACGTTGTAGTGGCCAAAGTGGGGCATCCGCAGTAGGTTCAAGAGCCCGGATTCAGCCAATCCAGACACCAAGAACTGAGGAACAAATATGACCCCATCACTCACATAAATCGTGTCGAAGTACAACTCGGGGGCCAACTTAGGGAAGGCATCATAATTCGCTAAGTCATGATCGTCAAATTTGACCTCATGGAGCCTTTCACAAGGGTCACTAAGGATAGGGACCTCTCCTAGGGTTAGTGGCATCTGCAGATAGGTAATTAGGCCATCGAGGTTCTTTGGTGTGTGCATCGAGGGCCTGCGTGATCAGATGAAGGGGGGTAACCAATTGATTGGATCAGCGGGCGGGGCTCCTTTTTGCGCATCCTGAGTCTGAGGTGTTGCGCGTGGGGATTTAGCATGCGTAGGGGAAGTCCTAGGCTTCGGTGCAACCCATTTCACAGCTTTTGAGGGCTTCCCTGAAGCATGTGATTTCTCTTCTCCCTTCCTCGTGACCAGTGTCGAGAGCACTTCTTCATCCTCAGAACAAATCTACATTACTTCCTCAATTTCTGGGTCTATAGGTGCCGGGGGTTCAACAGGGTTAGTGGTTGTCATCCTAGCATGGAGAATGAATCCCAACCATGGGTGGCTACTTTCAGAAGGGGAAGGCCGATCAGACATGACAGGAACAGTGCAGACCCAAAAAATATTACGGCTCAAGGTCGTTCGAGACAATGGTAAGTAAAAGCTAGGCAAGTGAGACAGAACCCTTATCTGAGTTATTCTGACCCTTTTATAGTGTTTTTCAGTTGTCCAACAGTAGGGTATACTTCACCTAGAACTTACCATTAGTTAAACGGTAAGAAATCCCCAAAATTTTTCTCATTAAATGGTAGCGGGCCACTCTTTTCAACGGTAACTTTTTCTTTTTACCAAATGTGATTATGCCAATGAATAGATTTCGCACCTCTTATGAGCTTGGCATATCTACTACACTTGGTTTAAACACCTGCACCTCCTACGCATCCTCCCCCAAGACATTCCTGATCCCTAGGTACTTCAAAACCAAAAACATGTTTGCCTAACATATGTCATCCCAACCGAACCAAGCCTTTTTCGTAACAAGTCCCTTGGAGGTACTGTGATCAGTGCATACATCTGAAAAAAATTTCTGTAATAACCTACGTGGATGATAATTGAACACAGATGTTTCCTTGTTGTAGGATTTTCTAGGTATATAAGAACTCTGCCTCCTATGTCCACATCCACAATCTTAGCCAACGTGGGGTGTGTCTCAATGCTACCCATCCACAGCCTGAGCGGTCTGGTAACTAAATTAAACACGGGTTGTGGATCATCCTTACATTCTTTTAGGGCTAGGTTGTGGTAGTTGACCATGCTTGGTTCCCATGTTTCCCATGTGGGCACTTCAGGTGAAACATACAAGTGCAATTCACCCCATGCTACACTATCAATGTTTTGCAGAGCTGCATCAAGTGCCTTTGGCCATCCTACTAACCCAAATGTTCCCAGAAATTCATCCTTCAAGGTGTCCTAATGGTAGGTGCGCTGATGTAGCTCTCCATATAAGTACCACTTTGTGGTAATTGATCCCAGGGCATGAATAAATAGACGAACCCACTCTTTGGTAGTTCTGTCGTACCATTGTTCTATCGAAGCGAACAGATATTCGCTTGGGTTTTCTAGCCCAAGAAACGTCTTGATTTGTACGATAGTTGGGCCCTCGAATCATAGGATCATCATATACCAACACTCCTCCCAATCCTGGAATGCGTCCTCATGTTTCTCCCACCATTGCACAGGTGTTCCATGCATGGCTAGTCTAAGGGCCCACAACCTTTGTTCCCTTGGAACCTCATCTTCAAATGCTTGTAGGAATTTCTTAATATTACTAGAACTATCAAAATAAGGTAGGTCTCTTACCTTTGAGGAAACGCAGTAGAAGTCCCTTCTGACACGAAGATATTGCAGCACAGAGACATCATGTAACCAATTTTTCCAATTCTCTATCTCCCTATCGGAGTCAAAGAAGCATTCGATATCCTTTTCCCAGCAGAGTACTCCATCCACCATGGGGTTGATCCAATATTCATCCTATGTAGTCAACTTATAGATGTGATCCACCTCCTCTTCGTCAAGCACTGGCTCTGTGTATCGTTCGCCTTCCGTAGGATCTAATGGTACTATCACCCTTGTACCGTTATTCCCAAACATCATGCTTCTCTTCTTCAAATTAATGATACCTCCCATATCTATGGCCCAATCTAACCCTAGCAGCGGAGGGTAGGGGTCCAGGTCTTCTAAAATCTAAATGAATTCAAAATCATCCCGGACCTTGACCCCTGCGATATCTACCACAATATTTGATAGTATATCCAAGCGTATGATCTTCTGCTGATTGGCCATACATAGCTGGATAGTGGACCATTTCAACTTAGGTTCCCCCATTCATTGCCAAGTCTATTTATGTAATACGTTCGCATCTTATCCTAGGTCCAAAATAGCCTCATCCATCTTTTAATCACCGATCTGTGCAGTCAACTACATCTCCCTACCAGTGTGCTTCTTATATCTATATATTTTGTGTACATCCTTGATTTCTGGAGGGGGGCTAGGTCGTGTTGCGTAGCTATCTATTAATGCGTGAAGATTTTCCACAACCTTTGGGTTGCGCAATAGCTTTGTACATGCTTGTAAAAAGGCCTTGATCTCCTCACCTACCTTGAGACCTCTTGGTGGCAGTGAAGTATATGCCTCTGCCTCAGCAGAGTTTTTACAAGCGATGACCAATGTTTCTTTTTCTTTTCTTAGATCCAAACCTTCCCGCTTGATAACTGTTTTCCAGATTAGAGGTTTCATCGCAGTATTCTCCTCAGGCCCCATGGTTTCCATCCCACTACGTGTTACTACATTCACACTTGGATCTTTGTCATGTAGTTCAACGTTAACCCTATGCACATTCTACATAGGTGTCAGATGTTTCTCTTGTATCTTTGTTGTGAAGATCAGACAGTCTTTAATGGAATGGGCCAACTGTTTGCAATACTGGCAGGACTGCCTTGTAGGATCTGGACAGTCTCTGGAAAATTTTCCTCCTTCCCCACAATTATAACAGATTAGTTTCCCTCATCCCTGTAATATTCCTTTTCAAGAATTTCTGCAATATCACCAATGAGGATGCTGTATAAAGAAAACCATGCAATAAAAAAGTAGAACAGGACTTGGATCCTCTTATATATGTTGTATTTAGCCTAAATATGGAATGAAATCAGAAAAAAATCATCCTAGCTACATTAAATAGATCTCCCCAGCTCAGATAGGCTTAAAAACACCCCAATCCCACAACTTCATAAAATAGAACTGCTGAAGACTGCAACAACGTAATTTTCATTATGAAATCTATAGAAAAGGATGGTTTCAAATATATCTAGAGCTTTCATCAAATATTGAATTATAAATAAGAGTTTTGACCTCTTTTACAAGCACATCGAAACACCCCAGCAGGAAAAATAACAACAGAAAATGAAGCAATGCAGAAAATAATGTTGTACCCAGAAAATATGTATTAAGAAATATTGAATGTGATCTAAAATAGATGAATGATATAGAAATTGGCCCAAGGCCTTCCTAAATATACCTCCCGGAGTGAAATATACACTTCCTCCTCTGAAACAAGCACAAAATAGGAGGGATTCACCCAGCTGCTGCTGGTACTGCAGAAATGACACAGTTACTGGAATTGATTGTGTTGTATGTGATGAAGAATGTATATCCTCAAGAATAATGATGAAAAGTAAGCTCAGGACCTCCTCCTTATATCTCCCAATCAACTAGATGAAAGGTGAAGATGGAATTCCCGCGTGAGAATTCTTTGCACTAAATAGTGCTGCAACTCCGGCTAAATAGCTGAAGCTTGCAATCAGTCAAAAAAAAAAAACAAAGATGAATAATCAATGCCTTCTTTGCTGCTATCTCCTCCTTCTTATCCTTGGTGATCTTCCCCACCCCGGACCCCACTCATTGCTGATGTGACTTCCTTGAGAAGATTCCTCTTTCAAAACTATGGTGCTTTAGTTGGTTTCCCTCCTCTTGTGACAATGTTGTTGACTTGGTCAACTGGGTCTAGCTCATTGCTTTGCCCTTGTTTCACACCAAAGTGGCTTTATTTTTTCCTTCTAATCCAATCCATTTTCACACTGGGATATGTTTTATTGTCTTCCGTACTTTTTATTTAAAAAATGGAGTAGTTATAATATTCCATGTAGTAGTGAGTAATTGGGAATATTACAGTCCTCCTTGCTAAAAAGTTGCTTGCCCAAAAGCAATAGTAAAGAAGGATGCTGCAAGATTTTATCTCCCTCCCAAGTGGCATCCTCATTTGGTAGATTCCTCCATCGAATCAGATATTATTTGATGACTCCACTTCTTAGTTGCCTCTCCCTTGTGTCTAAGATGGCTTCTGGCTACAAAATTAGGTGGCCCTAATCATCAATAGGGGGGGAGATCCATGTTGGCAACTACATTCCTCCCAATGGCCTTCTTGACGCAAGAGACATGGAAGATATTGTGGATATTTCTCCCCTTAGGAAGATCCAACTCATATGCTACCTTACCGATACATTTGACCACGCTCTATGGCCCATAGAAACGGGGTTTGAGCTTCTCAGCTCCCTTCTCCTTGAGTGTGGACTATTTGTAAGGCTGAAGACACAGATAGACAAGATCCCCCACCTCAAACTATCTTTCTATCTGACCCTGGTCTGCATACATCTTCTGCTAGTTCTGGGTAGTAGCAATGTTGTCCTTGAGTGCCCTGAGTATGTCTTGGTTCTCCTGAATCCATTCCTTTTCCCTTGGAGCCTTACTTTCCTGAAACATCACATCAAAAAATCAGAGTGCCTCATACCCATATAAGGCTCAGAATGAAGTCATGCCAATAGAAATATGGTGAGTAGTGTTGTAACAATACTCTCCCAAGTGGAGCCAACGCAGCCAAGCTCTTTTTCCCTGCCATATAGTTACTCAAGTAGTCTTCTAGCCACCTGTTCACTATCTCAGTCTGTCCATCGGTTTGGGGATGATAGCTAGTGCTTGGAGTCAAATCAGTCCCCACTAACTGAAATTTTTTTTTCCAAAAGCCACCCAAGAAGCGACTGTCCCGATCACTCACTACAGTCCTTGGGAGACCTGATGGAGTCTAAATACATCTCTGAAGAAGAGCTCAGCTACCTTTCAATCAGTATAATATGTAGAAATGACAAAGAAATTAGAGTACTTTGTTAGTCTATCAACAACAACAAAGATACAATCCTTACCCTGTACTATCGGTAAGTCGGTGATGAAGTCCATAGAGATTCTTTCCCACTTCCCATTCGGAATAGGTATTGGATGCAATAATCCAGCAAGGTGGGTTTTTTCTCCCTTATTTTGCTAGAAAATGGTGTGTTACAGGTCAAAATACCTCCTCATCAGCTCAGAGGAGAAGATAAATATGGAAGGAATAAAATGACCTAAACAAAACATACTTCTTCCAAGGTAACACCCCACTATAATAGCACAAGAGTGTTATAATGCACCTGATGAATGAATAGGCCACGTTAGTGGCTAGGAAAATTCTCTGTTTACCCTAGAGGGCAGCGTTACCCATGTTTTGAGTTTGGAACAGGAAAAACCCGCGGAGAATGATCTGAATTTCCATCTTTTTCTCACAAGAGAGTTAGCACAAATTAGAAACTGCAAAGCACTAGTCTCTTATTGGGCCTTGCCAAAAACAACTGAACTCTCAAGGAAGGAAAAAGCATGGAAGTTAAGGAATCATATTGGTTTTTTCTATTTATAACTGGTGGAAAGAGAAGGGCAATGATTGCTCTCTCCATCTCCTATAAAATGGAGTTGAAGGCTCTTGGTTCAAGGTTGAAGGACTGTCAAAGCTTTGAATAATTGTGAAGTAGAGCATTATTGTTGTAGTGTGCAGGTCAAAATTCAAAGAGGTTCATTGAGAAATTTTTAACCAAGACATCACCACATTGAGACATAGAGATATTTGAAGGCTGAGGAGGGCTTGATGCAACCGACAGTTGTAATCCTCCTTTTTACAAATTATAGAACTATATTTGTTTTGTCCATTCTATGTGTTGATATTGTCATTGTTATTTGATTATTTACATAGCATGAGATGAATGGCTTAGATGTGCATTTTTTAAATGTTTATCATATATTGACTTAATTTATAGGAAATGTATGTTATGGTAGAGATTACACAAGTGCTATGATTGATTGCAAGGTCGATATTTGGATTTGGTGAAGAAGGATCCCTACTTCGCTGTTCAACGCTCTCCAAAAGACTTCAAGATCATTAAAGAGGTAATCTTCCATCTTATTCCATCAAGTTATTTAAGTTGATATGAACATGTATATGCCTTCTTTGTGAACTATACAGCTAATCTTACTGTCTGCCTTGGGCACCGAAAAGCCCTGAGAGGGATATTAGAAAACCAACAACCCAGGAATTGTACCCTATAGCAAAATTTGTGACTCCGCTGGGGAGTTCCCCCATAGTTTCTGCACTATCTCTTTCCCCCTTTCTTCTTTCCTCTGTTCACATACCCTTCGGACCAGTATTTATGCCCAGTAGACATTTCAAAAGCTCACAGAGTTCAATCTTGTTTCTGTTTGACCATCTGAAGAACTTTACCTTGGCTAACGCTACCTTTGTTGGTGTTCCAGTGCGTTATAACACAGGCTTTGATTAAATACAGTGCGTTAGTCTCTGGATTAACGATGTATTTACTTAGAGATAGTGCGTTACTCAACCAAAATTTGTTTTTCACCCCTGTGATTGTGTTTTGGTTGTAGATTTTTTTGGCCATCAGTATCTCTCCTTGACTGAATCCCTGTGCTTGTTTACTAAGCTAGCATTTTTGTTTATTTTCTCTTGTTTGAAAATTTAGTGTCAGAAACATTTACCTTTTGGAGAAGAATTTTTTTTTAGTTTTTCTGCATCTAACTGAATTAATTCTGAAAATTTTAGTTAAAAGACTGTTAAGATGAGGTAGATAGAAGTCTAGATCTTTAAGGTTGAACTTTTCTATTTGAATGTTAGTGCATGGATGTTGAAAGGAAACCTCTCCTTGTAGAAATATTCTTCATCGAATTGAGTATTTAGAGCATATTTTTGCAAGCTTTCTTGAGTCAGAGTCTCATTACATTTCATATGTCCACTCCCCCTCTGTAAGACTAATAATCAAGTACACTAAGAATCAAGCGATAATAAAATCAATCACATTAATCTTTTTGAACTCACAGCAACAGTAGTTCAGGGTAGGATCTTGGGTTAGGAAAAGTGAGAAAATCACCCAAGATCTCAAAACTTGAGACTAGAGTCATTAACGAGTGAAATCCTACTACACTCATATTATCGGGACTGTGCCTTTACCGGAGCTCAGCGCGAGACAACACTTGGGTGCACAAAAAGGTAGCCCGCCTTCGACTGCATCTAGTGGGTATGCTATATATTGGGGTTCCCGTCGGGGATGTCGAAACTAGATAGGGGATCTAGGTATTCTGCCCATATAGCATGTTGTCCTTGACCGTGGACCCCCCTGATGACGTCTATGATTTGACGTATCTTTAGTGGCCATACTTTTTAGGGACTTACACAAGGTGACTGGGACGGGCTGTCCTGGTACCTGAAACAGACGGACCCACTCTGTATTCGGCCTTTAGGAGGGTACTAGTCTTCACGAGAGTGCTTAAACCTATCGTCTAAGTTTTGGGAGAAGCTCTAGAGTGACCGTAACTATACTTTTGACCAACCCTCTCTGTATACTATTGTGATACTGGATTTCATCACTAGAAAATGGTAGTACTCAGATAGGGCACTCTATTCTGGCTACTTGCAGATTGATTTTAGAGAGTCATTTTTTCTTCTTTTTCTTTTTTACGTGTGTGGTTACTCTCATTGAGACTTTATAATACATCACAATTTATTAAAATTTGTTAAAACTAAATAGGTCATCGTGGCATCATCTGACCCACACCTTATGTCTCGACGATAGCAAGGTCTACCTCCTCTAACTCTTGAGGAAGAACTAAACCTTGATGATCCCATGCCTTCTGCGAAAGAGCAGTCTCCATTGAAAAACCCTGATTTTCACATAGCCTCATATCGTAGAGAATTTCCAGAGGACCCTTTCACAGAAGGTGGCATACCTCATTATAATCCTCCACTCAATGATCTGTTGGGGCCTGTGATAGTTCAGATTCCTCCACACACTGACATGTCTTCGGCTGCACAAACATCCATTTCACAATCGGCATCCACAGGGTCGATACTAATGGAAACCATCCCAGGTTCGCCACCATCCTCCCCGCTAGTTGTGATTTTTATGCCATTACTTGGTAACCCCAGTAGTCAACATATACCTAGTCTCAACCCTACGATAATCACAACTGTAAGTAACTCGCCGAGTCCTTTGAGATCTACTCCTACCATGACCATGTTGGGACCTACGGTTTCTCCTCCCACGAGTGGGACTACTTCGGTTCCTTTTAGCAACCCTTTTAGTTTGAACCCTTTGTTGAGTTCACACCCCTTGGCCACCATACCAGGGGGTAGTGTCACCAGCACGCAGATCACAGGGAACATTTCACTACCCCTACAATCGTTAAGACAAACTGGACAACCTATTGTTAACACTATTCCCTTAAGTGGTTTAAATATCAATGTAGGGTCTATGCTGTTGCCGAACTATGCAAGTAGTAGCATGCCCCTAGGAAGCACTATTGCATCCATATATTCTAACCCACCCCAACCTCCATCTGGAATGGGAGGGCACTTTTACACTGGGGGCAACCAGCCATTCACCCTATTAGGCTCTCGTGATTTGGCTGATTGGCAAGCCAAGTGACAGGGTAACATCAAACCAACTTTGGAGCCCAAGGGCCTAGCCTTCCTGGACTCAGAGAGGGCTCTTTCTATTTTTGTAAGGGATATCTATGTGTTTTGCTTCTTATGTTTCTGATTTTTGGCTAGTTATGAAGTAGGTTTTTGGTTTTGTTTTTAGGTTTTTGAGGGAGGAACTGATCAAAGACTAAGATAGCTAAAAATATTGTCAGATCAACTGGGCTATGGGGTCGAAAAGGTCGAGAAAGCCTCAGATGGTGATACAAGGTATGTTGAAGGGCGGATTTGATCAAGGTAAAATGGATCTTTAGGTAAAATGAAGTGGGATGGACACTAATTTTGTGAAGGAGAAAGGCTTTCAAACATAAATAGTTCAATAGCAGACACTTATATGGTAGGGCTAACCATTAATTATGATAAATGTAACTACAAACTGATAAATGCATACAAATAAACATTCAAGCAATACATAGAGATATACGACTCTCTAACTTTAGGAAATTTCTATCAGACTTTGGGGAAAGACAATTAAGACAAAAAAATAACTCAAGCTACTAAGAGAAAACTCCTAGACATAGTATTTCGAGCTATCGGGCACTTTTAACTAAGATTGCAGAGTTTTAGGCAAAGGGCAAGATCGATACAAGACCTCTTTGGTTAAAACTAGTGTTATGCTCCTATAACAATAGGTGTCATATTTCATGTTTGACTTGATGAGCTCTGTAATATGTTCATTCATTTCCTTGTTGCAAAGGTTTTCCATATTTTCAAAAAAAATCAAAAAATTTAAAAAATGTAAAGAGGGTATACCCTAAAAGAAAAATCAAAGGATGAAAATAATAAAATGGTCAAAAAAAATGAAAGAAATGAACCCCAAATAAAAATAGACCAGGACAGTGTGCAATTCTAAATGCCACTACTATTTCATTTTCCGTAATAAGCAATTTTGTGCAGCTTGTTAAACTTTTTCCACAATTTATGAAGAGTCAAACTGTTTAAACTTCACTCATTCATTTTTTAATTTCATGTTGTAGAATAGAGAAGAAATATCTAGCCAAACAGTTTAATCTTGGCAGATAAGTAGATAGGTAGAGTAAATAAAAAGGAGCTCAACAGTTTAATCTGAGCCCTTGGATGTAATAAGTGTAGACTTAGGTAGGCTTGCTATGTAAAAGAAAAATAAGATTGATAAGGGTTTTCCAGTCTAAGTGGACCCAAATAAAGAAGGAAAAAATGCTAGGTTAAAGTAGGGAGGGTAGGTAGATGGTGTTGCAAAATTACTTGTGATGGATAATGTCTTTAGATGTGTTAACTTTTACTTTTATCACAAGTATAAGACAGACATTTCACCTGATGCAGTTCAAGCAAGACAAGGTTAAATAACTAACTTCCATTCACATTTCTCCCTAAATATTTCACTAATTCCCCTTGAAGTATTAAGGTCTTTGAAAATAAAAGGGGCTCAGAGCATTTCTCTGACTTTTGGAGGGACCGGACCCTCGACCCAATGATTTAAGAGCCTAAGTACTTAGAATCATCCATAAACCATTCATTTGATTTCATAAACTCATTTCCTAAGTGTAAATTCCTACTTTACTTAGGAAAATACATAACAACACCTAAAAAACCCCCCTTTTTCATCTTTAGCCTAAGTTTGAATATATACGTGAAATGTTTTAACTTGGCGCTTTTCATTTCATAGTCATATTAACTTTAACACATAGTATATAACTCCTAAAGAAATTTTCACTTTTTTCCCGTATTATTTTAATAATTCCCAATTGATATAATATCCTGCCCGTTGGTTGAAAAATAACCATATAAATTTAACTAATTGGTTTAATTTCCAATTAAATAAACTCCATCGTATAAAGGAATTAATTAACTCTCCATGTTAATTCATAACTTAATCTGCCAATAGAAATGCCCCTGATGCAATTAATTCATAATAAATCACATTGGTCCCGCTACATTAAATCCCTGACATCTCGCTTTCCCAATGATCATTCAATCAATCAATCCAAGATCAACGGTTATAATCCATATCGCTGGCCATCTTTGTCCAAATGATAATGCGTGATGGCCAAGCGGTTTTCTAAACAGTGTTATGCCACGTGTCGTTCATCGTATGGAATCACTCGCCCTCCGCCCGATACCACTTAACTCCAAAAGTGGTGTGATCACGTACCACTTACCACCTCCCAATAACGACAAAACTTCACATCGTCAAGTTAGCACGATCTGTCCACTATTCATTCAAAGCTTACCCGCCAATGTCAACCGTTTACCCGTTTAAACACAAACACCTTAGTGTTGCTCATTTTCACCTGATTGTGCAGTAAAACACTTTGTAACCCAGCTGCGCCACCTGAAGCCTCTGTTAACCAATTCGAGCATGGTTTACGTCCCACAAATCATTCTAGATTCACTCCACAGACCTCTCAAAATCAAATTAAACCTTTTCCACCTCCCCTGCAAACCAATGCTTTCTTAAAAATTTGTTTTGTTTTACAGGTGATCAGAAGACCACATCCTTGGATAAACAATCTTAATACTAGTCATAAGACTTGTTTACTCCAAGAGTGTTATCAAATCTAGTCAAACAGAGATGGAAGATAAAACATATAGTTCAAAGACAAGCAAAGGAAACAGGATATTAAACGATTTACTGTTGAAACAGACAGTAAAAATCTAAACTACACATTGAAGGTAAAAGGACACAGTAAAGAACAGTTAAAGAGTATCATATTGAATACCAAGTCAAGTAAATCAGCTAGCATGAAGATAAACGACAGGGAAGATAGTTAGAAAACAGAACATACAAGTTCATGACAAAGTGAAGACAGATAAAAAATAGAGCGGTAAAAAGTAAAAAGTAAACAATAAACAGTGAAAGTAAACATGAAGATATTAAGGGTTAAACAAATATTAAAACACTTTCACCAGCCAAAATGAATTTTATCCAAACTAAAAGTGAAAAACAGTCAAAAGAAGTTTAAGGTTAAAAGATGAAATTACAACAAAAATGGTACATTCTTCAGAAATTTCCTGTTTTAGTCATGGTTTTTCAGAAACTATTGTGATCAATCCAAGCTGAATTTTGAAACAATGAAGGTGGCTTGTGTTCCTAAGGGACCCATCTACAAAAACCTATCTCACTTTTCTCACAAGTGTTACAGAACAAGAGATACATGCAAATATTTACAGGCTATTTTTCAGACTCTGTAACAATTGTTTTTACACATCTTTTTGCAGAGCCTATTGTGCACAACTTGAGAGGAATTTTAGGAAAATGAAAGATGTTTGTCTCAAAAACTTGTTTATATAAAATAACCTCTTTCAATTTGTACATATTTATTACATATTGAGAAATAAAAATATATCATTGGACCCCAAGTTTGCCGAATTGTTGGAGCAGAATGCACAAAGAAAGGAAGCAGTTAGTGACTTGGATGCCTCATCATCAACTAAGAGTTGGATCAAATTATAATTATCCTCTTTTTCATCACCTATCCATAAAAAATAGTGTCAAATAGATGCATTAGTTTGAGTTTCCTTTACTTAAGTTCTATTTATGTAAAATAGTTGGAGAGATTTGTGAACTAATCTTGATATTTTTTCAAGATATTTTAGTTTAAAATTTGTATAAATACTTCACTCTTGGAAATATTTTGGGGTGGATTTTTTAGACTTTGCAGTAACATTGACTATTTGGAATAAAGTGCTATTGGAGAAATTTTGCGAAGCTAGCTGGATGTGGAATTGATGCGAAAGACTTTTTACATGATTCATGTATCTATCTCTTATGTGTTGAAGTCTTTATATTTGTTTACTATATCATCTGTGTTTCATTTCTGAATGATTAATGAAAATGAATAAATCAGAAAGTGCTTAAGTGTAATCTGATTTTAATCATTATTGTTCTAAAGGTTTTCTTCTAAATTGGTTTAAACAGTGAATTCTTAATTGCTCCTGTTTTACTAGTTTAAGCATTTTGATTATTTAATAAAGAATACTTAATTGATCTTTGTTAATAATCACTCAATTTTCCGTCTTATAAATGTGTTGAAATATTCTTAATTTCCTTTCATCCATTTTTTCATCTCATTCACTTTAAGATCTATAATTTTTCCTTGTTTGATTATCTTGCCCTATGAAATCATCTTTTGCTAAGAGACTTAATCCAGTTAAGTTATCCTTTTTTGACTCCATAAGCCCAATGGAATAAATTATTCAATATTGCCCTCAGCTATTTAATTCCACCACCAAAACTCAATCAAAACCCTTGAACTTTACAACTATCCTAATATCTTCTAAAACAAAGCTAAATTATACAGAGAGAGCCCTCTCTAGGTACAGATTGGCTAGATTTTGTACCTAAAAGTTGGTTTGTGGCTACCTCGGAATATTTATTTTGAACCTGGAGAAATTACTGAGTGATAACATAGTGGCAAATTCACTGGGGAGTCTGAATAATTTTATTGTTACTATTGTTTACTTTATAAACTACAGACGGAGCTTGAAGTTACCGAGGTAGCCTTTGAACTTCTTTTGCTCTGCAATTTCATAAGTAAATAAATGCTACTTCAGTCTATCTCCAGTTTAGTTTATGAACTGAACTTTGGTTTCAAATAATTGATCAGTTCCTCTTGTCAAATAATTCTTTAAGAAAGTTTAAATTACATATCTAAAGCCTCTTAAAGAAATCATAGAAGTTGTTTTGAAAATTCATAATAAAAAAAAATAATCATAAAATACTCAAAAGTGGTTTCCTGAAGAACTAACTTTTTCTTTAGAATTGTTTTACAGGTTTAGATCTGATCTATGATGGTGGACAGGGATCAGATATACAAAGGTTAAAATCATCCGCCTGGCGACTCCAAAATCAATTTCACTACTAAGACTCCACTGGAGGAATGAACTTGAAAGAACAATATGAAAAGATCAGGCTTTTAACTTGGATAGTTATCCAAGACATTATGTTCTTTCTAAATTGATAGAGTTTTCCAATATATATTGTATTTTAGAGAAGATCTTAGAGTAGTTTTTAATTTATCTCTTTTGAAAATTGTGAATATAAAATCTCCATGCACATTTGAGCATCACTCTTCTGACTCTTTTGATATCATTTTCCAATCAAGACACTATTGATCAAAGATCCAGAGCTTCAAGTTTCAGAGCAATTCCACAACCAAATAATCCATATTCCAAAGCATTAATAGTGATACAGGATGATAGGGTTTGTGGAAAATGTTTCATTTGATGAAATTTTAAATGAATTCAGGGATGAGTTATCAAAATTTCAACTTGATGAATATTTTTTAAGAGTTGTATTTATAATTGTCAAAATAATAAAATACTCTCATGAAACTAAAATGTTTTTTCTTAATTTAGTTGTTGAAAAATATGAAAATGAAATTAAACTTTTGCATTCTCAATTTCAGTCATATAATTTTCGAGATCCTAAAGAATTCTTACAAAATCTTCCTTCTCCAAACCATGAGGAAATTGTACTACCTTTTGATTTGTAGATTGAGGATGATTATTCTTTCAAGAGAAAAACTGAAGAATTAGTTGCAAGGTTTAGTATTGAGGATACAACTGAGAAACTAGTCATTGAAGGACTAGAAGCACAAATCATACATTATGTTTTTAATGATCCTATAGCAAATTATATGGAGAATATTTTTAGCTCAAATATGCAAACTTATTTTATCTATGAGGATCAAATATATCAGCAATTGCCATTTCACATCTTATCATTGATTATGAAGACACATGATCATGTTATACTTCCAAGTTTGATGACAAGCAGTCAAGTTATCCATTCATTTCTACAACTACTTGACTGGTTTCATTGGCATTTTTGTATTACCTGATTCAATAAAATTAACAGTAGATTTATTAGGCAGATGAGTGCTAATAAGCTCAGGATTTTGAGAATTTTTCTTTTCTAGTTTTCAATTTTCAGCTAGTTTTTCATTAAGTTGGTTTGAAAATTTTTGTGTGTTGTTTTAGTTTCAGGTTAGATCTCAAGTTGTGTAGGAAAAGGTTAAAAATATTTTTGATAAAAAGATCAAGACTGAATATTCCCACCTAAGTTACAAGTTTCTCAAGTGGGATTCAAGTAGGAAGAATAAAGGTTTGGTGTTGATTAGATAGTAACTTGCCGAAGTTGAAGCCCGAAGAGAAGGCCCTAAGATTCACAAGTGTTATAGTCATACATACTATAAAGCAACCAATAGAAGGAGAATTCAGAGCACAATCAAACTCATTCAGAAGGCCATCTGACCTGTTGTTCTTTACTTTCCACCAAGAAAAGCCATCCCCAAGTAGAGCCAGTGTTATGCTCCTATAACAATAGGTGTCATATTTCATGATTGACTTGATGAGCTCTGTAATATGTTCATTCCTTTCCTTATTGCAAAGGTTTTCCATATTTTCAAAAAAAAAAAAAAAAATTAAAAAATGTAAAGAGGGTATACCCTAAAAGAAAAATCAAAGGATGAAATGAACAAAATGGTCAAAAAAAAAAGAAGAAACGAACCCCAAACAAAAATAGACCAGGAAACTGTGCAAGTCTAAATGCCACTACTATTTCATTTTCTATAATAAGCAATTGTGTGCAGCTTGTTAAACTTTTGCCACAATTTATGAAGAGTCAAACTGTTTAAACTTCACTCATTCATTTTTTAATTTCATTTTGTAGTATAGAGAATAAATATCTGGCCAAACAGTTTAATCTTGGCAGATAAGTAGATAGGTAGAGTAAATAAAAAGGGGCTCAACAGTTTAATCTGAGCCCTTGGATGTAATAAGTGTAGACTTAGGTAGTCTTGCCATGTAAAAGAAAAAGAAGATTGATAAGGGTTTGCCAGTCTAAGTGCACCCAAATAAAGAAGGAAAAAATGCTAGGTTAAAGTAGGGAGGGTAGGTAGATGGTGTTGCAGAATTACTTGTGATGGATAATGTCTTTAGATGTGTTAACTTTTACTTTTATCACAAGTATAAGACAGACATTTCACTTGATGTAGTTCAAGCAAGACAAGGTTAAATAACTAACTTCCATTCACATTTTTCCCTAAAGATTTCACTAATTCCCCTTGAAGTATTAAGGTCTTTGAAAATTAAAGGGGCTAAGAGCATTTCTCTGATTTTTGGAGGGACTAGACCCTCGGCCCAATGATTTAAGAGCCTAAGTGCTTAGAATCATCTATAAACCATTCATTTGATTTCATAAACTCATTTCCTAAGTGTAAATTCCTACTTTACTTAGGAAAATACATAACATCACCTAAAAAACCCCTTTTTCATCTTTAGCCTAAGTTTGAATATATACGTGAAATGTTTTAACTTGGCGCTTTTCATTTCATAATCATATTAACTTTAACACATAGTATATAACTCCCAAATAAATTTTCACCTTTTTCCTGTATTATTTTAATAATTCCCAATTAATATAATATCCCGCTCGTTGGTTGAAAAATAACCATATAACTTTAATTAATTGGTTGAATTTCCAATTAAATAAACTCCGTCGTATAAAGGAATTAATTAACTCTCCAGGTTAATTAATAACTTAATCCACCAATAGAAATGCCCCTGATGCAATTGATTCATAATAAATCACATTGGGCCCGCTATATTAAATCCCCGCCATCTCGCCTTCCCGATGACCATTCGATCAATCAATCCAAGATCAACGGTCATAATCCATATCGCTGGCCATATTCGTCTGAATGATAACGCGTGATGGCCAAGCGGTTTTCTGAACAGTGTCGCGACACGCGTCGTTCATCGTATGGAATCGCTCGCCCTCCGCCCGATACCACTTAACTCCAAAAGTGGTGTGATCACGTACCACTTACTGCCTCCCACTAACGGCAAAATTTCACATCATCAAGTCAGTGCCATCTGTCCACTGTTCATTCAAAGCTTACGCACCAATATCAACCTGATGCAGGCAGGGCCTGCAAACCCCAGAATCTTTCCCTCACCTACATATAACATGTGAAAACCAATAACTGCCCACATAAACTCCCCAAATCCGGGCACTTTTATACATTATCATTCACAGAAGCTTGTTTCATATGGTTATAATCTCATGATTTATAAAAATCATGCTTGGAATCAAACCCAACTTCATAAACTCAATACATTCAATCTAAACCAAATCCAAGACAACAAAGCTTTTCAATATGCATATACAAATGCATCTACCAAATAAACTTTAATCAATGTTATGAACAATCTATCTCTTCATGTGAGTAACCCCAACTCACAAATTTCATTTTTTATAATGCCAGACTTTAAATTCAAGAATGCGCCCATGCCATCATACCATATGGAATTATATATTCCCATGTAATCGACTTTTACAGAAAACCATTTTTATCATATCGACCCACACAAGTTTACACATCTTTATGGCTACGGATTTAACACAATTGAAATTATAAACGCCCTTCAACTTCAATTGACCTCCTCGCTTTCCACGTTGACCATTGTTGTGCAACTACACAACTCGACATTTAACATTTAGTTCAACTTCATATCAACGCTGCAATTCAATGCAATTATTCTGCGTTACTCTGCAAACTCGCTTACTGCTCCATGTATTGACCAATTCTTATCATAACAATAAACTTGAGATCAAAGTATTTATCTCTATGTAGGTCCGCTTGCAACCAGGACTACGCAATTTACAACGCAATATCGTTTCAAATTATTCGACAGGCAAACATTTTTAACACACCTTTAATTCGACCCATATGGAATTCTACGTTCTATTCATCTCACATGTTTAGACCAAATGCCATTAATTATATAGGCCTTTCGCCTTTTCAAACCTCAACGTATTTTGACATTGTTTAATCCATGTATAAACAACAGCACTTCAGCATTTAATTCAACCCCATATGAAATTTCTCATTTCCCATCAGTCTCTACGCATAACATTACCACAGGAATTTCTATCAACGTGCTTACCTTTATCAATACCCTGACAATTTCAACTGTATCTTCAACGCTTCCATCCACGTTGTACATGTCGACTGTCGCTGCTCCATCCATTAGAGTTCCTGCAACCAATGTCCAACACAGCAATTTACGCTGCCATACATTGATTTCCAGCCACGTACTAATGTTAACCATACGTTTGGCCCAACACATATCCACTCCATAATTTGTGAGCATCGATTCATTTTAAACTTAGTTGCAGTCTGGCTATTTAAAATACTTGCAATACCACAGATCAACTTCAAAATTCACTGCAAATTAATTTCAACCACAATTTCTTCAACACCGCATCTCAATCGATCATTTTTTCGTTTGCCAATGGACAGAATCTCTGGTCATTAAAAATATGTTACAATTGACAGAACTCTGCGCCTTGATTAACTTCGATTAGATCATGCTTCATACAATGTATATTTAATTCTGCATTTGAAATCAATTTCAATCAACAGCTTTCCTCCAATGTATGTTGTTGACTCTATGAACCCCCCCGATAAAGGCTCAATCACACCCTTACTACAAATTGACATAAAATCATTCAGATTCATCATTACAAATAAGAACTATAATACTGTTAATATCGATTCTTAACTTATGTGCAGAGCTTGTCTACAAAGCTTATCATATGACTGAATTTAAGAACTCTAACCTCATTCTACCAATTTGACCAGAAAAACACACAAAATTCCAGAACAAATTCCTCATTGTATAAAAAAATGCAATCAATTTCAAAACCCTTTGTGCATGGCCAGATATTCAACAATTGGGCCTCTACAAACTGCCCGAAGGCTTCAAAGCAGAAAACCTCACACTCTCTATTCACACTCACTGCAATTACTTTTCCATGCCTTTGAGCTTGATGAATTTATACAATTTTAAAAAATGATTTAATTTAATGCTCAATCCCCTTAATATCAATACCACTAAAATATCTCAACAAATCTATTATCTAGAATCTTATCCCTTTATATCACTTAACTAACCAAATTCTCATATCCTTTTATTTAATAAAAGAATATTTACATAATCCTCACTTTTCATAATTATCTCCTATTTTATTAAAAATAACAAATTAATTAATAAAATATTAAAATTGTCACACCCCCCTTTTCTAACATATTTACAAATGAAAAAATGGTCTTGATGCTCCTGCATCAGACTCCCAACGTTGAAATTAAACATGATCGCCTGATTATGTGTTCGGATCTATGTATGCCTGGATCCCATATCTTGTGCTGCAACTTTCCACTTGTCGCTACTTCTTTCTGAGGTTCTTCTCTAGGTCTCCACACTTTATGTTGCATCGCTCCACTATCTGTGCTCTCGCAATATTCTGTTGTCTTCCTTTTGCTGCTTCTCTTTTGTTTTACTGCTGCTGGCCTCTTCCAAGATTCTTTCATCATCATCCGCCTCATCAGTTCAATTTCTCTGTCTAATAGACTTTCTCCAGCATCTTCAATAAAACCTGTATTCACAAAAAGATTGTTAGGATAAAAAACATAAGGCTTCAGTGCCCCCATAGATGTTACTTCAGCTGCCACCACAAATGTCGTCCCACATGTTGCTCTAGTTGTCACTATGGATGTTGCTGCCTCCCAAACTTCCTATCCCTCTGCAACATTCTTTTGCTCGTCACCTGCAATTTCATCTGCAACTTCTTTCTCTGGTTCAAACGTCTCCAACAAACATTTCAGCATTTTATTAACTCCAGCATAACCTCCATCTTCCCCTTCGACAATCTTCAGTAATTGTCCATCATCATCTCGATTGATTATGGCAATCAAATCAATTTTTGCAAACACTTTAGCTTCATCCTCTGTCATTGTAGCAGCTCCAAAAAAATTTCCACCAGTCTTCTCTTGGCTATACAGATAAGCCAACTCTTCCTTGTCACCCATGGTAACAAGCCTCTGTATATGAGACATGATTGTCTCATCTTCTACTTGCAACAGTTCTCCTTCTTCCAAGACATTTCCAAATGATGGACTGTCTTCTACATCACCTGTAACCACAATCAAATTGTCAGCATTAAAATCACAAGACCCACTGGTCTCACTTGTCCATTCAGTCATCTGCAGCTCTAAGTCTTCTTCAGGACTCAGAAAATCTTTACTGGCTTTCTCCTTAGCTTTCTCTGGCAATACTTCAGTATGCTGCTCTGATTTCCTTTCCAACTTCTCTGTCAGCATATCAGTATGCTGATTTGCATTCACCATGAGAGTGTCAGCTAGTCTCACCTTCTCCCCACCTAACTCCAAGATGTCTTTCTGCTCTCGTTCACTGTACTAAACTCTTTCGTCTGCTGCAATATTTCTATCATACTCTGAATTTATCAACAAGTATTCCAACAATGCAATTTCTCTGTAGCATTGCTGAAGCATATCATCATCACCTGCATTCATACATAAACTTTCAGTTTGCATATCAAAACGTTCAACAGTATCAACTGTTACTTCCCCTATCTGCGCTTCAGACTGATTCTCTTCTTCATCATCCACAAGAATTTTCTCTTGTACTGTAACAGCAAAAGCATCACTGCTTTCTTTTTCAGAGTACTTATCATTTTATGCTTCCTCTATCTTCATTTCCTCCTGAGATCTTGCAATCTCATCATCGATCTGAACAGCCTTCAGATTCAACTCTTCTTGAACAAACTCTAAAGATTTCTCATCTCCCTGTACTGTACCTGCAAACATACACAACTCATTAGTTTTTAAACCACAAGACTTTTCAGTCTTGACTACTTCCTCCAGCACTTCCCTTTGAACAAATCTGCGTGTGGAATCTTCAAATTCCATCTCTGGCTCCAGAACTCTAAGTCCTTTCTTCAATAAGGCAATCACACTTTGCCTCAACCTCATCTGCAATGGTTGCCAAATCACTCTCTTTCCCTTCAATGGAAAGATCCATCCTCTATTCTGGCTTTCCTGCTCTTGCAGCCATTCTTCTAGTACCGGCAATTGTACCTTCATTACTGCAATCTCTCTTTCTCGAACTTCTGCAGTCATCTCATCTCTATGGCATTCCTCTGAACCTCTTCTCTAATCCTCCATGATCATATTCTCCATGAGTTCCTCACTCATCATGAGTTGCACTAGCCTCTGCAACAGCAATCTCTCTTGCTGTCCCTTACCTCACCAAGCTCTCCTCACTCAGTCTTTTGGTAAGTATTGGTTCACTGCCTCTGGAACCTCTTGAGCACTCTCTCTGCTCTCTCTCCAGGCTATCTCTTCAACTCAACTTTTTCTTCAGGACACTGCAATTGTCCTCCCTATCCAGCCTTTAGCTGAATTTCAGGTTCACTTCCATCATCTTATCTGTAATCATAAACTTCAATTACAAATTTCAATTAGAAAATCATCTCACCTTTAAGATCTTGCATGATCTTGTTCTCCATTCACTTCTGCCATCCTGTTCATTGCATTTGTGTAGCTTTCATATCAAATTTAAAACTCTTATCTTCCTTTCAATCATTCATCATACATTCAAAGAAACACACTTTAGTTTTCAACAAAACCTTCTGTCCTCATTCAGAAAAACAAACACCTTTTTCACTTAACAGAGCCAAGCTTCCGATACAAATTGATGTGCAAAAGTGTACCGGTAAACCCTAATCTTTCTCTCACCTACATATAACATGTGCAAACCAATAACTGCCCACATAAACTTTCAAAATCTGGGCACTTATATACATTATCATTCACAGAAGCTGGTTTCATATGGTTATAATCTCATGATTTATAAAAACCATGCTTGGAATCAAACCCAACTTCATAAACTCAATACATTCAATCAAAACCAATTCCAAGACAACAAATCTTTTCAATATGCATATACAAATGCATCTACCAAATAAACTTTAATCAATGTTATGAAACAATCTATTTCTTCATGTGAGTAACCCCAACTCACAAATTTCATTTTAATAATGCCAGACTTTAAATTCAAGAATGCACCAATGCCACCATACCATATGGAATTATATATTCCCATGTAATCGACTCTTACAACAATTCATTTTTATCATATCGACCCACACAAGTTTACACATCTTTATGGCTACGGATTTAACACAATTGAACTTATAAACGCCCTTCAACTTCAATTTACCTCCTCGCTTTCCACGTTGACCATTGTTGTGCAACTACACAACTTGACATATAACATTTAGTTCAACTTCATATCAACGCTACAACTCAATGCAATTATTCTACGTTACTCTGCAAACTGGCTTACCGCTCCATGTATTGACAAATTCTTATCATAACAATAAACTTGAGATCAAAGTATTTATCTCTATGTAGGTCCGCTTGCAACCAGGACTGCGCAATTTACAACGCAATATCGTTTCAAATTATTCGACAGGCAAACATTTTTAACACGCCTTTAATTCGACCCAAATGGAATTCTACGTTCTATTCATCTCACATGTTCAGACCAATTGCCATTAATTATATAGGCCTTTCACCTTTTCAAACCTCAACAGATTTTAACATTGTTTAATCCATGTATAAACAAATTTAAAGATTTACAGCATTTAATTCAACTCCCTATATGAAATTTCTCATTTCCCATCAACATCAGGTATACACATTGCACAGAATTTCTAGTCAACGTGCTTACCTTTATCAATACCCCGACAATTTCGACCGTATCTTCAATCGCTTCCATCCACGCCGTACATGTCGCATCGTCGCCGTCTCCCATCCATCAGAGTTCCTGCAACGAATGTCCAACACAGCAATTTACGCTGCCATACATTTGATTTTCAGCCACGTACTAATGTTAACCATACGTCTGGCCCAACGCATATCCACTCCAATCTCACATACTTTGTGAGCATCGATTCATTTTAAACTTAGTTGCAGTCCGGCTATTTAAAATACCTGCAATACCACAGATCGACTTCAAAATTCACTTCCAATTAATTTCAAACACAATTTCTTCAACACAGCATCTCAATCGATCATTGTTTCGTTTTCCAATTGACAGAATGTCCGGTCATTTAAAAATCTGTTACAATTGACAGAACTCTGCGTTTAATATCAAAACGAAACTCTGTGCCTTGATTAACTTCGATTAGATCATGCTTCATACAATGTATATTTAATTCTGCATTTGATTTTCAATCAATTTCAACCAACAGCTTTCCTCCAATGTAATTTCGTTCAGCTCTATGAACCCAATTTCACAGTGCGCCCTTACTACAAATCGACATAAAAGCATTCATCATTTCAAATAAGAACTATAATACTGTTAATATCAATTCTTAACTTATGTGCAGAGCTTGTCTACAAAGCTTATCATATGACTGAATTTAAGAACTCTAACTCATTCTACCAATTCGACCAGAAATATAATACACACACAAAATTCCAGAACAAATTCCTTATTGTATAAACAAATGCAATCAATTTCAAAACCCTTTGTGCATGGCCATATATTCAACAATCGGCCCTTACAATTTGCCCAGAGACTTCCAAGCAGAAAACCTCTCACTCTCTACTCACACTCACT
This sequence comes from Pinus albicaulis, assembly GCA_034641835.2. Lineage (NCBI taxonomy): Eukaryota > Viridiplantae > Streptophyta > Pinopsida > Pinales > Pinaceae > Pinus > Pinus albicaulis. The sequence goes on along the minus strand of CM076579.1, from coordinate 604,106,713 downwards.
CACAATCTCTCCTCCATGCCTTTGAGGCTTGATGAATTTATACAATTTTAAAAAATGATTTAATTTAATGCTCAATCCCCTTAATATCTCAATATCTCAACAAATCCTCTTATCTAGAATCTTATCCCTTTATATCCTTAACTAACCAAATTCTCTCATATCCTTTTAATAAAATAATATTTACATAATCCTCACTTTTCATAATTATCTCCTATTTTATTAAAAATAACAAATTAATTAATAAAATATTAAAATTGTCACACCCCCCTTTTCTAACATATTTACAAATGAAAAAAAATGGTCTTGATGCTCCTGCATCACAATCGTTTACCCGTTTAAACACAAACACCCTAGTGTTGCTCATTTTCACCTGATTGTGTAGTAAAACCCTTTGTAACCCAGCTGTGCCACCTGAAGCCTCTATTAACCAATTCAAGCATGGTTTACCTCCCAAAAATCATTCTAGATTCACTCCACAGACCTCTCAAAATCAAATGAAACCTTTTCGACCTCCCCTGCAAACCAATGCTTTCTTAACAATTTGTTTTGTTTTACAGGTGATCAGAAGACCACATCCTTGGATAAATAGTCTTAATACTAGTCATAAGACTTGTTTACTCCAAGAGTGTTATCAAATCTATTCAAACAGAGATGGAAGATAAAAGATATAGTTGAAAGACAAGCAAAGGAAACAGGATATTAAACGATTTACTGTTGAAACAGACTGTAAAAACCTAAACTACACATTGAAGGTAAAAGAACACAGTAAAGAACAGTCAAAGAGTATCAAGATTAAAGAGTATCAGATTGAATACCAAGTCAAGTAAATCAGCTAGCATGAAGATAAACAACAGGGAAGATAGTTACAAAACAAAACATACAAGTTCATGACAAAGTGAAGACAAATAAAAAATAGAGCGGTAAAAAGTAAAAAGTAAACAGTAAATAGTGAAAGTAAACATGAAGATATTAAGGGTTAAAAAATATAAAAACACTTTCACCATCCATAATGAAGTTTATCCAAAGTAAAAGTGGAAAACAGTAAAAAGAAGTTTAAGGTTAAAAGATGAAATTAGAGCAAAAATGGTACATTCTTCAGAAATTTCCTGTTTAAGTCATAGTTTTGCAGAAATTATTGTGATCAATCCAAGATGAATTTTGCAAAACTGAAGGAGGTTTATGTTCTTAAGAGGACCATATATGAAAACCTCTCTCACTTTTCTCTCACATGTGTTACAGAACAAGAGTACACGTGAATCTTTACAGGCTAATTTTTCGTACTGTGGAAACTCGTTTAAGACATCTTTTTGCAGCCTATTTTCCACCAACTCGAGAGGAATTTTTTGAAAATGAAAGAGGTTTATCTCACCAACATATTAATACACAATAACCTCTTTCACTTTTTACATATCTATTACGGATTGAGAAATACAAATATATCATTGGACCCAAAGTTTGCAGAATTGTTGGAGCATAATGCACAAAGAAAGGAAGCAGTTAGTGACTTGGATGCATCATCATCAACTAAGAGTTGGATCAAATTCGAATTATCCTCTTTTTCATCACCTATTCATAAAAAATAGTGCCAAATAGATGCATTAGTTTGAGTGTATTTTACTTAATTTCTATTTATGTAAAATAGTTGGAGAGATTTGTGAACTAATCTTGATATTTTTTCAAGATATTTTAGTTTAGAATTTGTATAAATACTTCACTCTTGGAATTATTTTGGGGTGGGATTTTTAGACTTTGCAGTAACATTGACTATTTGGAATAAAGTGTTGTTGGAGAAATTTTGCGAAGCTAGCTGGATGTGAAATTGATGTGAAAGAGTTTTTACAGGATTCATGTGTCAGACTACAGATCAATAAGTCATCTATATCTTATGTGTTGAAGTATTTATATTTGTTTACTATATCATCTGTGTTTCATTTCTGAATGATTAATGAAAAGGAATAAATCAGAAAGTGCTTAAGTGTAATCTGATTTTAATCATTATTGTTCTAAATGTTTTCTTCTAAATTAGTTTAAACAGTGAATTCTTAATTGCTCATGTTTTACTAGTTTAAGCATTTTGATTATTTAATAAAGAATACTTAATTGCTCTTTGTTAATAATCACTCAATTTTCCCTCTTATAAATGTGTTGAAAGATTCTTAATTGCCTTTCATCCATTTTGTCATCCCATTCACTTTAAGATCTATAATTGTTCCCTGTTTGATTATCTTGCCCTGTGAAACCATCTTTTGCTAAGAGACTTAATCCAGTTAAGTTATCCTTTTTTGACTCCATAAGCCCAATGGACTAAATTATTCAATCTTGCCCTCAACTATTGAATTCCACCACCCAAACTCAATCAAAACCCTTGCACTTTACAACTAGCCTAATATATTCTAAAACAAAGCTAAATTATACAGAAAGAGCCCTCTCTGGGTACAGATTGGCTAGATTTTGTACCTAAAAGTTGTTTTGTGGTTACCTCAGAATATTTGTTTTGAACCTAGAGAAATTACTGAGTGATAACATAGTGAAGTGTTAGACTCCTATACCAATAGGTGTCATATTTCATGATTGATTTGATGAAATATGCAATATGTTCATAACCTTTTCTTGTTGCAAAGGTTTTCCATATTTTCAAAAAATCAAAAAATCAAAAAATTTAAAAAATGTAAAGAGGGTATACCCTAAAAGAAAAATCAAAGGGTGAAAAAATAAAATTGGCCAAAAATGTGAAAGAAAATGAACCCCACCAAAAGAAAGGCCAAGGAAAGTTTGCAAGTCTAAATGCCACTACTTTTTTCTCTGATGTAATAAACAAATTTTGTGCAACTTGTATTTTATGCCACAATTTATGAATAGTCAAATAGTTTAAGCTTGGCTAGTTCATTTTTCAATTTTATGTTTTAGAGATAGAGAATAAAATCTAACCAAACTGTTTAATCTTGGCAGATAAGTAGATAGGTAGAGTGAATAAAAGGAGCTCAACAGTTTAATCTGAGCCCTTGGATGTAATAAGGTTAGAATTAGATAGATTTTCATATGTAAAAGAGAAAAAGTGTGATAAGGGTTTGCCAGTCTAAGTGCACCCTAATAAAGAAGAAAAAATGGTAGAGTAAAGTAGGTAGGGTAGGTAGATGATATTGTAGAATTACATGTGATGGATGATGGCTTTAGATGTGTTAAATCTTTTAATTTCATCACAAGTGCAAAGGCAGATAACACACTGAAGAATATCAAGCAATGCAAAGTCAGATTATTAACTTCCCTTTTCATTTTTCCTGAAACATTTCACTAATCTCCCCTAAGTACTAAGTTATTTGAAAATTTAAGGGGCTCAAGGCATTTCCTTGACTTTTGGAGGGACCGGACCCTCGGCCCAATAATTGGAAAAACCTAAGTACTTAAAAAACATTCATCATCACACTCATTCACTTCTAAAAAATATTTTCCTAAGTAAAATCCGATTTTACTTAGGAAAATCATGCAATATTCCATAAAAACCCATTTTATGCAAGCATAAGTTAAATACATTATCCTAATGTTTTAAACTTAGCGCTTTAGCTCATTTTTCATATTAATTTCCAATTTATTATTTAAATCCCTATGAAAATAACCTTCTCCTATTATATATAACTCATTTTTATAAAAATTCCCAAAAACCCATTTATTATAATTTTAGTCAAAGTATTTAATCCCCATATGTTTAAATAAATTACCCTCATTATGCTCACTTTGACTAAAATATATCTTTATATTATTCCCACCCCCTATGGTAACTAAATTGTTTTGATTTAATTACTATATAATAAAAAATATATGATAAAACCTTAAACATGTTTATATGTGTTTAAAACAAAAATAACCCGAAGTTTAGTTCAAACTAAAGCTTCAAAATAACCCATCCCTTGCGTATTTTTCTTCCCCGACCCTCTGTCGTACGACGGAATTGATTAACCCTCTAGGTTAATTAATAACCTGTCCCGCCAATAAAAACACCCCTGATGAGATTAATTAACAAATAATCACATTGGACCCGCCTTGTTAAATTCCTGTCATTTCCATGTCCCGAAGACCGTCCGATTGACTGATCCAAGATCTACGGCTATTAACAATTTCGTTAGCCATCCGCGTCCGAAAAATAACACATGATGGCCAAGTGGTTTTCTGGATCGTAGAGAGCCACACGTCGTTCATTGTATGGAATCTCTCTCCCTCCGCCCAAAACCACCTTTCTCCAAAAGCAGTGTGATGGAAATCGCATACCGCCTGCCCTCCATGACAAATCCATCGTACATGCTGATGTCATCAATCAAAAATCCGCCACCCTTTTGAATTTGTAAATAAGACAAAAGCCCACGTAATTTTCATTATTTTGTGTATTAACTAGTCTCCCATGCGACAAATTTCAAAAATCAACTGTTGAAGTCTACCGACCGTTACTTTGTTGAAGAGAATCGCAGTCCAGTATTCCAAAGTTCGTCTACCATTGCAAATACTTGTTTAATCATTATTAATTCCCAAAGACAGGTATTTACCCTATTTCCCACTGAACTCTGTAAATAATCCAGGTTTTCTGTTTTAATTCCACATTAAAGACTGAAACAGAGTTCAATTTGATCTTTTCCATTTCCAAAACTGCAATTGCATTCCCCAAATCTGTGATTGTGCTTGTTTCCCACAAGAACCAAGCAATGGATGTTCCCGTGGCTTTAAATGTTGCACCCTTGAATTCCCCTCACAGAAATTTGGATTATTTGCCTTTAGTCGACAGAGACTTCCAAATCAAAGAGCTGGTTCTTAGTGAAAATCCCCTTAGAATCTTTTGCTACTACCGAGATAGTTACTTGAGAGGTTCTGACATTTTTGGATTATGGGAATCTAATATTCCTGTGAACCTTCTTCTCTCAGTCCACATTTTCCCTGAGATAATCCATTATTGTCATGCAAAATATGATCCCAATTTAAGTGCAGTTTTATCCCTGAGCCAGACTATCCTTTTTCCCATAACTTCTTAGTCTATCAACGAGATGTTGCAATTTCAACCTGGTCAAGCCCTCAATCCCCTGTCCATGGGAGAATTACTTGAGAAATCTACCAAATTATCCCATGAAGAGTTAAGTCGTCTTTTCCAGACCTTTATGTTGCCAGAGCATCAGCCCAAAGGCCCTCCCCCTTATGGTTATACTTTTTTCACTAATGAGGGAAGACTTGTTCTGAATATGATATCCTTTATAATGGGTTTCAATACTAGTGAGTATGTTGACAAATTAACCCTAGTATTGTTGTCTATTTTCACCCCTAGACAGCCCCCTGCTGTCAAATATGACTTTGCATCCTACATTGCAGACAAAATCCATGATCAGTTCATAAGATTAGAGAACGAGAGAGTATTCAAGTATTCTTCTGTTATTTATCATCTCATGCATTATTACCAATCGGAAAGTTTTCCTTTTCATGTTAAAAAGCATGATGCCAAAGGAAATCCTAGGTCTGTGATCTTTTGGTCTCCCATCACTCATAATTCCCCTGATTCTCCTTATTCCTACAATGAGTTTATTGATCTTTTTGTACACCCAGCAACCACCTTGTTGACAGGAGTCTCTCCTCCCATGCTCAGTAATGAAATCAAGAAAATTCTTCAGCTTTCAAAACAATAACGGATAGGTGACTGGTACTTATACCAAAATCACACAGAAATCAGAGTTTATGGGTGTGAGTTATGCCCATTCAAGTTGCCCAAGTATGTCCCAATGAGACTCTTTCCATTAGATTATTTCAGGCAGATGATCAGCTCAAATATAGTACATTTTTGTAATGCAAAGAAAAAGGCTCAACTCAGGATTAAAATCTAGCTAGGTCCCTTTGTTTGTAACTCTAGAGATGCTGGTAAGGAAGCTGAAAAGATATTAGAAGATTATCTTAAATTAAAAAAAGGTTTCTATTGGGTACCTTATGACCCAAATAGCTTTATTTGTGATAGAAGAACAAAAAATAAACTATCACCATACATTCATCAAAGAATTGCAGAAATTGAACAGTATGCCAATCTGGATGAATGGATGGAAGGGACATTAGTAGAACAGGATAGTGAGCAGGTCAATGTTGAAAATTTAATGAAATACCTTGAAAAAATAATTGATCTAGACTCTGTTGGACAGGTACAGATACCAGGTATTGGTCCTTCTTCTGCAAGGACTTCTCAACAACATCAGTGCATTGGTTACAGTAGCATCCAAAGGAAAAGAGAAAGAGGTTGGTATATAGGTTACAAAAAAATTTACAATGACAAAACAACCTCAGACTTCTAAAGGATAGGATCAAGTACAAATTCCTCCTACTCAAATCAATGAACCATAAATTTCAATTTAACAAACTCCTCTGAATGTAGAAAAGGGAAAAAAGAGAGATGCTGAAACAACCACTCCTATCGGTGGATCTTCTCAACAACAAGGTGCTAAAAGACAAAAATTGAACCCTCTTCCAGAAGTGGAATCTATTCATGAAATCCTTGATAGTCAAGGGGAAGAACAATTGGGTAGTCAGAAAACAGGTGCAAACAGTGGGACATCAACTACTTTATAGAAAAAGGAGCTACAAAAGCAACAAAATGCAGAAGTGTCATCCTTCAAACCACCTGTGAAAGATGCTTGGGACATTAAAAGAACATTCATAAATATCAAGGCCAGAAATGATCCTCTCAGACTTCAAATTTACAATCAGTGTTTAAAAATGGCCCCTAAGAATCAGCAAAGGTTGATGTCATCTTTTGACATCCAGCAAGGAAAAATGCTAATGACTCACTTCAAACCCAAAGTGCAGCAACCTCAGACAGCTGCAGATTACATCAGAACTAATTTTGAAGTATTAGCAAAGGTCATCCTTTAGATCAAATTGAGCTACATAAATAGATAGGTGAGATGATTTATTCTACTCTTACGGATAAATCAATGATGACTCAGAAACTGCAGGATTCTTTAGAGAATAAAAATGCTCAATTAAACCTTGAAAAAGGCTCTTCTCATGCTAAAGACAACAGTATTAAGACTTTGGAGGAAATTATCATTGGATTGGGACATAATCCTAAAAATGTCAAGGGAATAGAAGCACTAATCAAGAAAAGGGATGATGATATTGCAGCTTTGAGAAAACAACTAAAGCTACCAGCCTCAAGACATCCTCAGACTGCTGAAATTATAAAACAAAATTCTGAAGAGGAATTAATGGACTTGCCCTTAAAACTGAATGAGAAACTTAATGAAACAGAGAAAGAGCTTGAAAAGGCATTGAAAGATAAGCAGCTTAGTGTTCCATCTTCTACACCAGAGGTAATTACAGGTAGTACAACAACAGGTCAACCAACAGAATTGCCACAGGTGCATACTTCCTATTTGAGTCCAGAAGAATTAACAAAATCAATGGATGAAATGAAACTCCAAATGAAAAAACTACAGAGAACAAAGGTGCAACTTACCTCTTTGGAACAGAAATATGACCTATCAAAAATCAATGTTGCAGACAAAACAAGAGAGGTCAACAGATTAGAAAATTTGGTCCATAAATTAGAAAAGGATCTCACATTGGAGAAGCCTTTAAAGGAAATCAATGAAATTCTTTGGGACAACATCATCCAATCAATAAAATATGTCTGGCCCTCAATTCAAATAATGCAGGAACAGAATGATTTAGTCAAATTGGCTATAGAAGAAGTCCTAATTGCAAGAGAAGAATTGGGAAACAGGCCTGATGAAACCAATGAACTTATCCATTTTCTAAATACTCAGAACAAGTAGAAACTTCAAGAATTTGGAATTCAGGATAGGACAGGCACAATTTTGGAAATAAAGAGAGTTTTTACCAAAAGAACTCTGATGCAGAATTTGGAACGAAGATGCTCAGACATGCAAGAAGAAATCATTGTCTTCAGAAAAAGATTTGATATTTTTTTGAATAAAGGATTGCTTAGTCCTTTTGTTTCAGAGGATAAATTGATGGACCTGGAAAGTTATGTTGAAAAATTGGACAAGTATGCTGACAATCAGGCCAGTACCTCAACTAGTTCATCAACAGCAGCATTGCCTACAGGAAAAAGTCTTCATGATAGATTGGAAAATTTGTTTTATCTTGAGCTTGAAGTAAAACATTTGTTCCCTGTTCAACCTACTTTCTTTAGTTATACAGAGACTGATGAAACTCTCAGAAAGCTGCAAAGGACCAGAATTCCTGAAGATAAATGGTGGGAAGAACTGTTGGAACTTTTGTAAAGATTATCCTTGAATTTTTTATTATGTACTACAGTAAGTCATGGTAAGAAGGATAAAAGGATGAATAAAGGTCAAAGTGTCTCAGAGAAGTCAAAGAGTATCAGTTAAACAAAACAACCAGCACAGAGTTACTGAACATGGCAGCAATGAGCCGAAGCATAGGGCCTGCCTCTAGCACATTCTCAAAAGAAGGAAACAACACAACATCAGTTATCATTTTTTCTTATCTACGAGACCATATGTCTCTATTTTATTGTAATTTACTTATGAGTCATCCTAGATAATATCTCAAGTTGTTATGAGATATTTTTTGTAACTTTTTGTATAAAGACTCCCTCAATCGGAGTATTTAGGGTGGATTTTTTAGACTTTGCAGTAACATAGAATATTTGGAATAAAGTGTTGTTGGATAAATTTTGTGAAGCTAGCTGGATGTGGAATTGATGCGAAAGACTTTTTACAGGATTCATTTGTCAGATTACGGGTCAATAAGTCATCTATCTCTTATGTGTTGAATTCTTTATATTTGTTTACTATATCATCTGTGTTTCATTTCTGAATGATTAATGAAAAGGAATAAATCAGAAAGTGCTTAAGTGTAATATGATTTTAATCATTATTGTTCTAAATTTTTTCTTCTAAATTGGTTTAAAAATTGAATTATTAATTGCTCCTGTTTTACTAGTTTAAGCATTTTGATTATTTAATAAAGAATACTTAATTTCTCTTTGTTAATAATCACTCAATTTTCCCTCTTATAAATGTGTTGAAAGATTATTAATTGCCTTTCATCCATTTTGTCATCCCATTCACTTTAATATCTATAATTGTTCCATGTTTGATTATCTTGCCCTGTGAAACCATCTTTTGCTAAGAGACTTAATCCAGTTAAGTTATCCTTTTTTGACTCCATAAGCCCAATGGACCAAATTATTCAATCTTGCCCTCAGCTATTGAATTCCATCACCCAAACTTAATCAAAACCCTTGCACTTTACAACTAGCCTAATATCTTCTAGAACAAAGCTAAATTATACAGAGAGAGCCCTCTCTGGGTACATATTGGCTAGATTCTGTACCTAAAAGATTGTTTTGTGGTTACCTCGGACCCCTATCCTCTTCCCAACAACTTCAAGGAAAATCTGAGTGATAACATAGTGGCGACTCTGCTGGGGACTCTAAATAATTTTATTGTTACTGTGTTTAATTTATAAGCTACAGACAGAGCCTGAAGTTATCCAGGTAGCCTTTGAACTACTTTTGTTCTGCAATTGCATAGTAAATAAATGCTACTTAAGTCTATCTCTGGTCTACTTTATGGACTGAAGCTTGGTTTTAAACATCTGATCAGTTCCTCTAGTTAAATAAATCTTTAAGAAAATTTAAATCCATTATCTGAAACTTCTTAAAGAGATTATTGAAGTTGTATTATTCATTTCATTTAAACCAAAAAATCAAAAATATCACTTAAGAAAGCTGGCTTCAGAAAGGACTCGTTACACCAGGGCTAATCCTAATCCAAATCCTCCGCCTGTATTAAAAAATCTGAATCTGATTCCCAGAATTCTTAGAAGACAAGATAGTCAAGAAAGCTCTAGAAGTTCCTGACCTCTCTATAGATCTATATCCTGTCCTGTGAAGTGGATTTATCTTGAGGACGAACCTTTTGACGAGCAGTTTGAAACATCTTTATTTGTGATTTTTTCTGAATCTGAGTTATCCAATTTGGTTCCAAACCCAGTATTTCTTAAAGATTTGCAATTTGAATTTTTTACATCACACCTTGATAAACATTTGTGAGATTCCATACAATCTGAGATTACCTCTGAAGGAACATCAAATATTTTTGTGATTACTTCAGCTTCTCCAAGTTCATCCACTTTTCCTCAAGCCTCTCAACCTCAAACTACCCCTTCCACTCCTCCACCCACCACTCATAGACCAACCTCACCTGTTATCCCACTACCTCTTCCAATGGCAAACAAATATGCTCCCTTAAGGTTACCAGCTAATCTAGGGGCTATGCCTCAATATTATCAATCTAAAATCACTCCTTTTGATGGTTCTGGTACTTACACTGCTCAACAGCATACTAAAAGGATGACCGATTATTTTGAATTTTATGAAATAGATGCTGATGATGTACGAATGAGAATTTTTTCCCAAAGTCTTACCAGAGAAGTCAGAACCTGGTTCAGGGCTCTTCCTGCAAATAGTGTTGCTGACCTACCAGCCCTTTATAGAACATTTTTAAATAGATGGGAGAAGAAGAAAGATCCTCTTCAAATCCTATCATACTTTGGAAAACTAAAAAGAGGACCAAATGAGACTGTGCAAGATTATGTCACCAGGTTCAATGAGGTTTACAATGCTATTCCCCAATGTCTTAGACCTCCTCCAGATTAATTACTAATCAAATTCCCTGATGGATTTGATTCTGATATATCATATCAGCTTAGGGAAAGAGCTCCCCAAACTCTAGAATAAATGCAAAGCATAGTTGTTAGTGTTGAAGCTAACCTGATAGAAAAACGAGCTAGAGCTAGAGCTGAAAGGAGAATGCATGTAAACGAAGAACCCACAGCTTTTGAAAAGAAACTTGATGCTATAATCAGAGGAATGGAAAGACTAGGAGATAGAATAGAAACTATTGAAAAGAATAAATCTCCTTGGGATGGTCAACCTAGTAATACTGTGAGAAATCCGAACTTCAGAAGAAACCAAAATCAAAATACTGGAAAAATTGGTCCTGGCCAAAATATTAGGCCTCCTTTCTAGGAAAATTATGTTGAAGGTTCAACTTCTGAGGAACCTACTAATGATGTTCAAATAAACAAATTTACTGAAGATGAAAATGAACCAGAAATTTTCTTGACCCAAGATGATCAAGAAGTTCACATTATTAAACAGTTTCAAACCCAGTCAGGAGAATCATTTGATTTTAAGGAAGGATATGACACAACCATCTATGAAGTTCATAAGCAATACAATTTCAGGATTAGAAGATTTGATGTTCCGGAAACAAGTAAATAGAAAACCACAAAGCAACCCCTCAAAGGTAATATCAGTACTACCCCTATGAATATTCTCACTAGATCAGATCCTAATCCTACCCATCCAATAATTGAATATGTATCTGATACTCAACTGAATAATAGACAACTTTCCAATACTCCTCCTCCCAAAGGAAATGTAGAGGAACCTCTAGAAGTTGATTCAGAAACAACTTCAACACCCAATCACACTCCTGAAAAGGAGAAAAACACTGAAAACATAAAAAAAGATAATCCAACTGTTCGAAATACAAGGACTCAAAATGAGAAATATTTTAATTTGGAATCTGAAGTAGGCAAATTAAATATAGTTGTTCCACTGTCCGAATTAGCTAAACATGATGTCTACATAAACCAAATTTATAAATCACTCAATATTCCTGGAAATGATGACACAGTTAATGTTTTTGATGACCAACCCAGATTACTCTTTGTCCCTGAAGTAAATGGAAAACCGGAAAGCGGAGGGACTCCTCCATTTTATATAAGTTTGAATATACATGACAAAATACTTCATAATGCCATGCTTGATTCTGGAGCGTCCCACAATTTAATGCCCAAGGCTGTAATGGAAAGATTAAATCTAGACATAAATAGACCTTACAAATATCTTTTCTCTTTTGATTCAATCAGTTGAGATGTTTAGGATTAATTAAAGATTTGTGTGTTACATTGGTTCAATACCCTACTAAATCAATTTTGATGGATATAGTAGTAGCGGATATTCCTCCAAAATATGGTATGTTGTTGTCTAGATCCTGGGGTGCAAAACTCGGAGGATCTCTTCAATTAGATATGTCATATGCTACTATTTCAGTATTCGGCCAACCTAAGAAACTGTACAGAGAGACTTTGATGAAATATGTAGTTAGTAGTCAGGAGAAACCTGAAAATTTCCCTATCTATTCAGTACACTCTGATATGGACTCATTCATTCTCTATAATGCTGAAACTGATCTTCCAACTGAACTAGAAGCACCAACATCTAAACCAAAAGAAACTGAAAATAAATCTAGTGTTAAAATACAAGAAATATTTGAAGAAAAAGAAACCTCAAAAACCCAAGAAAAACTAGAAGAAACTAAAAAGTCAGATCTCCCTGTTAAGAATGTTCCTGAAACACCTGATGAAAATTATGTACATGAAATTCTTTGGCATTTAGAATTTGATTGTTTTGTTAATAAGTTAGGAGCAGGACCTAGAATTTGGATACATAACCTTGAAAATGATCATGCTGAAGGCCATTCTTACAGATTGAACTTTAAATGCACTAATAATATGGCGGAGTATGAAGCTCTTTTGTTAGGGCTTAAACTTGTCAAAAATTTAGGGGCAATTAGAGTATCTATCATAGGAGATTCTGATTTAATCATTCAACAGATCAATGGTGAATGTTCGAAAAAAGATCCCAGATTAAGAGAATATAGAGGAACAGTTGTAGAAATTCTTAACACCTTTCTACAGGTTCAGCTTGCAAAAATCCCAAGAAAACAAAACTTGCATGCTCATAGCCTTGCAATGTTTGCTAGCACTTGTAAATTACCATTTGAACCTAATCATCAGTTCACAGCTGAGGTTAGACATAGACCAGCTATACCAAACAATCTTATGAATTGGCAAGTTTTTGCAAATGACAATCAGATTAATAACTTTCTAACTTTAGAGAATGAATTTGCTAATAGTAATATAGATGAAGATGTAGTCATTGAATCTGATCAAATAAATGAACAAGAAATGAAAATTTTCAAAAGAAATTGCCACTCAAATACTTCATCCAACGAAATTGACCAAAAAATACATGCAGGACCTCAAACAAATGGAAGTTGATGAGATTGTAGAAGATGAATCCGAGATCATTAATCTGAAAGATAATCATTTACCCAATGGATTGACTCCTCTAGAAGATCTTTTTGACTCCAATGACATTCCACTGAAACCTAAAATGGAACCACTAAAAGCTGATATTGAGGAATACAATTTGGGAACAGAGGAAAAACCTAAAATCATAAAATTATCAAAATCTTTGCCTCCCAATCAAAAATCAAAATATGTTGAATTAATAAAAGAATTCCAGGATGTTTTTGCCTGGAGTTATGAAGATTTGAAGTCTTATGATACATCTATAATTCAACATACAATACCTCTAAAACCAGATCAGAAACCATTTAAGCAGAAACTAAGGAGAATTAACCCTATTTTGTTGCCTTCAGAATGTACGAAGCAGGGATTGCTCCAATTAGATTCTCAGAATGGGTGTCTAACTTGGTCCCTACTAGGAAGAAAACTGGAGAGATTAGACTATGTGTTGATTTAAGAAATCTAAATAAGGTTTCTTTGAAGGATAATTATCATTTGCCCAAAATGGATCACATTTTGCAAAAGGTAGTAGGTGCTTCAAGGATTTCTCTTTTAGATGGGTTTTCAGGATACAACCAAATTCTGGTTCATCCTGATGACCAGGACAAAAAATCTTTTACAACACCATGGGGTACTTTCAAATATGTTAAAATTCCATTTGGACTCAGAAATGCTGGACCAACCTTCCAAAGAGCAATGGAAATTTCATTTGCCAAAGAAATTCATGACTTTCTTGTTATATATATGGATGATTTAACTATTTTTTCTAAATCATATCAGCAACATTTGGAACATCTCCGACAAGTCTTCATAAAATGCAAAAAGTATGGTATTTCTTTGAATCCAAAAAATTCATTGTTTGGTCTTGAAGAAGGTAAAATTTTGGGCCATATCATTTCAAAATATGGCATTATAATTGATCTTGAAATAACACAAACCATATTGCAGATACCTCATCCCAGAAATATCAAAGAACTGTAAGCTTTCATAGGAAAAATCAATTTTTTGAGAAGATTCATTTCTAGTTTAGCTGAATTAATTAGATTACTCACTAACATGTTAAGAAAGGATTCGAGTATTAAATGGACAGTAGAAGCCAAGCAATCATTTGAAGATATTAAAATGGCTTTGATCAAAACACCAGTTCTTACCAGTCCACAATTTGATAGAGACTTTATTATTTTTTCATTTGCATCAGAACATACTGTAGCAGCTGTTTTATTACAAAAGGATGATCAAGGATGTGAAAAAACTATAGCCTTTTTTAGTAAAGCACTGAGGGATGCATCATTAAAATACAATATCATGGAAAAACAAGCTTTTGCACTTGTGAAAGCTATTAAAGATTTTATAATCTATATATTATATTCTCATGTGATATCTTATGTACCAAATGCTGTTGTCAAAGACATCTTAACTCAAGATGGAATTGAGGGAAAAAGGGGTAAATGGATTGCTACCATATTAGAATATGATATTGAGATAAAACCTACAAAGCTGATAAAAGGACAGGGATTGGCTCAACTCATGACATAAATGAATTGCCAAGCCCTGGATATTAATGAACTGGATGACAATCAAGAGATGGCGACTCCACAAATCAGCCAGGCCTTTCTAGACTCACCTTGGTATGCTAATACAATTTATGTTTTGTTAAACCAGCAAGCTCCTCCAGGGTTATCCAGAACAAAGCGAAGGTTTTTGAAAATGACATCCTTAAAGTATTGTATTTTAGATAATGTGCTCTTTTGGAAGAATCATGATGGTATTCTATTAAATTTTTTATTAAAATATGAAGCTGACAAGGCTCTCAATGAATTCCATGCAGGAGTCTGTGGTGTACATCTCTACTAGAAATCAACAGCAGATAAGATCCTAAGGGCTGGATTTTACTGGCCAACCTTGTTTTCTGATGTAAATAAATTCGTAACTGCTTGCCATAAATGTCAAATTTTTGAAGGCAAGAGAATATTATTGCCTTTACCCTTGAAACCAGTTTCCACCGAAAAACCCTTCCAACAATGGGGCCTGGATTTCATCGAAGAAATCCATCCTCCTTCTTCTGGCCAACACAGATGGATCCTCACTGCGACAAATTATTTTACTAAATGGATTGAAGCAATCCCATCCACACAAGCCAATGACTTTGTAATCATAAAATTCTTAGAAACCAATATACTATCAAGATTTGGCTGTCCTGAAAAAATTATAACTGATAATGTTGCTGCTTTCAAATCAAAAAATATGATAAGTTTCGGTAATAAGTATCATATCACTTTAAGCCATTCAACAGCCTATTACCCTCAGGGTAATCAACTGGCTGAATCTTCTAACAAAAGTCTCATTAATATCATTAAGAAATTATTGGAAGAAAACAAGAAAAAATTGCATAAGAAACTTACAAATGCATTGTGGGCAGACAGACTTACTACCAAAAAATCAATTGGGACCAGTCGTTATGAATTAGTTTATGGTATTGAGGCGGTATTTACATCATCTTTAGGAGTCCCTGTAATGAATTTGCTTCAAGAAGCTCAATTAGAACCGAATGATATTCAAAGAAGAATAAATCAAACAATCAATTTGCAGCAAACCAAAGAAGAAGTTTACCAAAGATCCCAAGTATTGCAGGAGAAACTAAAGAAGATGTTTGACAAAAGAACTAAGGCAGAAGATTTCCAATTGGAAGATAAAGTGTTGAGATGGGATTCTAGAAGAGAGGATAAGGGAAAACATGTGAAGTTTGACTTCTTATGGAAAGGACCTTACATCATTCATGCTTTACAGGGAAATAATACATATTTTCTAAAAATTTTGGATAGTTCAGAAACTGAGGAAGGACCAGTAAATGGTCGAATGTTAAAGCATTACTTTGATCCTATCTATTAGGATTTTATTATTTCTGACATGTATATACTATATCCTTTGTAATGTATCAGTTTTGATTGGATGGTAACTTGCTGGAGTTGAAGCCCGAAGAGAAGGCCCTAAGCTTCAGAAGTTTCACTATCATACATACAATAAAAAAACAAGAAGAAGATTTCATGGTTCATTTAAAGGCATTTTGAGGCATCTGACATGCTGTTCTTGACTTTTCACCAGGAAAAGTCATCCCCAAGTGGAGCCAGTGTTAGACTCCTATACCAATAGGTGTCATATTTCATGATTGACTTGATGAACTATGCAATATGTTCAAAACCTTTTCTTGTTGCAAAGGTTTTCCATATTTTCAAAAAATTCAAAAATCAAAAAATTCAAAAAATGTAAAGAGGGTATACCCTAAAAGAAAAATCAAAGGGTGAAAAAATAAAATTGGCCAAAAAAGTGAAAGAAAATGAACCCCACCAAAAGAAAGGCCAAGGAAAGTGTGCAAGTCTAAATGCCAGTACTTTTTGCTCAGATGTAATAAAAAAATTGTGTGCAACTTGTATTTTATGCCACAATTTATGAACAGCCAAACAGTTTAAGCTTGGCTAGTTCATTTTTCAATTTTATGTTTTAAAGATAGAGAATAAAATCTGACCAAACTGTTTAATCTTGAAAGATAAGTAGATAGGTAGAGTGAATAAAAAGAGCTCAACAGTTTAATCTGAGCCCTTGGATGTAATAAGGTTAGAATTAGATAGATTTTCATATGTAAAGGAGAAAAAGGGCGATAAGGGTTTGCCAGTCTAAGTGCACCCTAATAAAGAAGAAAAAATGGTAGAGTAAAGTAGGTAGGGTAGGTAGATGATGTTGCAGAATTACATGTGATGGATGATGGCTTTAGATGTGTTAAATATTTTACTTTCATCACAAGTGCAAAGGCAGATAATACACTAAAGAATTTCAAGCAATGCAAAGTCAGATTATTAACTTCCCTTTTCATTTTTCCCTAAAAATTTCACTAATCTCCCCTAAGTACTAAGGTATTTGAAAATTAAAGGGGCTCAAGGCATTTCCTTGAATTTTGGAGGGACTGGACCCTCGGCCCAATAATTGGAAAAACCTAAGTACTTAAAAAACATTCATCATCACACTCATTCACTTCTAAAAAATATTTTCCTAAGTAAAATCCCATTTTACATAAGAAAATCATGCAATATTCCATAAAAACCCATTTTATGCAAGCATAAGTTAAATACATTATCCTAATGTTTTACACTTAGCACTTTAGCTCAATTTTCATATTAATTTCTAATTTATTATTTAAATCCCTATGAGAATAACCTTCTCCTATTATATATAACTCCTTTTTATAAAAATGCCCAAAAACCCATTTATTATAATTTTAGTCAAAGTATTTAATCCCCATATGTTTAAATAAATTACCCTCATTATGCTCCCTTTGACTAAAATATATCTTTATATTACTCCCGCCCCCTATGGTAACTAAATCATTTTGATTTAATTACTATATAATAAAAAATATATGATAAAACCTTAAACATGTTTATATGTGTTTAAAACAAAAATAACCCGAAGTTTAGTTCAAACTAAAACTTCAAAATAACCCATCCCTTGCGTATTTTTCTTCCCCGACCCTCTATCGTAAGATGGAATTGATTAACCCTCCAGATTAATTAATAACCTGTCCCGCCAATAAAAATGCCCCCGATGAGATTAATTAACAAATAATCACGTTGGACCCGCCTTGTTAAATTCCCGTCATTTCCACGTCCCGAAGACCGTCCGATCGACTGATCCAAGAACTACGGCTATTAACAGTTTCACTAGCCATCCGCATATGAACAATAACGCTTGATGGCCAAGTGGTTTTCTAGATCGTATAGAGCCACACGTCGTTCATTGTATGGAATCGCTCGCCCTCCGCCCAAAACCACCTTTCTCCAAAAGCGGTGCGATGGAAACCGCTTACCGCCTGCCCTCCGTGAAAAATCCACCATACATGCTGACATCATCAATCAAAAACCCGCCATCCTTTTGACTTTGTAAATAATACAAAATCCCACGTCGTTTTCATTATTTTGTGCATTAACCAATCTCCCATGGGACAAATTTCAAAAATAAACTGTTGAAGTCTGTCAACCATTACTTTGCTGAAGAGAATCACAGTCCAGTATTCCAGAGTTTGTCTGCCATTGCAAATACTTGTTTAATCATTATTAATTCCCAAGACAGGTATTTACCCTATTTCCCACTGAACTCTGTAAATAATCCAGGTTTTCCGTTTTAATTCCACATTGAAGACTGAAACAGATTTCAATTTTATCTTTTCCATTTCCAAAACTGCAATTGCATTCCCCAAATCTCTGATTGTGCTTGTTTTTGAAAAAAACCCCGAATTCATTTCTCAATCCACAAGAACTAGAAATGGAGGTTCTTGTGGCTTTAAATGTTGCACCCTTGAATGCCCCTGACAGAAATTTCGATTATTTTCCTTTAGTCGACAGAGACTTCCAAATAAAAGACCTGGTTCTCAGTGAAAATCCCCTTAGAATCTTTTGCTACTGCCAAGATAGTTACTTGAGAGGTTCTGAAATTTTTGGATTATGGGAATCTAATCTTCCCATGTACCTTCTTCCCTCAGTCCACATTTTCCCTGAGATAATCCATTATTGTCATGCAAACTATGATCCCAATTTAAGAGCAGTTTTATCCCCGAATCAGACTATCCTTTTTCCCATAACTTCTCAGTTTATCAACGGGATGTTGCAATTTCAACCTGGTCAAGCCCTCACTCCCCTGTCCATGGGCGAATTACTTGAGAAATATACCAAATTATCCCATGAAGAGTTAATTCATCTTTGCCAGACCTTTATGTTGCCATAGCATCAGCCCAAAGGCCCTCCCCCTTATGGTTAAATTTTTTCACTAATGAGGGCAGACTTATTCTGAATATGATATCCTTTATAATGGGTTTCAATACTAGTGAGTATGTTGACCAATTAACCCTAGTATTGTTATCTATTTTCACCCTTGAACAGCCCCCTGCTGTCAAATATGAATTTGCATCCTACATTGCAGAAAAAATCCATGATCAGTTCATAAGATTATAGAACGAGAGAGTATTCAAGTATTCTTCTGTTATTTATCATCTCATGCTTTATTACCAATCGGAAAGTTTTCCTTTTCATGTTAAAAAGCTTGATGCCAAAGGAAATCCTAGGTCGGCGATCTTTTGGTCTGCCATCACTCATAATTCCCCTGATTCTCCTTATTACTACAATGATTTTATTGATATTTTTGTACACCCAGCAACCACCTTGTTGACAGGAGTCTCTCCTCCCAGGCTCAGTAATGAAATCAAGAAAATTCTTCAGCTTTCAAAACAATACCGGATAGGTGACTAGTACCTATACTAGAATCACACAGAAATCAGAGTTTATCGGTGTGAGTTATGCCCATTCAAGTTGCCCAAGTATGTCCCAATGAGACTCTTTGCATTAGAGTATTTCAGGCAGATGATCAGCTCAGATATAGTACATTTTTTTAATGCAAAGAAAAAGGCTCAGCTCAGGATTAAAATCCAGTTAGGTCCCTTTGTTTGTAACTCTAGAGATGCTGGTAAGGAAGCTGAAAAGATATTAGAAGATTATCTTCAATTACAAAAAATTTTCTATTGGGTACCTTATGACCCAAATACATTTATTTGTGATAGAAGAACAAAAAATAAACTATCACCATACATTCATCAAAGAATCCCAGAAATTGAACAGTATGCCAATCTGGATGAATGGATGGAGGGGACATTAGTAGAACAGGATAGTGAGCAGGTCAATGTTGAAAATGTAATGAAAGACCTTGAAAAAATACTTGACCTAGACTCTTTTGGACAGGTATAGATACCAGGTATTGATCCTTCTTCTGCAGGTACTTCTCAACAAAATCTACAGGAAATCAGTGCATTGGCTACAGTAGCATCCAAAGGAAAAGAGAAAGAGGTTGATATACAGGTTACAGATAAATTTACAATGACAGAACAACCTCAAACTTCTAAAGGACAGGATCAAGTAAAAATTCCTCCTACTCAGATCAATGAACCAGAAATTTCAATTTTACAAACTCCTCTGAATGTAGAAAAGGGAAAACAGAGAGATGATGAAACAGCCACTCCTATCGATGGATCTTCTGAATAGCAAGCTGCTAAAAGACAAAAATTGAACCCTCTTCCAGAAGTGAAATCTGTTCATGAAATCCTTGATAGTCAAGGGGAAGAACAATTGGGTAGTCAGCAAATAGGTGCAAACAGTGGGACATCAACTATTTTACAGAAAAAGGAGCTACAAAAGCAACAAAATGCAGAAGTGTCATCCTTCAAACCACCTGCGAAAGATGCCTGGGACATTAAAATAACATTCATAAATACCAAGGCCATAAATGATCCTCTCAGAATTCAAATTTACAATCAGTGTTTGAAAATGGCCCTAAGAATGAGCAAAGGTTGATGTCAGCTTTTGACATCCAGCAGGGAAAAATGCTAATGACTCACTTCAAACCCAAAGTGCAGCAACCTCAGGCAGCTGCAGATTACATCAAAACTAATTTTGAAGTATTATTAAAGGATATTCCTCCTTTAGATCAAACTGAGCTACATAAACAGGCAGGTGAGATGATTTATTCTACTCTGACAGATAAATCAATGATGACTCAGAAATTGCAGGATTCTTTAGAGAATACAAATGCTCAATTAAGCCTTGAAAAAGCCTCTTATCAGGCTAAAGACAACAGGATTAAAAATTTGGAGGAAATTATCATTGGATTGGGACATAATCCTAAATATGTGAAGGGAATAGAAGCACTAATCAAGAAAAAGGATGATGATATTGCAGCTTTGAGAAAAAAACTAAAGCTACCAGCCTTAAGACATCCTCAGACTGCTGAAATTATAAAAAAAAAATGTGAAGAGGAATTAATAGACTTGCTTTTAAAACTGAATGAGCAACTTAATAAAACAGAGAAAGAGCTTGAAAAGGCATTGAAAGATAAGCAACCTAATTTTTCAGAATCTACACCAGAGGTAATTATAGGTACTACAACAACAGGTCAACCAATAGAATTGCCACAGGTGCATACTTCCAATTTGAGTCTAGAAGAATTAACAAAATCAATGGATGAAATGAAACTCCAAATGATAGAACTACAGAGAACAAAGGTGCAACTTACCTCTTTGGAACAGAAATATGACCTCTCAAAAATCAATGTTGCAGATAAAACAAGAGAGGTCAACAGATTAGAAAAGTTGGTCCATAAATTAGAAAAGGATCTCACATTGGAGAAGCCTTTAAGGGAAATCAATGAAATTCTTTGGGACAACATCATCCAATCAATAAAAGATGTCTGGCCCTCAATTCAAATAATGCAGGAACAGAATGATTTAGTCCAATTGGCTATAGAAGAAGTCCTAATTGCAAGAGAAGAATTGGGAAACAGACCTGATGAAGCCAATGAAATCATCCATTTTCTAAATACTCAGAAAAAGCAACAACCTGACGAATTTGGAATTTAAGATAGGACCGACACAATTTTGGAAATAAAGAGAGTTTTTACCAAAAGAACTCTAATGCAGAATTTGGAACAAAGATGCTTAGACATGCAAGAAGAAATCACTGCCTTCAGAAAAAAGATTTGATATTTTGTTGAATAAAGGATTGCTTAGTCCTTTTGTTTTAGAGGATAAATCGATGGACCTGGAAAGTTATGTTGAAAAATTGGACAAGAATGCTGACAATCAGGCCAGTACCTCAACTAGTTCAACAACAACAACATTGCCTACATGAAAAAGTCTTCATGATAGATTGGAAAATTTGTTTTATCTTGAGCATGAAGTAAAACATTTGTTCCCTGTTCAACCTACTTTCTTCAGTTATACAGAGACTGATGAAACTCTCAGAAAGCTGCAAAGGACAAGAATTCCGGAAGATAAATGGTGGGAAGAACTATTGGAACTTTTGTAAAGACTATCCTTACTTGAATTTTTTATTATGTACTACAGTAAGTTATGGTAAGAAGGATAAAAGGATGAATAAAGGTCAAAGTGTATCAGAGCAGTCAAAGAGTATCAGTTAAACGAAGCAGCCAGCACAGAGTTACTGAACATGATAGCAATGAGCCAAAGCATAGGGCCTGCCTCCAGCACATTCTCAAAAGAAGGAAACAGCACAACATCAGTTAGCATTTTTTCTTATCTACGAGACCATCTGTCTCTATTTTATTGTAATTTACTTATGAGTCATCCTAGATAATATCTCAAGTTTTTATGAGATATTTTTTGTAACTTTTTGTATAAATACTCCCTCAATCAGAGTATTTAGGGTGGATTTTTTAGACTTTCCAGTAACATTGACTATTTGAAATAAAATGTTGTTGGGGAAATTTTCCGAACCTAGCTGAATGTGGAATTGATGCGAAAGAATTTTTACAGGATTCATGTGTCAGACTACGGATCAATAAGTCATCTATCTCTTATGTGTTGAAGTCTTTATATTTGTTTACTATATCATCTATGTTTCATTTCTGAATGATTAATGAAAAGGAATAAATCAGAAAGTGCTTAAGTGTAATATGATTTTAATCATTATTGTTCTAAATGTTTTCTTCTAAATTGGCTTAAACAGTGAATTCTTAATTGCTCATGTTTTACTAGTTTAAGCATTTTGATTATTTAATAAAGAATAATTAATTGCTCTTTGTTAATAATCACTCAATTTTCCCTCTTATAAATGTGTTGAAAGATTCTTAATTGCCTTTCATCCATTTTTTCATCCCATTCACTTTAAGATCTATAATTGTTCCCTGTTTGATTATCTTGCCCTATGAAACCATCTTTTGCTAAGATACTTAATCCAGTTAAGTTATCCTTTTTTGAATCCATAAGCCCAATGGACTAAATTATTCAATCTTGCCCTCAGCTATTGAATTCCACCACCCAAACTCAATCAAACCCCTTGCACTTTACAACTAGACTAATATCTTCTAAAACAAAGCTAAATTATACAGAGAGAGCCCTCTCTGGGTATAGATTTGCTAGATTATGTACCTAAAATTTGGTTTGTGGTTACCTCAGACTATTTCTTTTGAACCTAGAGAAATTACTGAGTGATAACAACTAGGACAATCAAACATTCAAAGAAAGGTTTCAAAGGTGGAGCTATGACCTGCCATGAGTAAGCAGGGCGTATCGTGAATCATACTTAGCATGCATAAAACTATAAATGAAACAAGCAAACAATTTCTTCAATGATGAAAGAGCAATTAAGAATTCTTTGATATGACTAAGAAGGAAGAAAACATAGAAGCTATAATGAAACAGGAAATCTGAGGTGCCTCCAAGGTCATGTCTCAAATCTATTCTCTACTATCTTATAGCAATCAAGAGCATGAAATATGTATGAAAACTAAGAAACATAACAGAGAGCGACACTATATCATTTTACCAAGTCAAGGAATCCAACAGCAGTCTTCTTTCATCATCCAAAAACATTCAAGAAACTATCCAATGCATGAGACAAGTATTTCTTCCAAGCTTGTATAACCATATATTTCTCTATATCATCAATTTCAACCTTGTTTACAATGAAGTCTCTTGGAATATATAGGCCAAGATGAAGGAGAACCTCCTAGTGCAACTAGCAAGCTCATTGGCCCATCAAAAATATTTGATTTTGTCCTTGAGGCTTTGCAAAGCCCAAGGCACAAAATATCTATAAAAATATCCTAAAAATGCTAAAAAAGGAAATTAAATTGACTTTTCCCAACTGAAAATGGCCAAAAGAGGCTAAACGAACATTTGGAAAAGCCACTTCAGAAAACTACACTTTTTACAAAAATACTTCAGAAATATAGCAGCAGAAAATCCCCTATCTTGTGGGCAACTTTGGGAGGCCTTCCCAATGTCGAAACAAGGCTTACGATAGCTCGTTAGAAATCCCTAGATTTCTAGTTTCTGAAAATTCTTTTTTTCCCCCTAAATGATCACTAGAAGCCTATGAAAATCTGACCTGTGTGGAAAAACCTAGAAAATAGCTTTTGTTGATATACGGGGCAGAGTGTTGAAAAAGTGACTATTTTTCAGCACTTTGGGGGACCAAATCATCTTCAACTAATCGGAAATTCACTGACTAGATGCCCCTGAAATTATGGCATCCAATGATACCATCTTGATCCTTTGAGGATGCTTCAAACAAAAATGGTGATGCTCATGATTTTTTGCAAAAAGCCCAAAAATGTTAAAAAACCAAAACTTGTCGAATTATGCCCAATTTTGGTGAGGATAACCCTCATGGGTTTTTAGAAGCATGCTGAGAAGAGGAGAAAAAAAAAATTCAAGCCTTGATATGCCTTTCTTCACTTTTTGTGCCAGGCACCTCTTTCGAGCCTCCTTGAGCTTTTCTTGTATAGCCTTCAATTTCCTTCGGGTGAATTGATTAAACTTCTTATATTGCTCGGTCATTTTCCTTCGAAGGTTCAAATCTCTATTGGCCTTTTAGAACTTCTTCTCCAAGTGTTCATTCACCCTTTCAAGCCATGCTTCTCTATTTTTTTCTATCTCTTGGGTGAATACAGTAGTAAGAAGAAAATATTGGAAAAGGGCAGCCTCTTCCTCTTTTTGCTTCTCCAAAGCTCTTTTCAGCCCCATAGTCCTTGGCCTCTTTCTTCTTGGCTGATCTTATTCTTTACTATCATTGAATTCACCCATGAGTTCTTCTAACTTAATTTGCACTTTGGAGGCTTCTTTTTTATTCTTGATAGCCTGTGTCTCATAAATTGCCATGTCGACACTCATTTGCTTGTTTTGTGTTTGCAGAAAATGAATGAGGTTTTTAGACATCTTTAGATCCACTCTTAGATCATGAATTTATTATTTTCTATTTAGCAAGAGGGATTCTAAGATTATGTTTTCATTGTCACTATCATCACTATTTATCTGAATTATGTAAAAATCCCTCTCTTTCTCATGGCTACTTTCTTCCTTCTCCTTTCCATTTCTTTGGGTGGATTTCTTGGTCCTCCTCCTCTTTTGGAATTCAACAATGGATTGCTTGGGCAACTTCCCTTTGCTTCAGAGTGCTCTAGTAACATTTGGAGTTACAATTTGAGTCACTTTCTTTCTTGATTTTGGGGCTTTGTTACCTTTGGAGAGGAAAGCATGACCCCTTGCCTAGGAGAGGCAACCAGCACATGCTTTATTTGGTATTTTCCATTGCTACTCCACTCATCATAATTGCCATTGTTTTGACCCTCCTCATGAATGCCTTGACTATCACCTTACATGTCTCCTTGAGGGTTGCCTTTTTCAGTTTTGTTCCTGCTTTCTTCAAGACTTTTAGGCTCTGTATCCTCAATGTTTTGTGGTTCACCGTCATCATGTTTGCTGCTATGAGGTCTACCAATATCTTCCTCTTTGTGACTGTTGTGTTCCTCATCAAACTGTTCCATTTCTTCATCATTTCCCTCTTCATTGTTTTTCTCTTCTTCATGGTGCTCTTCTTCATCATTGTTCTGCTTTTAATCACTATGCTTTTTTTTCACTTTTCTCCTCTTCACTTTGCTTCCTTTGACTTTGATCTTCTTTTTTGTTTTTCTCTTTATCACTATGCTGCTTTTCCTCACTATGCTCCTCTTCATCACTATGTTGTTCTTCCTCATTGTGTTGTTCTTCCTCACTATGCTCTTCTTCTTGATCAATCATAGGATATTTTTGCTTCCTAGGAATGGGCTTACTAGAAGAAGGAGAAAGATGATGAGTGGAAGGTGAAGGAGATGCATGGGATGAAGAAGCAGTGGTGAAATAGGGATGTGAAATGAAAGTGTTCCAAGGAATTCCCTTCTTCTCGAGTTGATGGAGAATGACAATCTTGATAAGAGAATGATGGAAAAGACAAGCTTGCTGCTGAGAGCAAGATTTATTTTGCACAATAGAAGCCATCTTTTCAACGTTTATATGGAAGAAAAAGGGTAGGTTTAGCAATTGGATTCTTGTGAAGTGCATGAGTAGCCAGACATGGTAATCATAAACCCAGGAAAACCTTCCTTCACATGTGAAATATTTCATGATTATATTCATGAGGGGAGCATAGCTGGTCAAAAATTAGGAAAAAGGAAAGATAGATGGGCATGCATCTCGATGCTCTGGCTTCAAGAAGGGTTTGTATTGATCTAAGTCTAGGTAACTTTTCCTAAACCATTTTTCTTCAACACATGGAATTTTGGTAGCTATGGAAATGGATATAGGAGAATGTTTGAAGTCTAAGCCTGCTAGATGAACATGTTTCCCTTGCAGCTTTAAAGCAAATAGATGTGTCAAGGGAAGATAACTTTTCACCTCCTGAACCCTTTGACAAAACTCCAAACATCCTACTTCATAAAAGTTAAAAAGCACTGAAGGATGGGCATTTACTTCCTCAGTTGAGAAAGGTTCATACCTTTTGTGAGGGCCACTTCTTCTATCTTTCCTGGGAGGCATTTTTCTTTGGATACTCTTTTCTGGCTGACCAGGACAAGATGATTCAAATGGTCTTTGAAATAGTTTCCCAACACCACACCTTTTCCTCCTTGTAAGTCACTGTGTTTCTTTGATGCTAGCAAACAATTATTTGTCAAATGGGACCCAAAATTACTTTTATCACTGTGTTTTGGGCAAAGATCTTGAATAAGATATGTTTGTGGTTCTTTATTGAAGAAGGATCTCTTTTGTTTTGGCACAAAAAATCCTCCCCTCAAGCACTGCCCCTTTGCTATTCACTGCCCTTTAAAAAAGTAAACAAGACATCTTTCAAGCTGATACAACATCTTGTAAAATTATTGTGTTAATCCTTGAAACTCATAGCAGGAACACTTTTGATTTGGAAAAAAAAGTGTGTTTTGGGAATCTGCTATTGAAATTTCTCTTCAAACTAATTTAAAATATTTTCAAAAAAACTCTGTGTCTTTGATTATGGAGGTTGCACACATTCTTCAATGTCTCATAACACAAAAGAAAACTCTTTTAAACTGATCAAGCCTTTATCCCTTTAACACATTTTTCTCTTCTTTTGACATGGCAGCAAATTTTCCCTTTGTAACAATGTTAAGACACCTTTAAACAGATTTGAAGACCTCTTCAAACTAACTCTTTTTCTCCTTTTATCAAATGTGTCTAACCTCAGCTATCTCATAGTACAAAAAGGACTTTTAAATTTGCACCTTAACCTTCTCTTCCCTTTCACTAACTCTCTGTGTCTTTAGATGATAAAGTGCTTTTAAAACCACTGTTTCTTCCTGGAAAACACAGCAAAAAACACCCCTTTTTAACTTCAAAATTTACCAAGAAGTGAATAAATACCTTGAAAACGAGCTTGGGGACCTTTTTGATCATTGATGCAGTGTTCAAAGGATTTTTTGGAAGTCTGGTGGATGAGCGAGCCATTTTCAGTAGAAGGCGCTACGTAGAAGAAGTTGTCGGGTCATTTTCTGGCGCCCGATGACCACAGGCACAGGCGTGTCATGCGCATCTATAGTCGTGCCATGCCTTCTTTCAATTCCTTTGTTTGGGAACTCATAGGTGCACCACGCATAGCTACAGGCGCGCCGCGCAAAGTTTTGAGCACCGAAAACCTTGAAAAATGCCCGAAAATGCTTCCTTTTTCAGTGAGCAGGCTAAGGAACATTTGTGTCAAGTTTTTGAAATTGCTAATGGGCCCTTTTAAATGGCCTTCTCCTCCTTTTTATTTGAAAAAGCTTCAATGCCTTTGCAACATAGTTTGGAAGGGTTTATGCCTTTTTGAAAAGGTTTTTTTTTCAGATAAAAACATAAGTCATTGCCCTCAGTATTATATCACTTTTAAAATACCATAAAGACCCATTTTCTTAACTGTCTTCTTTGTATGCATATGGAGGGGCTATTATTGAACATAGTTGGCTCTCTCTTTCTTTGGTTATTTGGATGGAGATCTTTGGCCAAAGTTTCACCCTCATAACAATTTGAAGGAGGTTTTTATGAACAGAGGAAAAAGGGTTTTGTTAATGCCAGAAAATTCATCTTTTCGATTGATGTGAAATAGGTTTTTAACCTATGAAACTTCATTGCTTTGTCACTGTTTGTAAATTCTGACTTCCCAATTGGACTAGAGACTTTCAGCACCCTTATTCCACTGTATGTTTTCTATGTGGAAGAGGTTTTCAACATGATGAATTTTCATTTTCATTAACCATGATTTCTCAACTATTATTACCAAAAAAAAACCCTTTCAAACATAGTTTTATATCTTTTCCATACATCAGTTGCTTCACTCTTTTGGAGGAAGTGGTGTGAACAATTTTTTGAGTCATTTAAAACACTTGTTAGTTTCCTGCTCTCTAAATGAAGCTATATCTCTGCTCCTGACCCTCTGCTTTTAAATGAAGGAGGCCCTTATCATGTTCCAAACCATATTCTTTTAAATGAAGGAGGTTAACATAATATTTCCAAACCATCTGCTCTTTATACTGGAGGAGGTTTTCAACATGTGACCCAACCATCTGCTCTTGCTTGGAGGAGGTTAACACAGTCATGACATTTCATCCATTTCTCAAACTGTGTCATCTTTCTTTGTAATACATATCTCTGCTTAGTATATCATAATAAGTAATAAAGTGAAAATTTGACAATATGCTGTAAGAGGCATGTTCTGAGATATGTATCCTGTTGTCATAATATCCTTGTGAATCTTTTAAACCAGGAGCCACATGACTTGTATTTGTAGATTATTTTCTTTCTAGTCATTACTTACTAACCTTTCTTGACTGTGTTTTTAGAGGTTTATTGAATTTTCTCTTTGACTAGTATTCTTATCCTAGGCTCAAGACAACATGAGAGGCAGTTGTCTTCTTATGTTCAGTTTGATAATGTCTTCTAGAATGCTTGTACATTTCTGCTTCTGAAAGAGACATTGAAACACTATAGATCAACATTATATCATTTTGGCTTTTGAAACATGTACTCCTTCTTTATTTTCATTTCATCTCTCCATCTACTTAATGATGGAAAATTTCTTCAACATGAGGGACTTATTTGGACTTGTCCCTTTGCTCTTATCTAGATACTGTTTGACATTCAATTTGCACCCTGCAGAGATGAAAAAATATGACTTTGAACCTTGGAGAGCTCCTTTGGTGTCTTATGGAAAATTTTCCCAATCTTAAGCATATTATTTTATACTGTGCACATTCTTATTTCT
The DNA here is from genome assembly GCA_034641835.2 of Pinus albicaulis. Taxonomy (NCBI): domain Eukaryota; kingdom Viridiplantae; phylum Streptophyta; class Pinopsida; order Pinales; family Pinaceae; genus Pinus; species Pinus albicaulis. Next base: position 604,077,407 of record CM076579.1, on the reverse strand, counting down.
TTCTGTGTCGGATTTTTGCAGAATTTCTTCTGGACTTAGACATCAAGACCTCTTAGTGGCACGACCTATGGGTGTCCCAAGATTTTTTTTTCACAGATTAAGCGCTAATTCAGGGCTGGTTGGTATTGAACAAAGGATTATGGCTCAGGATGTTTTTGCCAAGGAAGGGATTCCCTAAAGTGTCACTACCTAACTTAGGGGAGATCTTGACAGATTTTGAGTATTTTATTTGGGTAGGATTAGATCTCTAAATGAAATATGACCTGATATAGGGTTCTAGACTTCTTATCAACAGTTGGATAATGAATGACTTAGGAATGAGGGTAAATGACATCAAATAACCTTTACTTATGACAGATCATGGAGAGGATTATATGACTGAAACTAGATAGGACTTGACAACTAGGTTTTTTCTCATCATAGGCTGACTCGAAAAGGTAGGAGGAAAAAAATTGTTTAGGTGTGTTTTCTAGATGATAGAATTGACCAATTGGAGATCAGCTTCTAGAAAACTTGGCTTAAGAAACTAGTCATCATCACCAAGTGAAAGATACTGATCACCAACAGTGGCTCCATTTGGGGAGGGCAGCTCCTTTTCAGGAGGTGTCCATAATTTCAGATCTCTGACCTTTGAATACTAGTGCCTTTATCCATTGGCACAAATTTCTTTCTTCCTTGATGCTATTTCGAAAAATTAACAGCATGATTAGCATCAAAATCATTTCTACCTACCCTGCTACATTTCCTAACATTTTTTCTTCTTTCGGGTGCATTTGGACTAGCAACCCTTTGACATAATATTTTTGAAAAACGACACTATCTAATTCTACACTTATATCTATCGGGAGTCTAGATTAAACTGATGAACTCCTTTGTTTCTCTACCTATGCTATATCGACTGTCAAGGTTAAGGTGTTTGACAGGATTTTATTCTCTAATCGAAAACATCAAATTGAAAAATGACCAACTCAAGATTAGAAAGTCTGATTTGTCATGTACTTGTGGGATGAAAGACAAGCTGCACACAAATATTATTTTGCATAAGAATGAAATTTAGAAAAATCAGGGCTAGGACACACAGTTTGTTTTTCATCCATGTTTTCCTCTTTGGTTCTATTTTGAGCATGTGGAACCAGTATCTTTTCCTAATCTATTTTCTTTAACAAGTCAAGCTTACACAATATTGACTATCTCTTCTCTTATGAACTTATTAGCAAATAAATTTAAAACATGTTCAGTTGTGATTATGCTAGATAACTGAACAAGACATTTTGAGCACTAGTAGCAGCATTTAGACTTGCGCGCTTTCAGAATGACTATTTTTTGAACATGGGACTTTCTTTATGTTTTTCAAACTGCCCTCTTTTTCTAATTTTCTATTGTTTTTGAGTTTTCTGTTTTATATTTTATTTTTTAAAACAATGATATATACAATGATTGAAAAATCTGGAACTAGAAATCCTGAAAATGGTGAAACTTGAGCATCTTATCTTCATAAGGATCTCCTACCACTCTTGGTCCACTCTGCTCTTGAAAATAAAAGGTTGGAATTTTTTTTCTTTCAAGCATAACATAAGAATTCATGCATGAATCTCTAAACAACCCCATATCTTCCCGCTGTACTTCTTTATACCTTTGATCTCCACTTCTCCTTTTGTTGTACATATTTTTCAAATAATGTAGATATTCTTTGTCATTTTTGAAGTATATGATGACATCATCAAGGTACACCAGAATGTAGAAATTTAGAATTGGAAACATGGCTTTTAGGAGCATGTTTTTGCTGTCTAGTGGTTTTGCAATTCTGGGTTTGAAGATAGAACTACTTTCAGCATACTTGAAAAATTCTTTGAGATGTTCGCTTTGCAAAGGAATTATTTGGCGATACCCTGAAACATCATTTTGTAAAGACACATGATTAGAAGCACCTATCATTTTTATAGCATGGTCTTGAGCAGGAAGGATACAATTTCTGTCCCAAGGGTGTGTATTTGTGTTTCTAAAATCAACACAGATCCTATGTCTAGTTGTCTTGTCTTTGATTATTATTGTTTGGTCAAGATTTTTGTATTTTCTTTTGTCGAAGCTGTTTCTTAGAGTGATGGCAGTGTCATAGTAATTCTCACTATTTTCTCTACATGTAGTAGTATCTTGAACAATATTGCAAATTCTAGCAGTTCTAAGTCTTTGGTGGAGTGGTAGAATGGTAGCTAGTTCAAACAACTCAGGTATATTTGGACTGTAGTCATCATATCCTTTCATAAAAAGTTTTTTGGACATTTTTTGTAGATTTTTAGTTTTTGTGGCTACATTCAAGGTTTCATTTGAAGGGGTAGAGTTATGAGATGATAAATCCTTAAGGTATGGTAAGAACATTAAGATTCCCTGCCCATGATTTCCAAAAAGGTTTGTAATATGCAAGTCTTCTTGTGCCTCTGTTCTGAAAAAGTCTCTTGATGTTACTACTAATGTTTTTCTATGGTTTGAGCAATTTGCTTGATGGTATATAATGTTTTGTGCTTCCTACTCTATTTCTGTTTCAAGAGAAATGAACTCTCTTTCCTCAAGACATAACTGCTCATGGTCATGATAATTTTGAGTGTCTAGCTCATCATAGAGAACCTGGGGTGGCTGATGTGGTGTGTCTAAATTTGTTTAAAATTTTCCTAACTATTCCTCAATGTCTTCGTCAGTGTGTAAAATGAAGGAAATTAGATCAGAATGCAAGGAGTACATTGGGATGTTATCTGGCCTTTCTTGGTTGCTGACCATATATTTCATGTGTGTTTCCCGATAGAGTATTCTAGTTTGGTTAAACACGGGAATAGTGACGTAGGACATATCAAGTTATATATTTCCGTGAAGCTTGGCTCCCCAAGTTCTGGATAAAATCATTCCATACTTGGGAGGGATGTCTGCTACCACTATGTCCATGATCAGGTGTTTTGCAGGTATTTGGGCCAAACTGAAACAAAGACCTTTGATTAAGCCTAGACACTTGACTCTACTTGAACCAAATGAATATAAGTCTTTATAAGGTTTTCTTATTTCTAGGCCTAATCTTTCCATCACAACTTTTGGCATGACATTGTGCGAAGCCCCGGAATCTAGCATGGCATTGTGTAGTATTTGGTCATGTATATTCAGGCTGATGTAAAAGGGAAGAGTGGTTCCTTCTTGAAATTTCCCTTCTATTTTTGGACCAAACAACACTTCAGGGGTATCATCAGCTAGATGTAAGGTGTTTTCATCGTTTCCTATGTTCAGGTTGAGATTTGTAAGAGCTTTGGGTGAGAAGTTCAATGAGAGGCATGGTGATCTTTATTTTAGCAATTTTCCCTTCAAAACAAAAGGGTGCTTGTAGTTTAGATAGATTTGCTTCAGTTTTTTCAGCCATGACTTTCTCTATGTTCTTAATTTGCTGACTTTGGTTCTGGATTTTGTTCAACACAGCCATCTCAGGAATCTTGCTAGAGGTACTAGGACAATCTAGGCCAAGGCTTGTCTGAATAGCTTTATCTTTGTTTTGGTCAGTTTTCTTAACCACGATTTTGTTGTTATCCACTGCTCTTTTAAGGATGGTATCAGGAGTTTTAGTAATAGTAGTGTCTGAGCTACCTTTCTTGGAGTTGCCTTGGTTTTTCCTACTTCTAAGATCATATTGCCTGTGAGCTTCTATTATGGCATTCTGAAATCCTATAGTAGGATCTTCAGGGTCCTCATAGTTGGTTTCATTTTGATTCGGGGAGAAGAAAGCTTGTTCTTCTTTCGTGAGGTAAACCTCATCCTCATTATCAGAACCTATTAGGTTTAAATGACTTTCATCGATGGGTTATGTATCTCTCTCTTCCTCATCAACATATTTTTCATTGAAGGGTGGCCTGATTTGTTGATCATTTTCCCTTGGTTTATTTTTAGGCTGGTCTCTCCTAAAGTTTTGGTTCTGGTTCATGTTTTGATGGTTTGGCTGGTTGTCCCTAAGAGGTTCCTTTTCACTTATATTTTCCCATATTTTCACCATGGATCTAACCAGGTCATCTATTCTAGGGTCTGAGGAAGAAACTGAAGGGGTGACCTCATCCCGGTATGTGACTTTCTTCTCTAATCTAGTCCTCGCTCTCTTTTTAGCTAAGTTGGCTTCTGCACTCATAGCCACTTTTTGCATTTCCTCTAAGGTTGCGGGGTCCCTGTCTCTTAGTTGATAAGTCATGTCTAGGTCGAAGCCTTCGGGAAACTTTGCTAAGGCTAAGCCAAGTGGAGGTTTGAAGTGAGGCGAGAGGGCATTATAAACACTGTTGAACCTAGTGCAGTAGTCTCGGACACTTTCCCCATTATCCCTTTTTAGATTTTTATACTCAGAAAGAATTTGAATGGGGTTTTTTCTGATTTCCCACCTATTTATGAAAGTTTGGTAGAGTGCTGGGAGATTGTGTATAATGTTTGAAGTTAAGCTCTTAAACCATTTTTTGGGTTCTTCGCCCAGGATTTGGGTGAACATCCTCATTATTATGGTCTCGTATTCTATTTCCATGTATTCAAAGGCATCGCTAATTCTATCTACATGTTGTTGGGCGGTAGTAGCCTCAACTCCGGTGAAGTGCGGGATTTTGGATTGGTAGTCATGTTGTAAAGGTGCCAAAGGCTGTGGCAACACCATGGGTGCATACAAAGCTGCCATGGTGGGAGCTAATGGTTGATTTACAATATGAGGACTTATAGGATAAGCTGAGGTGATTTGAACAGTGGTGGTTTGAATAGTTGTGGCGGATGTACTTGGACTTGTGAGCTGATTTTGAGCAGATTTGGGGTGGTAAGAGCCAAAGTGGTGAAGAAGTTGAAAGTCAGGAGGTGTAGTAGGTTAGGCTTCTCTACTAGGACTCTGTTGCAAATCTAAGGGCTCAAGATCGTCAAAGTTGATTTTACTTTGTGAATTGCTTCTAAAAAGGATTTTTGTTGATTTTAAGTCAAATGAGGAATCTTGCAAGGATGTGAGATGTTCAGGTATAGATCTTGCTCTACAGATGGACCTATCAGTAGCTAAGTTTCTAGTTTTGGAGGTTTTCCACAAAATCTTCTCTGGGTTATCAACTATGATAGGGGGATTTGGGTCTGGATGAGATTTGGTATTGATTCTTCATGAAGCCAAATTTCAAATTCAGAGTTTAGAGAGGATGATAGTTGTGATTGTTTTGGATGATTTTCCTCTCTAGGGGTTTCACTAATGTGAATAATGGTAAAAAAAAAATGAAGGCTAGTGGAGTCGCCAGGTGGATTTATTTGAGATAGATGGTCCACCACCAATACTATGAAATATGCTTTCGGGAAAAAGTTTTCTTAGCAAACTTTGAGGTGGAGACTTGCAAGAAAGACTTATCGCTTAGTTTCAACAGTTTGCTAGACTGTTTGGACCAGCTAATGGTTCTGTTTGTAAGTTTGTTCTGTTTATATCCTATGTTTAGGTGAAGTTTTCTGAATCACTAAGTTATACTTAGGTTGTCACTGATTACAGAGTTTGCACCATGAATTTTAAGTTTTGGAAAGGACGAGTCAATAGAAAAGTATGGTTTATGAAATCTTTGGTTTTTATGGAGTTTTAGGCCTACTGGAGGTTAGTGGAGTCACCAGGTGGATTTTTGGTTGTTTTTATAGGGATGTACTTATGGTCCACCAACAATAACTAGGAAAAACCAATGTGGGGATGTTTTTTTTTTTAGGTTTTCTGAGTTTTTATGTGCAACCTATGGTTTATTAGAGTGTTCTAAACCTGATTCATCACTTTGCTAGGGTGGTGAAACAAAAATAGTTTACTCTAAATGATTTTATGGACTGCTTGCCTGTTTAAATTTTGAAAGACTAATGAATCTACAAGAGTTTTCTAGACTGTTATGTACTTAGTTAGTCCCATTGTGATCACCATTATGTTACTGAGTGGTGGGATAAGTCCACAAGATAGTATTCTCAAAGCTCTTTGAAGGTTTAGGGAAACTAAGTTTGTTTATCACTCAAAGTCCCACCATGATATCCATTATGTTAGGGAGCGGTGGGATGACTCAACCAGATAGAATTCCTATGGGAGTCTTTGATAATTTAGTGGAGTGTTAGGCCTACTGGAAGCTAGTGGAGTCTCCAAGTGGATATTTTTTGTTGTTTTTAGAGATAGGTGTTAATGGTCCACCACCAATAACTGATGAAAAACCAATCTTGAGATATTTTGGGGTTTTCTGAGTTCCTATATGTAGCCCTGAGGTTTGGAAGAGTTTCCTATAACGGAATCATCATTTTGCTAAGATGGTGAAGGAGCTAGTTTCTACTCTTTAGACAATACCTAAGTTTTCTAATTTTGACTGAGATTTTGAGAGATCCTAAGGGATACCAAGGATGTTTTGACTCAATGTCCCACTGTGATCGACATTATGTTAGTGAACAGTGGGACAAGTCCACAAGATCGTATTCTCAAAGGTCTCTGAAGGTTTAGGGAAACTAAGTTTGTTTATCACTCAGAGTCCCACCGTGATCGCCATTATGTTAGGGTCTCATGATTTGGCAGATTGGAAAGCCGAGTGACAAGGTAACATCAAACCAACTTTGGAGCCCAAGGACTTAGCCTTCCTAGACTCAGAGAGTGCTCTCTCTATTTGTGTAAGGGATATCTATGTGTTTTGCTTCTTATGTTTCTGATTTTAGGCTAGTTATGAAGTGGGTTTTTGGTTTTGTTTTTAGGTTTTTGAGGGAGGAACTGATCAAAGACTAAGATAGATAAAATATTGTCAGATCAACTGGGCTATGGGGTTGAAAAGGTCGAGAAAGCCTCAAATGGTGATACAAGGTATGTTGAAGGGCTGATTTGATCAAGGTAAAATGGATCTTAAGGTAAAATGAAGTGGGATGGACACTAAGTTTGTGAAGAACAAAGGCTTTCAAACATAAATAGTTCAATAGAAAACACTTATATGGTAGGGTTAACCATTAATCATGATAAATGTAACTACAAACTAATAAATGCATATAAATAAACATTCAAGAAATACATAGAGATATATGACTCTTTAACTTTAGGAAATTGCTATCAGACTTTGGGGAAAGACAATTAAGACAAAAAAATAACTCAAGCTACTAAGAGGAAACTCCTAGAAATAGTATTTTTAGCTATCTGGCACTTTGAACTAAGATTGCATAGTTTTAGGCAAAGGGAAAGATTGATACAAGACCTCTTTGGTTGAAACTAGGACAATAAAACATTCAAAGAAAGGTTTCAGAGGTGGAGCTATGACTAGCCATGAATAAGCAGGGCATTCTGTGAATCATACTTAGCTTGAATAAAACCATAAATGAAACAAGAAAACAATTTCTTCAGTGATCAAAGAGCAATTAAGAATTTTTTGATATGACTAAGAAGGAAGAAAACATAGAAGCTATAATGAAACAGGTAATCTGAGGTGCCTCCAAGGGCATCTCTTAAATCTATTCTCTACTATCTTATAGCAAGAAATAGCATGAAATATGTATGAAAACTAAGAAACATAATAGAGGGAAACACTATACCATTTTACCAAGTCAAGGAATCCAACGACAGTCCTCTTTCATCATCCAAAAACATTCAAGAAATTATCCAATGCATGAGACAAGTATTTATTCCAAGCTTGTATAACCATATATTTCTCTATATCATCAAGTTCAGCCCTGTTTACAATGAAGTCTCTTGGAATATATAGGCCAAGATGAAGGAGAACCTCCTAGTGCAACTAGCAAGCTCATTGGCCCATCAAAAATATATGATTTTGTCCTTGAGGCTTTGCAAAGCCCAAGGCACAAAATATCTATAAAAATATACTAAAAATGCTAAAAAATTAAATTAAATTTACTTTTCCCAACTGAAAATGGCCAAAAAAGTCTAAACGCACATTTGGAAAAGCCACTTTAGAAAACTGCATTTTTTACAAAAATACTTCAGAAATATAGCAGCAGAAAATCCCCTATTCTGTGGGCAACTTTTGGAAGCCTTCCCGATGTCGAAACAAGGCCTGTGATGGCTCGTTGGAAAGCCCTAGAGGTCTAGCTTCTGAAAATTCATTTTTTTCCCCAAACGGATCAATCGAAGCCTATGAAAATCTGACCTGTGTGGAAAAACCTAGAAAATAGTCTTTGCTGATATGCGGGGAAGAGCATTGAAAAAGTGACTATTTTTCACCACTTTTGGGGACCAAATCATCTTCAGTTGATCTAAAATTCACTGAGTAGATGCCCCTAAAATTATGGCATCCAATGATAGCATTTTCATCCTTTGAGGATGCTTCAAACAAAAATGGCGATACCCATGATTTTTTGCAAAAAGCCAAAAAATGTCAAAAAACCAAAACTTGTCGAATTATGCCCAATTTTGGCGAGCATGACCCTCATGGGTTTTCAGAAGCATGCTGAGAAGCGGAGGCCAAAATTTCAAGCCTTGATATGCCTTTCTTCACTTTTTGTGTCGGGTGCCTCTTTCGAGCCTCCTTGAGCTTTTCTTGTGTAGCCTTCAATTTCCTTCGGGCGAACAGATTAATCTTCTTATAGTGCCAAGTCATTTTTCTTTGAAGGTTCAAGTCTCGATTGTCCTTTTCCAACTTCTTCTCCAAGTGTTCATTCACCCTTTGAATCCATGCTTCTCTATTGTTTTCTATCTCTCCAGTGAATAAAGTAGTAAGAGGAAAAGATTGCAAAAGGGCAGCCTCTTCCTCTTTTTACTTCTCCAAAGCTCTTTTGAGCCCCATAGTCCTTGGCCTCTTTCTTCCTGGGTGATCTTCTTCTTCACTATCATTGAATTCACCCATGAGTTCTTCTAACTTAATTTTCACTTTGGAGGCTTATTTTTGATACTTGATATCCCGTGTCTCATAAACTGCCATGTGGACACTTATTTGCTTGTTTTTTGTTTGCAGAAAATGAATGAGGTTTTTACACCTCTCTAGATCTACTCTTAGATCATGAATTTGTTCTTCTCTATTTAGCAATATGGATTCCAAGATTCTAGCCTCATTGTCACTATCATCACTGTTTATCTGAATTAATTCAAAAATCCCTCTCTTTCTCATGGCTACTTTCTTCCTTCTCCTTTTCCTTGCTTTGGGTGGCTTTCTTGGTCCTCCTCCTCTTTGGTAATTCAACAATGGATTTCTTTGGCAACTTACCTTTTCTTCGAAGTTCTCTAGTAACATTTGGAGTTACAATTTGAGTCACTTTCTTTCTTGATTTTCAGGGCTTTGTTACCTTTGGAGAAGAAAGCATGGCCCCTTGCCTAGGAGAGGCAGCTAGCAAATGCTCTGTTTGGTCTTTGCCCTTGATACTCCCCTCATCATCCTTGCCACTTTTTTGACCGTCCTCATGAATGCCTTGACTGTTACCTTGCATCTCTCCCCGAGGGCTACCTTTTTCACTTTTTTCCCTACTTTCTTCAGGACTTTTAGGCTCTATATCCTCAATGTTTTGTGCTTCATCCTCATCATATTTGCTGTTGTGAGGGCTACCAATATCTTCCTCTTTGTGACTGTTGTGTTCCTCATAAAACTGTTTCATTTCTTCATCATTTCCCTCTTCACTGTGTTGCTCTTCTTCATGGTACTCTTCTACATCGCTATGTTTCTTTTCATCACTTTGCTTTTCTTCACTGTTCTCCTCTTCGCTTTGCTTCCTTAGACTTTGATCTTCTTCACTATTTTTCTCTTTATCACTATTTTGCTTTTCCTCACTGTGCTCCTCTTCATCAATTTTTTGTTCTTCCTCACTGTGTTTTTCTTCCTCACTATGCTCTTCTTCTTGATCAATCATAGGAGATTTTTTCTTCTTAGGAATGGGCTTACTATAAGAAGGAGAAAGATGATGAGTGGAAGGTGAAGGAGATGCATGGGATGAAGAAGCAGTGGCGAAATCGGGATGTGAAATGAAAGTGTCCTAAGGAATTCCCTTCTTGTCATGTTGATGGAGAATGACAATCTTGATAAGAGAATGATGGAAATAACAAGCTTGCTGCTAAGAGGAAGGTTTATTTTGAACAGTAGAAGCGATCTTTTCAATGATTCTATGGAGGAAAAAGGGTAGGTTTAGCGATTGGGTTCTTGTGAAATGCATGAGTAGCCGGACATGGTAAGCATAAACCTAGGAAAACCTTCCTTCACATGTGAAATATTTCATGATTATCTTCATGAGGGGAGCATAGCTGGTCAACAAATAGGAAAAAGGAAATATATATGGGCATGCATCCCGATGCTCTGGCTTCAAGAAGGGTTTGTATTGATCTGAGTCTAGGTAACTCTCCTTAAACCATTTTTCTCCGACATATGGAATTTTGGTAGCTCTGGAAATGGATCTAGGAGAAAGTTTGAAGTCTAAGCCTGCTAGATGAACATGTTTCCCTTGCAGCTTTAAAGAAAATAGATGTGTCAAGGGAAGATAACTTTTTACCTCCTGAACCCTTTGACAAAAATCCAAACATCCTACTTCATGAAAGTTAAAAAGCACTGAAGGATGGGCATTTACTTGCTCAATTGAAAAAGGTTCATACCCTTTGTGAGGGCCACTTCTACTATCTTGCCTGGGAGGCATTTTGCTTTGGATATTATCTGTTAGCTGACCAAGACAAGCTGATACAAATGGTCTCTGAAATAGTTTCCCGACACAACACCTTTTCCTCCTTGTATGTCACTATGTTTCTTTGATGCTAGGAAAAAAGTATTTGTCAAATGAGAACCAAAATTACTTTTATCACTATGCTTTGGGCAAAGATCTTGAACAAGATATGTTTGTGGTTCTTTGTTGAAGAAGGATCTCTTTTTTTTGGCACAAAAAATCCTCCCCTCAAGCACTACCCCTTTTCTATTCACTGCCCTTTAAAAAAGTAAACAAGACATCTTTCAAGCTGATACAACATCTTGTAAAATTACTATGTTAATCCTTGAAACTCATAGCAGGAACACTTTTGATTTGAAAAACAAAGTGTGTTTTGGGAATCTGCTTTTGAAAATTTTCTTCAAACTGATTTAAAATATTTTCAAAAAAACTCTGTGTCTTTGATTATGGAGGTTGCACACATTCTTCAATATCTCATAACACAAAATAAAACTCTTTTAAACTGATCAAGCCTTTATCCCTTTAACATAGTTTTCTCTTCTTTTGACATGGCAGCAAATTTTCCCTTTGTAAGAATGTTAAGACACCTTTAAACTGATTTGAAGACCTCTTCAAACTAACTCTTTTTCTCCTTCTATCAACTATGTCTAACCTTAGCAATCTCATAGTGCAAAAACAACTTTTAAATTTGTACGTTAACCCTCTCTTCCCTTTCACTGTCTCTCTGTGTTTTTAGATGATAAAGTGCTTTTAAAACCACTATTTCTTCTTGGAAAACACAGTAGAAAACACCCATTTTTAACTTCAAAATTTATCAAGAAGTGAAGGAATACCTTGAAAACGAGCTTGGGGACCTTGTTGATCATCAACTCAGCATTCAAAGGAGTTTTTGGAAGTCTGGTGGATGAGCGGGTCGTTTGCAGTAGAAGGTGCTGCACAGAGGAGGTTGTCGGGTTGTTTTCGGGTACCTGGTGACCACAGGCATAGGCGTGCCGTGCGCATCTACAGACGCACCACACCTTCATTCAATTCCTTTTTTCGGGCACTCAAAGACACGTTGTGCAGAGCTACAGGCATGCCGCGCAGAGTTTTGAGCACCGAAAACCTTGAAAAATGCCTGAAAATGCCTCGTTTTTTAGTGAGCAGGCTAAGGAACGTTTGTGTCAACTTTTTGAAATTGGTAATGGTCCCTTTTAAATGACCTTGTCCTCCTTTTTGTTTGAAAAAGCTTCAATTCCTTTGCAGCATAGTTTGGAAGGGCTTATGGCTTTTTGAAAAAAAAAAATTGTCATATAAAAACATAAATCACCACCCTCAGTATTATATCACTTTTAAAATACCATAAAGACCCATTTTCTTAACTGTCTTCTTTGTATGCATATGCAGAGGCTATTCTTGAACACAACTGGCTCTCTCTTTCTTTGGTTATTTGGATGGAGATCTTTGGCCAAAGTTTCACCCTCATAAAAATTTTAAGGAGGTTTTTACGAACAAAGGAAAAAGGGTTTTGTTAACACCAGAAGTCATCTTTTTGATTGATGTGAAATAGGTTTTTAACCTATGAAACTTCATTGCTTTGTCACTATTTGTCAATTCTGACTTCCCAATTGGACTAGAGACTTTGAACACCCTTATGCCACTATATGTTTTCTATGAGAAAGAGGTTTTGAACATGATGAATTTTCATTTGCATTAACCATGATTTGTCAACTGTTATTACCAATAAAAACCCTTTCAAACATAGTTTTATATCTTTTCCATACATCAGTTGCTTCACTCTTTTGGAGGAAGTGGTGTAAACAAGTTTTTGAGTCATTTAAAGCACCTGTTAGTTTCTTGCTCTCTAAATGAAGCTATATCTCTACTCCTGACCCTCTACTTTTAAACGAAGGAGGCCGTTATCATGTTCCAAACCATCTGCTTTTAAATGAAGGAGGTTAACATAATATTTCCAAACCATCTGCTCCTTATACTGGAGGAGTTTTTCAACATGTGACCCAACCATCTGCTCTTGCTTGGAGGAGGTTAACACAATCATGACATTTCATCCATTTCCCAAAATGTGTCATCTTTCATTGTAATACATATCTCTGCTTGGTATATCACAATAAGTAATGAAGTGAGAATTTGACATTATGCTATAAGAGGCATGTTCTGAGATATGTATCCTGTTGTCAAAATATCCTTGTGAATATTTTAAACCAAGAGCCACATGACTTGTATTTGTATAGTATTTTCTTGCTAGCCATTACTTACTAACCTTTCTTTACTGTGTTTGCAGAGGTTTATTGAATTTTCTCTTTGATTAGTATTCTTATCACAGGCTCAAGACAACATGAGAAGCATCTGTCTTCTTATGTTCAGTTTGATAATGTCTTCTAGAATACTTGTACATTTCTGCTTCTGAAAGGGACACTGAAACACTATAGATCAACATTATATCATTTTGGCTTTTGAAACATGTACTCCTGCTTTCTTTTCATTGCATCTCGCCATCTGCTTAATGATGGAAAATTTCCTCAACATGAGAGACTTATTTGGACTTGTCTCTTTGCTCTTGTCTGAATATTGTTTTTCATTCAATTTGCACCCTGCAGAGATGCAAACATATGACTTTGAACCTTGGAGAGCTCCTTTGGTGTCTTATGGAGATTTTTCCCAATCTTAAGCATATTCTTTTAGATTGTGCACATGCTTATCTCTTTCTGTATTGGATCTTTGCAGAATTTCTTCTAGATTAAGACATCAAGACCTCTTAGTGGCACAACCTATGGGTGTATCAAGATTTGCTTTTGTAGATTAAGTGATTATTCAGGGCTGGCTGGTATTGAACAAAGGATTCTGGCTCAGGATGCTTTTGCGAAGGAAGGGATTCCCTAAAGCACCACTACCTAACTTAGGGGAGATCTTGACAGATTTTGAGTATTTTTTTGGGTAGGATTAGATCTCTAAATGACATATGACCAGATATAGGCTTGCAGACTTCATATCAACAGTTGGATAATGAATGAATTAGGAATGAGGGGAAATGACAACAGATAACTTTTAGTTATGACAACTCATGGAGAGGATTATATGACTGAAACTAGATAGGACTTGACAACTAGGTTTTTTCTCATCATAGGCTGATTGGAAAAGGTAGGAGGACAAAAATTGTTCAGGGGTGTTTTCTAGATGACATATTTTACCAATTGGAGATCCGCTTCTAGAAAACTTGGCTTAAGAAACTAGTCATCATCACCAGGTGAAAAATACTGATGACTAACAGTGGGTCCATTTGGGGAGGGTAGCTCCTTTTCAGGAGGTGTCCAGAATTTCAGATCTTTGACCTTTGAAGATGAGTGCCTTTATCCATTGGCGAAAATTTATTTCTTCCTTGATGTTATTTCTGAAAATTGATAGCATGATTAGCATCAAAGTCATTTCTACCTACCCTGCTACATTTCCTAACATTTTTTCTTCTTTCGGGTGCATTTGGACTAGCAACTCTTTGACATAATATTTTTTAAAAATGACACTATCTAATTCTACACTTATATCTATCAGGAGTGAAAATTAAATTGATGAAATCCTTTGTTTCTCTACCTATGCTAGATGGACTGTCATGGTTAAGTTGTTTGACAGGATTTTATTCTCTAATCTAAAACATGAAATTGAAAAATGACCAACTCAGGATTGGATAGTCTGATTTGTCATGTACTTGTGGCATGAAAGAAAATTTGCACACAAATATTAATTTGCATAAAAGTGAAAATTTGAAAAATCAGGGCTAGGATACACAGTTTGTTTTTCATCCATGTTTTCCTCTTTGGTTCTGTTTTGAGCATGTGGAACCAGTTTCTTTTCCTAGTCTATTTTCTTTGACAAGTGAAGCTTACACAATATTGACTAGCTCTTCTCTTACTAACTTATCAACAAATAAATTTAAAACATGTTCAGTTATGATTAGGCTAGATAACTAAACAAGACATATTGAGCACTAGTAGCGGCATTTAGACTTGCGCGCTTTCAGAATGACTATTTTTTGAACATGGGTCTTTCTTTTTGTTTTTCAAACTGCCCTCTTTTTCTACTTTTCTATTGCTTTTGAGTTTTCTTTTTTCAAACTATGATATATACAATGATTGATAAATCTGGAACTAGAAATCCTGAAAATGGTGAAACTTGAGCATCTTATCTTCATAAGGATCTCCTACCACTCTTGGTCCACTCGGCTCTTGAAAAGAAAAGTTTGGAAAATTTTCTCTTTCAAGCATACAATAAGGATTCATGCATGAATCTCTAAACAACCCCATATCTTCCCATTATACTTGTTTATACCTTTGATATCCACTTCTCCTTTTGTTGTACATCTTTTTCAAATAATGCAGATATTCTTTGTCATCTTTGAAGTATATGATGACATCATCAAGGTACATCAGAATGAAGAAATTTAGAAATGGAAACATGGCTTTTAGGAGCATGTTTTTGGTGTCTAGTGGTTTTGCAATTCTGGGTTTGAAGATGGAACTGCTTCCAACATACTTGAGAAATGCTTTGAGCTGTTCGCTTTGCAAAGGAATTATTTGGCGATACCTTGAAACATCATTTTGTAAAGACACATGATTAGAAGCACCTATCATTTGTATAGCATGGTCTTGAGAAGGAAGGATATAATTTCTATCCTAAGGGTGTGTATTTATGTTTCTAAAATCAACACAGATCCTATGTCCAGCTGTCTTGTCTTTGATTATTATTGTTTGGTCAAGATTTTTGTATT
The DNA here is from genome assembly GCA_034641835.2 of Pinus albicaulis. Lineage (NCBI taxonomy): Eukaryota > Viridiplantae > Streptophyta > Pinopsida > Pinales > Pinaceae > Pinus > Pinus albicaulis. Next base: position 604,062,046 of record CM076579.1, on the reverse strand, counting down.
TTCTTTTGTCGAAGTTGTTTCTTGGAGTGATGGAAGTGTCATAGTACTTCTCACTATTTTCTCTACATGTAGTAGTATCTTGAACAATCTTGCAAATTCTAGCAGTTCAAAGTCTTTGGTGGAGTGGTAGAATGGTAGCTAGTTCAAACATCTCAGGTATATTTTGACAGTAGTCATCATATCCTTTCATAATAATTTTATTAGACATTTTTTCTGGATTTTTAGCTGTTGTGGCTACAGTCAAGGTTTCATTTGAGGGGGTAGAGTTATGAGATGATAAATCCTTAAGGTATGGTAAGAACATTAAGCTTCCCTGCCCTTGATTTCCAAAAAAGGTTTGTAATGTGCAAGTCTTCTAGTGCCTCTATTATGAAAAAGTCTCCTAATGTTACTGGTAATGTTTGTCTATGGTTTAAGCAATTTTATTGATGGTATATAATGTTTTGTGCTTCCTGCTCTATTTATTTTTCAAGAGAAATGAAATCTCTTTCCTCAAGACATAACTATTCATGGTCATGATAATTTTGAGTGTCCAGCTCATCATAGAGAACCTAGGGTGGTTGATGTTGTGTGTATAAATTTGTTTCAAATTTTCCTAACTATTCCTCATTGTCTTCGTCGATGTGTAAAATTAAGGAATTCAGATCAAAATGCAAGGAGTACATCGTGATGTTATCTGGCCTTTCTTGGCTGCTGACCATATATTTCATGTGTGATTCCCAATAGAGTATTCTAGTTTGGTTAAACACGTGAATAGTAGCGTAGGACATATCAAGTTGAATATTTCCCTAAAGCTTGGCTCCCCAAGTTCTGGATAAAATCATTCCGTACTTGGGAGGGATGTCTGCTACCACTATGTCCATGATCAGGTGTTTTGCAAGTATTTGGGCCAAACTGAAACAAAGATCTTTGATTAAGCCTAGACACTTGACTCTACTTGAATCAAATGAATATAAGTCTTTATAAGGTTTTATTATTGCTAGGCCTAATCTTTCCATCACAACTTTTGGCATGAGATTGTGCGAAGCCCCAGAATCTAGCATGGCATTGTGCAGGATTTGGTCATGTATATTCAGGCTGATGTAAAAGGGAAGAGTGGTTCCTTCTTGAAATTTCCCTTATATTTTTGGACCAAACAACACTTCATGGGTATCATCAGCTAGATGTAAGGTGTTTGCGTCGTTTCCTATGTTCAAGTTTGGATTTGTAAGAGCTTTGGGTGAGAAGTTCAGTGAGAGGCATAGTGATCTTCATTTTGGCGATTTTACCTTCAAAACTGAAGGGTGCTTGTAGTTTAGATAGATTTGCTTCAGTTTTTTCAACCATGACTTTCTCTATGTTATTAATTTGTTGACTTTGGTTCCGGATTTTGTTCAACACAACCATCTTGAGAATCTTGGTAGACGTACTAGGACAATTTGGGCCAAGGCTTGTCTGAATAGCTTTATCTTTGTTTTGGTCATTTTTCTTATTCATGATTTTGTTGCTATCCACTTCTCTTTTAAGGATAGTATCATGAATTTTAGTAACAGTAGTGTCTGAGCTACCTTTCTTGGATTTGTCTTGGTTTTTCCTACTTCTAAGATCATACTGCCTGTGAGCTTCTATTATAGTGTTCTGAAATCTTATAGAAGGATCTTTGGGATCTTCATAGTTGGTTTCATTTTGATTCGAGGAGAATAAAGCTCGTTCTTCTTCTGTGAGGTAAACCTCACCCTTGTTATCAGAACCGATTAGGATTAAATGAATTTTATCAATGGGTTTTGTATCTCTCTCTTCCTCATCAACATAGTTTTCATTAAAGGGTGTCTTGATTTGTTGGTCATTTTCCCTTGGTTTATTTTGAGGCTGGTCTCTCCTAAAGTTTTGGTTCTGGTTCCTATTTTGAGGGTTTGGCTGGTTGTCCCTAAGAGGTGCCTTTTCACTTATCTTTTCCCATATTTTTTCCATGGATCTAACTAGGTCATCTATTCTAGGTTCTGAGGAAGAAACTGAAGGGGTGACCTCATCCTGATATGTGACTTTCTTCTCTGATCTAGTCCTAGCTCTCTTTTCAGCTAAGTTGGCTTCTGCACTCATAGCCACTTTTTTCATTTCCTCTAAGGTTGCGGGGTCCTTGTCTCTTAGTTGATAAGTCATGTCTGGGTTGAAGCCTTCGGAAAAATTTGCTAAGGCTGAGCCAAGTGGAGGTTTGAAGTGAGGTGGGAGGCCATTATAAACATTGTTGAACCTAGTGCAGTAGACCCAGAAACTTTCCCCATTATCCCTTTTTAGATTGTTATACTCAGAAAGGATTTGAATGGGGTTTTTTCTGATTTCCCACCTATTTATGAAATTTTGGTAGAGTGCTGGGAGATCGTGTATACTTTTTCGAGTTAAGCTCTTAAACCATTTTTTGGGTTCTCTGCCCAGGCTTTGGGAAAACATCCTCATTCTTATGGTCTCATATTCTATTTCCATGTATTCAAATGCATCAGTAATTCTATCTACATGTTGTTGGGTGGTAGTAACCTCAACTCCGGTGAAGTGCATGAATTTGGATTGTTAATCATGTTGTAAAGGTGCCAAAGGTTGTGGCAACACCAAGGGTGCATAACAAGCTACCATGGCAGGAGCTAATGGTTGATTTACAATATGAGGGTTTGTAGGATGAGCTGAGGTGATTTGAACAGTGGTGGTTTGAATGGGTGTGGCGGATGTACTTGGACTTGTGAACTGATTTTGAGTATATTTGGGGTGGTAAGAGCCAAAGTGGTGGAGAAGATGAAAGTCGAGAGGTGTAGTAGGTGAGGCTTCTCTACTAGGACTTTGTTGTAAATCTAAGGGCTCAAGATCGTCAAAGTTTATTTTACTTTGTGACTTGCTTCTAAAAATGGTTTTTGCTGATTTTAAGTCGAATGGGGAATCCTGCAAGGATGTGAGATGTTCAGGTACAGATCTTGCTTTATGAATGGACCTATCAATAGCTAAGTTGCTAGTTTCTAAATTTTGCCACAAAATATTCTCTGGGTTACAACTATGATAGGGGAATTTGGGTCTGGCTGAGATCTGATATTGATTCTTAGTGAAGCTAGATTTCAAATTCAGAGTTTAGAGAGGATGATAGTTGTGATTTTTTTGGATGGATGGCCTCTCTAGGGGTTTTGCTAATGTGAAGAATGGTCAAAACAAAAATGAAGGCTAGTGGAGTCGCCAGGTGGATTTCTTTGAAATCTATGGTCCACCACCAATACTATGAAAGATGCTTTCGGGAAAAGGTTTTCTTAGCAAACTTTGAGGTGGAGACTTGAAAAAAAGACTTATCACTTAGTTTCAACAATTTTCTAGACTGTTTGGACTAGCTAATGGTTCTATTTGTAAGTTTATTCTGTTTATCTCCTATTTTTAGGTGAATTTTTCAGGCTTTCTAAGTTATACTTAGTTTGTCACTGATTACAGAGTTTGCACCATGAATTTTAAGTTTTGGAAAGGATGAGTCAACAGAAAAGTATGGTTTATGGAATCTTTGGTTTTTATGGAGTTTTAGGCCTACTCGAGGTTAGTGGAGTCGCCAGGTGGATTTTTGGTTGTTTTTATAGGGATGTACTTATGGTCCACCACCAATAACTAGGAAAATCCAATCTGGGGATGTTTTTTTAGGGGTTTTCTGAGTTTTTATGTGTAGCCTATGGTTTAGTAGAGTGTTCTAAACCTGATTCATCACTTTTCTAGGGTGGTGAAACAAAAAGAGTTTACTCTAAATGATTCTATGGACTACTTTCCTGTTTAAATTTTGAAAGACTAATGAATATGAGAGAGTTTTCTAGACTATTATGTACTCAGTTAGTCCCACCATGATCGCCATTATGTTAGTGAACGGTGGGATAAGTCCACAAGATAGTATTCTCAAAGGTCTCTGAAGGTTTAGCGAAAATAAGTTTTTTTATCACTCAGAGTCCCACCGTGATCGCCATTATGTTAGGAAGCAGTGGGATGAATCAACTGGATAGAATTCCTATGGGAGTCTTTGATAATTTAGTGGAGTGTTAGGCCTACTAGAGGCTAGTGGAGTCACCAAGTGGATATTTTTTGTTGTTTTTAGAGATAGGTGTTAATGGTCCAGCATCAATAATTGATGGAAAACCAATCTTGAGATATTTTGGGGTTTTCTGAGTTCATATATGTAGCCATGAGGTTTGGAAGAGTTTCCTATAACTGAATCATCATTTTTCTAAGATGGTGAAGGAGCTAGTTTCTACTCTTCAGACAATACCTAAGTTTTCTAATTTTGACTGAGATTTTGAGAGATCCTAAGGGATACCGAGGATGTTTTGACTCAATGTCCCACCATGATTTCCATTATGTTAGTGAGCGGTGGGATAAGTCCACAAGAAAGTATTATCAAAGGTATCTGAAGGTTTAGGTAAACTAAGTTTGTTTATCACTCAGAGTCCCACCGTGATCGCCATTATGTTAGGGTCTCGTGATTTGGCTGATTGGCAAGCCAAGTGACAGGATAACATCAAACCAAATTTGATCCCAAGGACCTAGCCTTCCTGGACTCAGAGAGGGCTCTCTCTATTTGTGTAAGGGATATCTATGTGTTTTGCTTCTTATGTTTCTAATTTTATGCTAGTTATGAAGTAGGTTTTTCGTTTTGTTTTTAGGTTTTTGAGGGAGGAACTGATGAAAGAGTAAGATAGATAAATATATTGTTAGGTCAAATGGGCTATGGGGTCGAAAAGGTCGAGAAAGCCTCAGATGGTTATACAAGGCATGTTGAAGGGCTGATTTGATCAAGGTAATATGGATCTTAAGGTAAAATGAATTGGGATGGACACTAATTTTGTGAAGGACAAAGGATTTCAAACATAAATAGTTCAATAGCAGACACTTATATGGTAAGGCTAACCATTAATCATGATAAATGTAACTACAAACTGATAAATGCATAGAAATAAACATTCAAGAAAAACATAAAGATATATGACTCTCTAACTTTAGGAAATTGCTATCAGACTTTGGGGAAAGACAATTAAGACAAAAAAATAACTCAATCTACTGAGAGGAAACTCCTAGACATATTATTTCGAGCTATAGAGCACTTTGAACTAAGATTTCAGAGTTTGAGGCAAAGGGGAGGATCGATACAAGACCTCTTTGGTTCAAACTAGGACAATCAAATATTCAAAGAAAGGTTTCATAGGTGGAGATATGACTAGCCATGAGTAAGTAGGACGTACCATGAATCATAATTAGCATGCATAAAACCATAAATGAACAAGAAAACAAGTTCTTCGGTGATCAAAGAGCAATTAAGAGTTCTTTGATATGACTAAGAACGAAGAAAACATAGAAGCTATAATGAAACAAGAAATCTGAGGTGCCTCCAAGGGCATGTCTCAAATCTATTCTCTACTATCTTATAGCAAGCAAGAACATAAAATATGTATGAAAACTAAGAAACATAATAGACAGGGACACTATACCATTTTACCAAGTCAAGGAATCCAACAGCAGTCCTCTTTCATCATCCAAAAACATTCAAGAAACTATCCAATGCATGAGACAAGTATTTCTTCCAAGATTGTGTAACCATATATTGCTCTATATCATCAAGTTCAGCCTTGTTTACAATGAAGTCTCTTGGAATATATAGGCCAAGATGAAGGAGAACCTCTAAGTGCAACTAGCAAGCTCATTGGCCCATCAAAAATATATGATTTTGTACTTGAGGCTTTGCAAATCCCAAGGCACAAAATATCTATAACAATATCCTAAAAATGCTAAAAAATGAAATTAAATTGACTTTTCCCAACTGAAAATGGCCAAAAAAGGCTAAATGCACATTTGGAAAAGCCACTTCAGAAAACTACATTTTTTACAAAAATACTTCAGAAATATAGTAGCAGAAAATCCCCTGTCTTGTGGGCAACTTTTGGAGGCCTTATCCATATCGCAATGAGGCTTGTGATGGCTCTTTGGAAAGCCCTAGATGTCTAGTTTCTGAAAATGTTTTTTTTTCTCCCAAAATGATCACCGGAAGCCTATGAAAATCTGACCTATGTGGAAAAACCCAGAAAATAACTTTTGTTGATATGCGTGGGAGAGTGTTGAAAAAGTGACTGTTTTTTGTCACTTTGGGGGACCAAATCATCTTAAATTGATCTCAAATTCGTTGAGTAGATGCCCCTAAAATTATGGCATCCAATGATACCATTTTCATCCTTTGAGGATGCTTCAAACAAAAATGGCGATGCCCATGATTTTTTGCAAAAAGCCCAAAAATGTCGACAAACCGAAACTTGTCGAATTATGCCCAATTTTGTCGAGCATGACCCTAATGGATTTTCAGAAGCATGTTGAGAAGCGGAGGCCAAAATTTCAATCCTTGATATGTCTTTCTTCACTTTTTGTGCCGGGCGCCTCTTTCGAGCCTCCTTGAGCTTTTCTTGTGTATCCTTCAATTTCCTTCGGGTGAATTGATTAAGCTTTTTATAGTGCCCGGTAATTTTCCTTTGAAGGTACAAATCTCTATTGGCCTTTTCCAACTTCTTCTCCAAGTATTCATTCACCCTTTCAAGCCATGATTCTCTATTGTTTTTTATCTCTTGGGTGAATAAAGTAGTAAGAGGAAAAGATTGAAAAAGGGCAGTCTCTTCCTCTTTTTGCTTCTCCAAAGCTCTTTTGAGCCCCATAGTCCTTGGCCTCTTTCTTCTTGGCTGATATTCTTCTTCACTATAATTGAATTCACCCATGAGTTCTTCTAACTTAATTTGTGCTTTGGAGGCTTCTTTTTTATATTTGATAGCCCATGTCTCATAAACTTCCATGTGGACACTCATTTGCTTGTTTTGTGTTTGCAGAAAATAAATGAGGTTTTTAGACCTCTCTAGATCCACTCTTAGATCATGAATTTTTTCTTCTCTATTTAGCAAGAGGGATTCTAATATTCTGGCCTCATTGTCACTATCATCATTGTTTATCTGAATTATGTCAAAATCCCTCTCTTTCTCATGGCTACTTTCTTTCTTCTCCCTTCCCTTGCTTTGGATGGCTTTCTTGGTCCTCCTCCTCTTTGATAATTCAACAATGGATTGCTTGGGAAACTTCCCTTTGCTTCAGAGTGCTCTAGTAACATTTGGAGTTACAATTTGAGTCACTTTATTTCTTGATTTTCAGGGCTTTGTTACCTTTGGAGAATAAAACATGGCCCCTTTCCTAGGAGAGGAAGCTAGCACATGCTATATTTGGTCTTTGCCCTTGGTACTCACCTCATCATCCTTGCCACTATTTTGACCCTCCTCATGAATGCCTTGACTATCACCTTTCATGTCTCCTTGAGGGCTGCCTTTTTCACTTTTGTCCCTGCTTTCTTCAGGACTTTCAGACTCTGTATCCTAAATTTTTTGTGCCTCATCCTCATCATGTTTGCTGTTGTGAGGGTTACCAATATCTTCCTCTTTGTGACTGCTGTGTTCCTCATCAAACTGTTCCATTTCTTCATCATTTCCCTCTTCACTATTTTTCTCTTCTTCATCACTGTGCTACTTTTCATCATTGTGCTTTTCTTCACTTTTCTTCCTTTGAATTTGATCTTCTTCATTGTTTTGCTCTTTATCACTATGCTACTCTTCCTCACTGTGCTCCTCTTAATTACTGTGTTGTTCTTCCTCACTATGCTCTTCTTCTTGATCAATCATAGGAGATTTCTTCTTCTTAGGAATGGGCTTACTAGAAGAAGGAGAAATATGATGAGTGGAAGGTGAAGGAGATGCCTGGGATGAAGAAGCAGTGGAAAAATCAGGATGTAAAATGAAATTGTCCTAAGGAATTCCCTTCTTCTCAAGTTGATGGAGAATCACAATCTTGATAAGAGAATGATGGAAAAGACAAGCTTGTTGCTGAGGGGAAGGTTTCTTTTGAACCGTAGAAGCCATATTTTCAATGCTTCTATGGAGGAAAAAGGGTAGGTTTAGCAATTGCGTTCTTGTGAAGTGCATGAGTAGCCGGACATGGTAAGAATAAACCTGGGAAAACCTTCCTTCGCATGTGAAATATTTCATGATTATATTGATGAGAGGAGCATAGCTGGTCAACAAATAGGAAAAAGGAAAGATAGATGGGCATGCATCCCGATGCTCTGGCTTCAAGAAGGGTTTGTATTGATCTGAGTCTAGGTAAATCTGCTTAAACCATTTTTCTCCGACATATGGAATTTTGGTAGCTCTGGAAATGGATCTAGGAGAAAGTTTGAAGTCTAAGCCTGCTAGATGAACATGTTTCCCTTGCAACTTTAAGGAAAATAGATGTGTCAAGGGAAGATAAATTTTCACCTCCTAAACCCTTTGAAAAAACTTCAAACATCCTACATAATGAAAGTTAAAAAGCATTGAAGGATGGGCATTTACTTCCTCAGTTGAAAAAGGTTCATAACTTTTGTGAGGGCCACTTCTACTATCTTGCCTGGGAGGAATTTTTCTTTGGATACTCTTTGCTGGCTGACCAAGACAAGTTGATCCAAATGGTCTCCAAAATAGTTTCCCAACACCACACCTTTTCCTCCTTGTAAGTCACTCTGTTTCTTCGATGCTAGAAAACAAGTTTTTGTCAAATGAGAACCAAAATTACTTTTATCACTGTGTTTTCGGCAAAGATCTTGAATAAGATATGTTTGTGGTTCTTTGCTGAAGAAGGATCTCTTTTGTTTTGGCACAAAAAATCCTCCCCTCAAGCACTTCCCCTTTGCTATTCAATGCCCTTTAAAAAATTAAACAAGACATCTTTCAAGCTGATAAAACATCTTGTAAAATTATTGTGTTAATCCTTGAAACTCATAGCAGGAACACTTTGATTTAGCAAAAAAAGTGTCTTGGGAATTTGCTATTGAAATTTCTCTTCAAACTGATCTAAAAGATTTTCAAAAAAACTTTGTCTTTGATTATGGAGGTTGCACACATTCTTAAATGTCTCATAACAAAAAATAAAACTCTTTTAAACTGATCAAGCCTTTATCCCTTTAACACGGTTTTCTCTTCTTTTGACATGGAAGCAAATTTGCCCTTTGTAACAATGTTAAGACACCTTTAAACTAATTTGAAGACCTCTTCAAACTAACTCTTTTTCTCCTTCTATCAACTGTGTCTAACCTCAACTATCTCATAGTACAAAAAGGACTTTTAAATTTGTACCTTAACCCTCTCTTCCCTTTCACTGTCTCTCTGTGTTTTTAGATGATAAAGTGCTTTTAAAACCACTGTTTCTTCTTGGAAAACACAACAAAAAACACCCATTTTTAACTTCAAAATTTAGCAAGAAGTGAAGAAATACCTTGAAAATGAGCTTGGGGACCTTGTTGATCGTCAACGCAGCATTCAAAGGAGTTTTTGGAAGTCTAGTGGATGAGCGGGCCGTTTGCAGTAGAAGGCACCGCGTAGAGGAGGTTGTCGGGTCGTTTTCGGGTACCCGGTGACCACAGGCACAAGCATGCCATGCGTATCTACAGGCGCACTGCGCCTTCATTGAATTACTTTGTTCAGGTGCTCATAGGCACATTGTGCACAGCTATAGGCACGCCGCGGAGAGGTTTGAGCACCAAAAACCTTGAAAAATGCCTGAAAATGCTTCCTTTTTCAGTGAGCAGGCTAAGGAACGTTTGTGTCAAGTTTTTGAAATTGGTAATGGGCCCTTTTAAAGAGCCTTCTACTCCTTTTTATTTGAAAAGGCTTCAATGCCTTTGCAGCATAGTTTGGAAGGGCTTATGGCTTTTTGAAAAAATAAATTTGTCATATAAAAACATAAATCACTGCCCTCAGTATTATATCACTTTTAAAATACCATAAAGACCCATTTTCTTAACTGTCTTATTTATATGCATATGAAGAGGTGATTGTTGAACACAACTGGATCTCTCTTTCTTTGGTTATTTGGATGGAGATATTTGGCCAAAGTTTCACCCTCATAACAATTTGAAGGAGGTTTTTATGAACAGAGGAAAAAGCGCTTTGTTAACACCAAAAAAATCATATTTTCGATTGATGTGAAATAGGTTTTTAACCTATGAAAATTCATTTCTTTGTCACTGTTTCTCAATTCTGACTTCCCAATTGGACTAGAGACTTTCAGCACCCTTATGCCACTGTATGTTTTCTATGTGGAAGAGGTTTTCAGCATGATGAATTTTCATTTGCATTAACCATGATTTCTCAAATGTTATTACCAATAAAAACCCTTTCAAACATAGTTTTATATCTTTGCCATACATCAGTTGCTTCACTCTTTTGGATTAAGTAGTGTAAACAATTTTTTGAGTCATTTAAAACACCTGTTAGTTTCTTGCTCTCTGAATGAAGCTATATCTCTACTCCTGACCCTCTACTTTTAAATGAAGGAGGCCCTTATCATGTTCCTAACCATCTGCTTTTAAATGAAGGAGGTTAACATAATATTTCCAAACCATCTGCTCTTTATACTGGAGGAGGCTTTCAACATGTGACCCAACCATCTGCTCTTGCTTGGAGAAGTTTAACACATTCATTACATTTCATCCATTTCTCAAACTGTGTCATCTTTCTTTGTAATACATATCTCTACTTGGTATATCACAATAAGTAATAAAGTGAAAATTTGACAATATGCTATAAGAGGCATGTTCTGAGATATGTATCCTGTTGTCAGAATATCCTTGTAAATATTTTAAACCAGGAGCGACATGAATTGTATTTGTAGAGTATTTTCTTCCTAATCATTACTTACTAACATTTTTTGACTATGTTTTCAGAGGTTCATTGATTTTTCTCTCTGACTAGTATTCTTATCCGATGCTCAAGACAACATGAGAAGTAGATGTCTTCTTATGTTCAGTTTGATAATGTCTTGTGGAATACTTGTACATTTCTGCTTCTGAAAGGGACACTGAAACACTGTAGATCAACATTATATCAGTTTGGATTTTGATACATGTACTCATGCTTTCTTTTCATTACATATCTCCATCTGCTTAATGATGGCAAATTTCTTCAACATGAGAGACTTATTTGGACTTGTATCTTTGCTCTTGTCTGGATACTATTTGTCATTCAATTTTCACCCTGTAGAGATGCAAAAATATGACTTTGAACCTTGGAGAGCTCCTTTGGTGTCTTATGGAGATTTTTCCCAATCTTAAGAATATTCTTTTAGATTGTGCACATGATTATCTCTTTTTGTATTGGATCTTTGCAGAATTTCTTCTAGACTGAGACATCAAGACCTCTTAGTGGTGCGACCTATGGCTATATCAAGATTTATTTTTTGCACATTAAGTGCTAATTTAGGGCTGGCTGGTATTGAACAAAGGATTTTGACTCAGGATGTTTTTGCCAAGGAAGGGATTCCCTAAGGCACCACTACCTAAATTAGGGGAGATCTTGACAGATTTTGAGTATTTTCTTTGGGTAGGATTAGATCTCTAAATGACATATGACTAGATATAGGGTTGCAAACTTCTTAACAATAGTTGGATAATGAATGACTTAGGAATGAGGGTAAATGAAAATAAATAACCTTTAGTTATGACAGCTCATGGAGAGGATTATATGACTGAAACTAGATAGGACTTGACAACTAGGTTTTTTGTCATCATAGGCTGACTGGAAAAGGTAGGAGGACAAAAAATGTTTAGGGGTGCTTTCTAGATGATAGATTTGACCAATTGGAGATCAGCTTCTAGAAAACTTGGCTTAAGAACCTAGTCATCATCACCAGGTGAAAAATACTGATGACTAACACGCCCCGCAATACAATATGCCCTATCGACAGCAACCATATATCCCTACCCCTCCACCTATAGGAAATTTTTATCAAAGTCCTACTTATCCTAATGGAAACACATTGATGGGCGGACCCTATGGTCCACATAGTCAACCAATACTTCCTTGGTTAGATTTGGGGGCAAACTCGCAATTTCTATTTTTGGCAGCTCTAGACATTCCCAAAATCTATAAACTGACTAATGACCCCATTAATCACAACCTGCTCTAGCCTCCAGTACCACACAAGATTCCTTCTGACATCCCAAAGTTCGATGGGAAACAAGGGGAAGACCCAACCGCACACATCACCACCTTTCATTTATGGTTTATATCTAATTCCATGGTTGATGATAGTGTCCGGCTTCTACTGTTTCCCCGCACCCTTATAGGAAATGCCGCCAAGTGGTATATTGAATTGCCACACGCCACCATAAACACTATTGGTGCTTTAGCAATAGATTTTCTAAAGAACTTCCAATTACCAATTAGATTTGATACCGGAACTGAATTTTTAACCTCGCTGTGCCAAGACACCGCCATCCACATCTCCGATCACATTCATGAATGGAGACATAGGAGGGGGCTAGTCAAGGCGCCAATCCTGGGTCATCTCTTATCTAGTTGGTTTTATAAGTCTCTCTTACCCCACATCTCTAAAGACATTGGCCTTTCCGGTGTGGTTACAGAAGATCAATGCATTCGTTGTGCCCAACATTTGGATTTAATCTATTCACAATCTGGCACGCTATATGATTTACTCCCTAATGCCCCTAGTAACCCAAATCCTCTAGCTACTCAGAAAACCGGAGCTCACGTCGATAGTCTCGTTGGCACAATCTCTGGTGTAGCCACAAAATAGTCTCAGGGGAAAACCTCCCAGCCATCATCGGCTGCCACCGCCCCTAACCAAACGACTACTCTTCCTACCGCTGAGGTAAATTATGTGCAAACTTCACAAAAACCTAGTGGAAAGAATAAGAAGAATAAGAAAAATACATCTTCTTTGGAAGTGCAGTGGGACAATCAGAATAATCCTAATTAGAAAAACGCTACCAAAAATGACAAAGGGAAGGATAAACCCATGAAATTTCCTTGCAAGATCTGTGCGGAGGACCACTTGACATACAAATGTCCTCGGCTACAGGAATGAACCGATTTTATCTCAAATAAGGATTTTGGGCGAACACCTGCCGTTCTTCATAATCCTTTTCCCAATCAACAACAACAACACCAACACATGGTTGACAACCCGCCACAACCCAAAAAAAGGGGCAATGGTGGTTCACATCCTTCCGGTGAAGGATCATCTGCCATTTATGGCATTGAGAGTGTTGAACTCCAAACACGAGCCAAGCTTTATGGAAATCCTACCATAAACACTCAAGAACCTGGTACTAGTTCAAATCCACCACCGCCTAATGATTTACATATCGAACGGACTACTAATGACCTCGTGATTCATCCCCCAAAAGGGACACTTCGACGCATGAATCATCACACCTCTACACGTGCAGCCCAAAACTACAACATTGTAGAAGATTTGGCGCAGGCACCATCATCTATGTATGCTCTCAAAGTATTGCAAACTTGTCCAGCATAAAGGAAAGCCTTTCTTTCGTCCATTGGTGGAATAGACCCCCAGGATTCCATGCTAGCTATCTTTGATATGGAAAAATCTTAGACTCGCCTCTCGCACCAACTTGCATTCCAAGTGCAAGTTGTGACGAAAGGGATACCAATCCATCACACTGTCATTGATGAAGGTGCTTCAACCTGCGTTACATCATAAGCTTGCTAGCCCGCTTTAGGTTCTCCTACCTTAACACTGCCGTCGAATTCCCTCAAAGATTTCGATGGCCACACATTCCTCCCAAAAATATACCTTGCTAGATTTCCCATCACTCTGAGTGGGAAAACGGTAATTGTGGATGTTGAAGTCGTAGATCACCATCTCGACTATAATCTATTGTTGGGTCGCAGTTGGTCTTATGCGATGACCACCATTGTTTCTTTGGTCTTTCGAGTCGTCGTATTTCCATTGGATGGGAAGATAGTCACAGTGGATCAGTTATCCTTCTGCACCCTTGATTATTCCACATTACCAAGTAGCACTATACCCCTAATAGGAGGCTTTTCTGACTCTTACGTCAGTATTGGTATCGGTATTCTGAAGGCATATTCCCTACTGGGTTGTTTTCCTCTCCCACTACTAGAGATCCCAAATACGGTTGCAATGATATCCACCACTTTCAATGGCTCTATCGACCGATGGATCCTCCCAGCACCTTCAGACATTGATTCCTACGGAGATGAGATGTCGCTCTCACTAGCTGAGTTGGCCTACCAAGCCATCCAAATTACATTTGAACCCTCCACTGCTATGGTTTCGACCAAAGGTACAAACCTCCCACCCATCACTGTTCTCTCTAAGGATCTCCTCAATGAAGTCTTTCCTATAGACGAAGCTATTCGAGATATCATGTCTCTAGAAGAGTGACCTTGGGGAGAGTTTCACCATTGTGCTTCGATGATCAACTAAGACATGATAAATACTGAAATCCCATCCTTTGACCCACCTGAGATGGTTCCCTCCACTTACATGACTTTTCAAACTATCGATTCAGAAGGGAACATGGGTAATCTTTCTAAGACAATGCTCATTGATATCTTGGTCAAAACGGGTATCATGGAAAATATTCAGATTGGAGCAGGTTGCAATCCTGAGGAAATTGCATGCTTCACATCCCTTTTCAAGGAATTCCATGATGTGTTCGCTTGGTCTTATGAAAAAATACCTGGCATAGATCCATATATAGTTGAGCATGAAATCAAGATTTATGACAATGCCAAACCAATTCGGCAGTGACTCAGACCTGTACACCCGCGCAAAGCAGCCACCATCAAAATTGAGATAGAAAAAATTTTAAACGCTGGCTTCATCTATCCCGTTCCTTTGACGAAATGGGTTTCCAATCTAGTTCCCGTTGATAAAAAACAAGGCACCATCCGAGATTGTGTTGACTATTGTGATCTGAACACCGCTTGTCCCAAAGAAAATTATCCTACGTCGTTCATAGATCAGATTCTCAAAAATTGTGCCGGATGCGAATCTTTTTCCTTCATGGATGGATTCTCAGGCTATAACCAGATTGCTATTAAAAAATAAGAACAGCACAAAACTGCCTTTATCTTTCCTTGGGGTAAATTTGTGTATCGTAAACTCCCATTCAGTCTGAAGAATGTTGGAGCAAATTTTCAGCGGGCTATGGACTACAATTTCCACGACATTCGACATATTGTACAGGCTTACTTGGATGAGCTTCTGGCCCATTCCAAGAAACGACCTGCTCACCTTGCTCATTTGAAAGAAATTTTTCCTAGGTGTAGATTCTACGATATATGTCTGAATCCTCATAAGTGCGTATTTATGGTTGAGTCCGGGCATCTGTTAGGTTTCATTGTCTCCAAGCACAGGATTAGGGTTGATCCTGATAAGGTTAAAGTGATGGTTGAATTTCCAGCACCACAATCCATCCTTCAACTCCAACGTTTGCAAGGGAAGGCAAAATTTTTACGTCAATTCATTGTTAACTATGCCGAGATGACAAAAGGATTTATGAAATTATTGAAGAAGGGAACACTATACTTTTGGGATGACCAAGCTCAATGGTCATTTGATGCTTTAAAACATGCACTTGTTTCAACCCCACTCCTTAGTGCCCCCGACTACTCATGTGACTTTTTTCTCTACCTGGCAGCCTCACCATCCTCACTTGGAATGGTTCTAGTTCAAGTTCAAAGTGACGAAAGTGAACATGTGATATTCTAATCAAACCTGAACTACGTTATTCACATGTGGAGAAACTTTCTCTGGCGATGGTTTTTGTCGTCACCCGACCCTAACACTATATATTGCCGCGACAGACTATGGTTATTGCCTTGGAGAACCCCATGCGACACATTCTATATCGAAAAATTATTGGAGGAAAATATTCCAAATGGATCATAATCCTGCAACAATTTGATTTGGTCTTCACAGCTGCCAAAGCAAAGAAATCCCTTGTCTTCGTTGAATTATTATCGGACCTTCCCAGAATCGACCCCAAAGAACTAACTCATGATCCATTTCCTGATGAATCTGTATACTTGGTCGATTCTTCGGACCCATGGTATGGAGAAATTTTGGTCTACCTACAAACCCAATGCTTCTGCCCAACTCTCACGTCTGACGACCGTCGTCATATTCTCCACCAGGCAAAGCACTACCTCGTGCTAAATGATACATTATATCTGTGTGGTATTGATACTATTCTCCAGCGTTGTCTCACTTTGAATGAAGCGGAATGCGCTTTGAATGCCTGCCACTCAGGGGCATGCGGTGGTCATATTTCGGGCATAGCTACTGCCCAAAAAATCCTGCACACAGGTTACTATTGGCCCACTTTGTTTCAAGACTGCATTGCAGTGGTCCAGAAGTGCCATCCATATCAAATTTTCACAAAGAAAATGTGTGCTCATCCTGGCCCCCTTCATCCGGTTATCTCCATTGGTCCTTTCGCTAAATGGGGAATTGACTTCGTCACCTGCAATCCCACTTTGGAAAATTGGCACAACTACATCATGGTTGCGGTCGACTATTTTACAAAATGGATGGAAGCCATTCCCACTTTTAAGGCCGATGGTGAAACCACCGCTCTCTTCCTGTTCAATCAGGTAATCTGTCGATTCGGCGTACCCCTATCTATTGTCACAGATCATGGATCCCACTTTCATAATCATATGATGACCGAATTAACATCCATGCTAGGTTTTCATCAAGATCGATCTTCGTCTTACTATCCTCAAGCTAATGGTCAAGTCGAAGCCATAAACGACGTCCTCAAAACCATGATTCGTCGACTAGTTGGAAACCATAAAACCACATGGCATCGGAAGTTGTATTCCGTGTTATGGGCATACCGAGCGTCAGCCAAAACTGCCACACGCTTCACGCCTTTTCAACTTGCATTCGGCCTGGAGGCAATACTTCCAATCAAGTGTGAAATTCTATCACTCAAAATCGCTGTTGAACTCCTGCCTAGCACCACTGCCATAGAAGAGTGCTTGCTCTTGCTTGATCATTTGGAAGAAACTCGTCGAGATGCTACACTAGCACTCGAAGCTCACCAGCACCTATTCAAAACTCAATATGACAAATCTGTCAAGCCTTGTTCCTTCCAAGAGGGTGATCTTGTTCTAATCTATGATCAGAAACATGACCTCTTGGGGGAAGGAATGCTCCAACCATTATGGCTTGGTCCTTACATCGTCACTAATGTCCTCTCAAAAGGGGCTTACGAACTTCAGGACTGTAATGGAATTCCACTCGCGGAGCCCCGCAACGGGCTCTATCTAAAAAAGTATTTTTCATAGTTTCACACTAGGCGTATTCTTTGTAATTTTATGTATATAATTTTTGCCTATTGTTTTGATGTCTTTGGATATTTTTTGGTTTTTGAGGTGTTTTTCTCATCTACAATCTTTTTCTTTTACACAGATGCCTTCATCATCCTTATCATACGTCGAATATGCGGACGGTGCTAGTCGTCACACTAGACACATTGCTTCAGTTGCTTCGGTTCTCTACACTCCTGAGTAAAAAATTCTTTGTTCTAGGGGAATTTTCCTAGGTAGTGCCACCAATAACGTTTCCGAGTACATGTCAGTGATCCAACTCCTCACGGAGGAAATGTCTCATGAAATCCCCAATTTAGTGGTCAGGTTAGATTCCCAACTCATCATTATGCAGTTAAATAATCATTACCGTGTCTGTCATCCAGTCTTGTTACGTTATTTTTTAAGGGTGTCATTTTTAGAATGTCAATTTCAAACAATCACATTTGAGCACTTTCCTAAAGAATTTAATGCATTAGTCGATTCTTTGGCAAACCATGTGTTAGATTGGCATTTGTCACATTTGTTATAAAAGATTTATGCATGAGTATATATATTTTCATCCCATTGAAAATACATAAAAAATAAAAAAACACAAAATCACCAAAAGGTATGTATATATATGTCGTGTCCAGTGCAATAGTTACATCAAAAAATCTTCCAAAACTTGGGTGTTTTACAAAAAAAATTCTATACTAAGCCATGCTCTGACACTTATACATTTGCTCGACCAGCTAGGCCTAATGATCATGATAACATATAGCTGCTCTGGCTATCCTCCTTAGAGGCACCAGGTATCTCTCTGGCACACCTACGGTATGCCATTGTAAATGAACTGGAACCTCCCGCATAGGAAAGGGTGGTATAGCCATACTCAAACCCTCTAGGTTTATGGAGAGTTCATGTAAAATATGGGCATCATCATCCCGGGCAGCTTCTGCATCCTCTGCTAGTGCACTAGCCCCAGGTAGCTGCAGTCCTTGCTGTGCATAGCAAGGGGCCCCAACTGGGCAGACAGGTGCCACATCTGTGTCAAGAAAACAAAGCTTCATGTCAAAACAATATTTTCACCCTATTTCAAAAAAAAAATTGCATAAAAATTCAAAAGACAGAAACAAAGTACTTCCTAGAGTACACTGATCATTTCCTTCTTACCATCGAGTCCTCACTGGGTGCCAGGGGGCAACGCTAACTTCGGATCTCTTGTGAAGTTCATCCTTGCATAGGGATAATCCTCACTCATAATAATCTGGGAGCTCAGCCAATCAAAAAATCCATCATCAAAACAGTGGCGGACGGGACCCTCTCTAGTCCGCGGAAGAAAAGCTGCCCATCGAGCTTGCCTCGACTCGCATGGGCCCAGTGGCACTGTAATGATCTTGGGCCTCATCAATGGTACCGTCTCGAGTAGGAAAGAAATGATCAATGTGTCATACCCAAACTCTCTCTGGGTACGGGTCTTGCATGCTGTGAGCTCTGCTTGGACCCGACGGACAACTCCATCACACCAGTTAAAAACCTGAGGCTGCATACAATCCAAGGCTAGTAGCATCTGGGCCTTAGTGGCCACATGTTGACTCTTGGCACCTGCCAAATGAACAATCATCCATAATATCGACCTCAGTGGTCTCAAAGCTACTAGTGCAATAGGTACCTAGTTGCTCACGGCCTCTGTGTTGCGTATGCAATGAGAAAGAATGAGATCAGTAGTGGAACGTGGATCCGCTCTGGACCACGTCAAGTTGGGCGTCAGTCCACGACATGGCAGGCCGGTCAAAAAGTAAACATCGTCCTTCTAAATTGAGAGCTAATTGCCTCCAATCCGAAAGACATGGTGATGCTCGTCCCATTGTTGAATTAGCCACCTCAGGAGGTCCTCTTGACCCCTCATCAGTTCTAAACGTGTATATTTTAGAAAACCACATCTACGGAGAACCATCAAGCTTGCAGCATCAGTAATCATATCTCTTTGCTTGCAGCATCAGTAATTATATCTCTTTCTTCCCATTCATGTTCTCTCTCTCACCAGATACTCATAATTAATAGCTGAAGACCTGAAAATGCAACATTTTCAAACGATTAGAAATTGTTTGGACCACTTAAAAATGTTTATAAATGAGTTCCTAAAAAATGCGTTGCACCTAACGCTGGCTATAGTGCAAAAAAAAGCACGCTAATGTGTCCTTCCTTCATGGGAAGTGCACTTAATGTGGCTCCAGCACTGCTGGCCCATGTTAGCCGCTAATATTTTTTAGGGCCTGCCAAATTTCCCATTTTGAACCAGCAAAACTTCACAAAAATATAATTAAATGATAGCAGGAGGTTCTAGCTCTTACCTGGATCTCGCGGGAAGTAAAATTGGTGCCTGGATTGACCGCAATTGTCAG
Organism: Pinus albicaulis; assembly: GCA_034641835.2. NCBI lineage: Eukaryota > Viridiplantae > Streptophyta > Pinopsida > Pinales > Pinaceae > Pinus > Pinus albicaulis. The sequence goes on along the minus strand of CM076579.1, from coordinate 604,042,455 downwards.
CTGAAGTTTTCGCCCTTTTTCACCCTAGAGCTCCTTCACAGCACTCAAAATAGTGAAAATGAAAGTCTTCTGACTTTCTTATAGCCATTTCTCGGGCATGACACTCTTAGCTAGTGGGCAAAAAGTCCTGAATTCTTGTTGCATATGTGTCACAACTATTGAGATTTGTTACTAATGTTCTGATGAGTGATCAAGATTTATATGCAGACATACACATGTTTTGACCCTTTTATTGAGAATTCTTTTTACGGTATTTTTCTAGCTCGTTAATCCAAAAAACCTTGAGTTCTCTTCTTCAGACTCGTTAAACTTATACGAAATCAATTTCGAGCATTATTTTTATGGTGTTTTTCTTGCTCGTTAATCCGAAAAAACTGGAGTTCTCTTCTTCAGACTCATTAAAACTGATATGAAGAAGCACTGAGCTTTCTTTTTAGGGACCTTTTTCTAGCTCATAAAACTGAAAAACCCCGAGTTACCTTTTTTCGGGCTCGCTAAACTACCACGACAGAGAGTAAGGAGCCTTTCTTTTCCTCTTTTCCAAAGCTCTTTAAACCAAAAAAGTAACCGAGTTTTGTCTGCGTGACTCGTTAGAATTTCACAGAGAGCACTGAGTTTTTCTTTGTTTGACTCGTTAAAATTTCACAAAGAGTACTGAGTTTACTCCGTCTCCTCGTACTCATAACAAAATGAGGTAGACGTCCATCGAACAAAGATTTCTCACTTTTTTGGCTTCGATATATTTATCCCCTTGTCGTGCCCAGTTATCAAGACATGACAAAGGTACCCCAATGGAGTTGTCTTTTACAACATTTTTCAGACTCTCTAAATATGAAAAATTCACTGAGTTTACTTGTCTCGACTCATTAAACCTAATCAGACGGGGCATGGAGTTGTCTTTTACGACATTTTTAGACTCTCTAAACATGAAAAATTCAACGAGTTTACTCGTTTGGACTCGTTAAACCTAATCAAACAGGGAACAAAGTTGTCTTTTATGATATTTTTCAGACTCTCTAAATATGAAAAATTCACCGAGTTTACTCGTCTAGACTCGTTAAACTTAATCAGATGGGGAAAATTTTGGACAAAATGGATACTACCTCTATTACATTTTAGAAAGGTCAATTTGGCAGCAAAAATCTTGAACATGACACTTCCCAGAAAACTCTTTCGCAGTTAGCTAAATCCTACCATCTATGAGTATTAGCTTTCATCTCCCAGTGTCCCTACACCGGTATAATCCTAACACACTCTTTGGTGTCCATTAAGCCTCGGCTGCCTAGTACCCTATTACAGCGCCTTCTATTGTTCAAGCAGATCTCGCTATCTACTGCTCCTCTTATCAACCAAACCGCTCATTATGCCAGAAATTATTTGTCATTAGACATCCCCATTTTCTCTTCATTATCTCCATCACAAACAAAATCATTTGGTTTTCGTTTCGTGTTGACTTATGTAGGATGCCTCAGTGCCTACCTTTCAATAGATCTCTTCCTATCGACTTCAACATATTATCTAGGAAGTTGATCCAGAAACCCATCAGTACTCGGATACTTGCAGACATAAGTGGTAGGTAGTCTTGTGTTTGATTAGGAGTTTTCATCATTGGCTCTTGATCAAATGATTCTACGAGTGTCCAACTTCAACTCTTTTTATTCACACTCGCTATATTGTACTGTGCATCTTAGGGACCATCATCAATATCGATGGCCACCTTCATGTTTGTTAACAGTTTTCATTATCGACTGGTAATCACATGATTTCTCACATGTTCGACGATAGCTCCTTCATTCACATGTTGAGAAATATGTAGTTTAAGTGAAGTGACAGTCAAGACCTTGGGGCAACGGTCATATCATTAAAGCTATGTTCCCTTACCCAAGTTATGATATTCTTTATGGAGACAGCTTCTTCAGCCTGATCCTGTTATGATAGACACTTCCACATTAAGCTCATTGGTGGACAGATTCTTCATATATCTGTTCTAGAGAAATCATGTTGTTTAAGCTACTAAGCATGGGAATGCTTGACTCAAGGCAGACACTATATTTTCTGACATATGTTGTTGTTTCAGGTTTTCCTCAGTCTTTCAATCTCTTTATCTCTACTACACACATTATAAAGTGTTTCGGCCATCGTCTTCATCTCTGACCTCACACTTTACGGGGCATGTGTTACAGGTCAAAATACCTCCTCATCAGCTCAGAGGAGAAGATAAATATGGAAGGAATACAAAGACCTAAACTAAACCTACTTATGCCAAGGTAACGCCCCACTATAACAGCACAAGAGCGTTATAATGCACCTGATTAATGAATAGGCCTCGTTAGTGGCTAGGGAAATGCTCTATTTACACTAGAGGGAAACGTTACCCGTGTTTTGAGTTTGGAATGGGAAAAACCCGCGGAGAATGATTTGAATTTCCAACTTTTTCTCATAATGTTGGGTGTGGAGCCTAATTATCTTGTTTACTTTGCATCACAGCATTGGACCCCTATACCTTAAATGGGGAGGCAACGTCGCCCATAATTAATCGCTGCCATGGGGGGTCCAGTGGGGGGAGAAAATGAATTTATGGAGCCCCCCCTGGCAAGGGGTTTCGGGGGCAGCACCCTCAAAGCTAAAAACAAATGTAAATTTGCCTTGTAAAAGTATAGTAATTTCTATTCAATCTGGGCCGTTCATTAGGCAGATGATCTGACGGTAGAAGTTATGTTTAGTTTAGGGTTTTTTTCCCTAGAAGGCAACCCCTCTCTTTGTATGAGGGTATTGTATTGTGGTTGTGTATTACATGTGTATTATTTGAGTGGGAAATAGATAGGGAGACTCTGAGAGAGAACAGAGGATATTACAACACATCTGTTGTAGGTTTTGTCTCTTCATTTTGCTGGTTAATAGAAAGGAAGGACTCGTTGTTTGGGGTGGACATAGCCCAAACTGGGTGAACCACATATATCTGTGTCTCTCTGGTTTTATGTGTTTTGTGTGTTTTTATTTTCCACATATTTTCTGTGTTGCATTGCTCCATAATATATAATTTTCTAACACACAAGAGTGTCAGTACAAAATAGAAACTACAAAGAACTAGTCTCTTATTGGACCTTGCCAAAAACAATTAAATTCTCAAGGAAGCAAAAAGCATGGAAGTTGAGGAAACATATTGGTTTTTTCTATTTAGAACTGGTGGAAAGATAAGGGCAATGATTTCTCTCTCCATCTCCTATAAAATGGAGCTGAAGGCTCTTGGTTCAAGGTCAAAGGATTATCAATGTTTTGAATACTTGTGAAGTAGAGCATTATTGTTGTAGTGTGAAGGTCAAAAGTCAAAGAGGTTCATTGAGGAATTGTTGACCAATACATCACCACATTGAGAGATAGAGATATTGGAAGGATAAGGAGGGCTTGGTGCAACCAAACGTTTTAATCCTCCTTTTTACAAATTAATAGAACTGTATCTGTTTTGTCCATTCTATGTGTTGATATTGTCATTGCTATTTGATTATTTACATAGCATGAGATGAATGGATTAGATGTGAATTGTTTAAATGTCTGTCATATATTTAATTAATTGATAGGAAATGTATGTTATGGTAGAGATTACACGGGTGCTCTGATTGATTGCAAGGTCCAGATTTGGAGCTGGTGAAGAAGGATCCCTGCTTCGCTGTTCAACGCTCTCCAAAAGACTTCAAGATCATTAAAGAGGTAATATTCCATATTATTCCATCAAGTTATTTAATTTGATATGAACATGTATATGCCTTCTTTGTGAACTATACAACTAATTTTACTATCTTCCTCTGGCATCGGAAAGCCCTGAGAGGGATATTAGAAAACCAACAACCCAAGGATTTGACCCTATAGCATGGTGCACTTTCTGACATGTCGGAGCTCATCCTCCTTGAGACCCGTCCATGAGAATCTCTCCCTTATGGCCCTGTAAGTCTTTGTGAAACCTTGATGGCTGGCAGGTGGGGAATCATGTGATGCCAATAATATCTTCTCCTTGAGCTTGGAGTTCTTAGCCCAGAAGACCTGGTCTCGGTAATAGATGACCTCATCCATTACTTTAAACGTCTCATCTGATACCAATCCATCAAGTATCTCACATTAAAAGTCATCTTTGGAATAATCAACTAAAATTTGAGCTTTCCAATCTGCATCCATGCCCCTGAAAGACAACATTGTAGGCCTTCTCAATAGTGCATCAGCTACTACATTACTCCTCCCCTTGACATACTCTATATCAAAATCATAAGCTTGGATTTTTCTCACCCACTTCTATTGTCTCTCCTAGAGTTGTTTTTTTTCAAGGAATAGTATAAGACTGTTATGGTTAGTCTTCACCTTGAACTTATTCCCCACCAAGTATTGACTATTATGGTCATTCTTCACCTTGAACTTATTCCCCACCAAGTATTGCCAGAATTTGGCTAATGCATGCATGACTGCCAACATTTCGTTATCATATATGGGTTACAACCTCTCATGAGGGAGCAACTTCCTACTCTCAAAGGCTATAGGATTCCCACCTTGCATCAAGACTGCCCCAATACCTTCACCTGATGCATCACATTCTAGAAATAAAGGTTGAGAAAAGTCAGGAAAAACCAAAATAGGACAATTACTCATTACCTATTTGAGCTTATCAAAAGCCCTCTACACTATAGGTGTCCAATAGAAAGATACTTTCTTTGTCAAGTTTGTTAGTGGTGCTTCCAGTTGTGAAAACCCTTTGACAAACTTCTGGTAATAACTGCATATGCCCATAAACCCTCTGAGTTCTATAACATTCCTAGGCTCAAGCTAGTCTCTGATAGCCTAGATCTTCTCCTCATGTACCCTTACTCCATTTACTCCTATGATGTGCCCCAAATAAAAAATATTTGTGAGGCCAAATTCACATTTGGAGAGCTTGGCATAAAATTTTTGCTCCTTGAGGATATGCAAAACTATCTCAATATGCTGCAAGTGCTCCTCCAAAGTGTGTCTGTAGATAATAATATCATCAAAGAAGACCAATACAAACTTTCTCAAATGACCACGGAAGATGTGGTTCATGCAGGATTCGAAAGTTGTTTTGGCATTGGTCAATCCAAAGGGCATTACCAAAAACTCAAAATGCCCATAGTGACATCTGAACGCTGTCTCGGGGATATCTTTCTCCCTCACCTTGATTTGATGGTACTCAGATCTCAAATAAATCTTGGAGAAATATTTGGATCCCCTCAACTCATCCATGAGTTCATAGACCCTAGGTATAGGGCACCTGTTCTGCATGGTCCTCCTTTTCAAGGCCCTATAATTGATGCACATCCTCAATGTGCCATATTTCTTCTTTACTAAGACCACTGAAGAAGCAAAATGACTAGTAATGGGCCGGATGTGCCTAGAGCTATCAACTCTTGGATAGCCCTCTCAATCTCATCCCTATAAGCCTTGGGATGCCTATAAGGAGTGGTGATTACTGCTTGGATCCCTTGCTCCAACTCAAAAGTGTGTTCAAACCATTGGTCAGGAGGTCTCCCTGGTGGGATATCTCCAAATACTATAGAATACCGGTCCAAGAGAACTTGAACATCTGGATGCACGGGTGAATCCTTACCCTTAACCTCTGATATATGCAGCTCTACTGCCCATTAAACATCCCCTTTGCACATATATTCCTCCATCCTGTGTGCTGAAATAACCTGAGGGGGGTATGTGTTTATATCCTTGATCTTTTGTTGATGGCCATCCTTCCCTCCTGTCCATTCCATCTCCAAAGTTCTCCAATTAGTAGTGACTCTCCCAAGAGTAATTAGCCATTGGACTCTCAATATTACATTGGTTTCTAGAATGTCTACAACAAAGAAGTGGTATGTCAATGTGCAGGTCCCCATGGTAATGGTTAGTGCCAGAACATACTTGGCACATTGCAGGGTCATAGCTCTTGGGACCAAAGCTGAGAATCCCTCAAAATCCTCCATGTGGATTCCTCTCCTTTGTACCAGCTGTGCACCAAAAAAATTATGAGTGGCTCCACTATCTATCAACACAGAGACTCTTTGCCCCATGATAGTACCTCTCACCCTCAAGGTTAGATACTTTGGGACTCCTCTTAATGCTGCAATAGCTCCCCTTCTTGGAGCAAAGTTTTCCATGGATTATACAGTGCTGGCATCCTTCTTGGAGAAGGTCTTGACATGATGTGTCCTTCCTGCAACACATTCTCCCTCCAAATCCTAAAAATGGATTTCCTTCCTTGGTCTTGAGTAAGTCTCCTACTGCAAAAGGGTTCTTGCCCTGGGCAAGATGTGTTGCAGATCTCTAGCTTTCTCCATAGCTTGAAGGAGTGTGGTTGGTTTAGTAGATTTGACCAACCTTTGCAATGGTTCATCTATCCCATTAATAAACATGCATACCTTCCTGCTCATAGTGAGGTTGGATAAAATCACTAAAAGCTGCAAATACTCAGCAATATAATCCTTAAGATCTCCCTCCTACTTGAGCTTGGTTAACTTGGCAAAGTGAGCTTCCAGATCTCTTGGATCAAACCTCTCCACTACCTTCTTGGTGAAATATGAGTATGAAGTGATATCATGATACCCAAATGTGGTCAGTCCATGAAACCACCATTCTTGAGCTTCCCCTTCTAGGTGCAGCGCAACTATCTTGATGGCTTCTAGCTCAGAAACCTTGTTGAGCTGGAAGTATGTGTCTAGCTTCTCCACCCAAGCCTTGGATGTGCACTTAGGTGCCCCATCAAATGTGGGCAAGAAGAACCATACCATAATACACTGTAGGGCTGATCCCTACATCAATTTCTCCTCCTTTTGATGTGGATTAATCCTCCTCCCATCCTTGATCTGGAAAAACTCCTGAAAGCTCAAGTGCTCCTTGAACCCTTGATATTAGAGTTAATATTCTTCAAAATATTCTTCCAGGGTTCCCTCCTTATCTCCCCTAGTTATAAATGAAGGCATGGTAGAGCATTGTGATGTAGCTGAATGCCCCATGCCATTTTCAGTGTTGGTGCTTGCCTCATGGAAAAACTCTATAGAATCCCCTTCATGTCTCATCACCTTGAGGTACCTTGCAATGTTCTGCAAGGTTTGAAGTAGGATATTCAAAATTTCTTTCTCTTCCATTTTGAATATAAATTTCCCCCACAAGATGCGCCAAGAGCAGAGCTTTGGTACCACTGTAATATTCCTTTTTAGGAATTTCTGCAATATCTCCAATGAGGATGCCGTATAAGAAAAAATATGAAATTAAAACATAGAACATGACTTGGATCCTATTATATATGCTATATTTAGCTTAAATATGAAATGGAATCAGAAACAAATCATCCTAGCTACATTAAACAGATCTCCCCAGCTCATATACGCTTAAAAACACCCCAATCCCACAACTTCATAAAATAGAACTGCTGAAGACTGCAACAACGTATTTTTCATTATGAAATATATAGATAATGATGGTTTCATATATATATAGATATTTCATTAATCATGGAATCATAAATAATAGGTTTGACCTCTTTTACAAGCACATTTGAACACCCCGGAAAGGGTTTTTGGCAAAATAACAACATAAAATGTAGCACTGCAGAAAATAACGTTGTACCCAGAAAATTTGTATTTAGTAATATTGAATTTGATCTGAAACAGATGAATGATACAGAAATTTGCCCAAGGCCTTCCTCAATAGACTTCCCAAAGTGAAATAGACACTTCCTCCTCTAAAACAAGCACAAAATAGGAGGGTTTCTCCCAGTTGCTGCTGCTACTATAGAAATGATGCTGATACTAGATGTGAATGTGTTGTATGTGATGAAGAATTGATGTCCTCAAGAAGAATGATGAAAATTAAGCTCAGGACCTCCTCCTTAGATCTCCCAATCAACTAGACCAAAGGTGAAGATGGTATTCCAGCATGAGAGTTCTTTTCACTAAACAGTGTTGCAACTCTGGCTAAACATTTGTAGCTTGAAATTAGTCAAAAGGCCAAAAAAAATATGAATAATCAATGCCTTATTTGTTGTTATCTCCTCCTTCTTATCCGTGGTAATATTCCCCACCCCGAACCCAACTCATTGGTGATGTGACTTCCTTGAGAGGATTCTTCTTTCAGAACTGCGCTACCCTAGTTGGTTTCCCTCCTCTTGTGACAGCGTTGTTGACTTGGTCAACTGGGTCTATCTCATTAATTTTCCCTTCTTTCACACCAAAGTGGCTTTATTTTGTCCTTCTAATCCAATCCCTTTTCACACTGGGATATGTTTTATTGTCTTCCCTACTTATTTAAAAAATGGAGCAATTATAATATTCCAAGTAGTAGTGGCTAATTGGGAATATTACAGTCCCCAAATTGCACTTCCTCCTCTCTCGCCTCCCTTGCCCTTGGCTGGGGAGCCACCTATGCTTGAGAGGGATCTTGGCGAGGATGGATCCTACTATACCCTATAGAGGTTCCCTCGATCGATCATCAAATCATATGTCCGAAAGTTCTATTCATCGTGTCCTACTGACCTGGAAAAACTGCACCATTTATGCTTTACCTCTGGGACATATGTAGCAAGGCGGGGACAGTGGTTTGTATCATGCAGCCCCACAACACGATAATCATCACACCATAACATTGGCCCACTTGACCCTACAACTGCCCTAGGGTGCAATAGACTAGGTCCCTCGACCTGCATATAGTCTACTAATAGAGGGCAGTTATCCTTGGTGTGACCATTCATCTTACATCGTATGCACCATCTTTCGGGGCTAGCTTCTGCTCCTCGCTCCTTTCGTAGGTTCTGGATCTCTATGTGCATTGTCTCCAATTTTCCTTGGATCTATTAGATGCCTAGCTGGGCATCATCTATGGGTGCAACTTCTAATTTCATAGTGACCTCCAAAGCTTTTTCCTATGATTTGAAAGTTTGATGACCCATAGGTATGCGTAGGTGAGGCAGCAACATAGCAATGAACCATTCTGTGTGTTGTTTGTCATCATACTGAAACCCTCCTTCTCTGATTACCTTGTTTAGTTGCTGATCAACCTCCCACACAGACTCAAGGGCCCTTGCTTGAAATCTTTTAGATCAACCACTAGTTGAGAGTAGGACTTAGGCCTCTTGAACTGTCGCTTCAAGGTGTTCTTAATCTCTTCAATGGTCACTTTTTCATGCTGGCCGATGTATCCCATGTACCAGTCCAAAGCTCTTCCTTTGAAGGCAAGGGACAGTCGTGCCCTCTTCACCATATCACTAGCTAAATTTTGCGCAGTCCATACCGATCCTGCGACAAACCAGAACTCATCCATGTCTTTATCTCCCACACCCTTAAAGGTAGGCAACTTCATGTGCATAGCCATGTCGTCTTTCGGTGGTGGCGGAGGTGTAGGTGAGTTCTTACCCCTATGCTGGTTGGAGAGTGGTGTGGCTAGAGGACTCTACGCAACTGCTTCTCTTACCAGATTGTAGATAGATCTATCCCCTTCTTGGTTGGTCTGATAGTATTTGCCACTTCGTGTCGTACTCCCATCTAGCTAAGAGGTCATTCATTCGATGTGGCTACACAGAATACTCTTTTCGTATAGTAATATCTTAATCAATAGTGGGAAGGTCTTCAGGAACATACCCTGGAAATCCTTGAAGGATCTTCACTTTGATTCAGAGTAGGAGACAAATTGATCGATGGAAAATTTTGTTACGAACCCTCCTAGCACATTGTCCACCCAGTGGTCCACCATGCGAGTGATGGTGTTATCAGTCTTCTCTAACTGCTAGATCAGTTCAGGGGCCCACTGTGTGACCCACTCATCCTTCCAACACTTCTGAAATTCGACCAACATTCCAAGCCACTCCTGGAGCTCGATCGGAATTTTTACAAAGAGTATCTTGTAGATCTCCATGAAAATATACTTATCCTTCCACTCTTCGGTGGTTAACATCTTACTGCGGTTTTATTTTACTGCGAATTCTTGAACATGTTGTTTGAACCATTCATCAATTTCTTTCCTTTCAGGGTTCCAATACTGCCCTGCCATTACCCAATCCCTCTCTCAAAATGGTCCCGATCCTAGAAGTGGAACCATTTTTTTGCTCGAGGAGTCTTGACCCAAGTTTGAAGGTGAAGGTTTGCCAACAAACCCCTATACTATTGGCCCTTTCAGCAGTGACCTGCTTGCGTAGGCCAAAGTCTCACCCAAAGCAGTATGGGATGGTGCTAGAATTAGGTTTCCACACCCTAGGAGAGGGTAAGTAAGTCAAGAAAATCTGCGTTCAACTTCACAATTACGAGATCGTATATTCCAGAACCCATATCTATATATCCCTTCACATCCACATGCGCAATACTAATTATAATCACCATAATCAACAGATAATAAATTCACAAAACAATAATGCAACTAACACATACATTCTTGCATAAAGTATAAAGGATAGATCCAGATCAGATGTCTACGCAGCATAAAAAATTAACACAAGTAATTTCGCAACTTAACATAGAACCATGCATAACATAGCAGATATCATAGAATAGATTCATATATTCCAACAACCTTTCTCTTTCATCAATCCTTCAGATCCTTTTACAATACCAAAAACCCAACCTGTGCACACAGTAGCAGGGTCCGCACACAGCGAGTAGGATTCCTTTCCCCTAATAACCCAAACAGATCTACTAATTTGCAATTCAAACCAATATTAATTCATCTCCTCTATTGACTCAAAATGTCCTTATCTTTATAACGATATAGCCTAGTCTTTCTCTCTAGGTCTACCCTTTGACCCATTACAATGATTTCGGGGCTTTTTTCCCACCCTAAAACCCTTGCACTAGACTAAAATATTCCAAAAAATATACAAAAATACTCAAAACTATCCCAATTTGCAGCCTTTGGAGGACCCTGTCCCAACATATCTCAATAAGTGTTTCTCCAATATGAGACGCTCATCCAGAGATCAGCTCAGAGTTTTCATATCTAGATATAAGATAGATAAGGTGTTTGATGAATAAAACCAGGGAACCTACAAGATATACATATTCATACCATCTATTTTTCCATCATACCTTTAAGTGCAAGGAATCAAATATCATAAATAGTTGCATCCTTACTATCAAATCAACATAGATAATCCATAATTCCCTCTTAATATATGGAAAGTGACTTACCAAAATCATAATCACCGATCTATCTAGAACCTGCTACTTTTCTGAGCTATCTAAAAGTGACCACATCCTACACACATGGAAACCAACAATAATAGGAAGAATGCTACACATGGGGTAAGGTTGAACCACATCCTACTGACATGTCTAACATCAATTTTAGGGAGTGAGCATCCTACATTTGGGGAAAATATGAACCACGTCCTACTAACATGTCAACATATGACTATATGCATCTCTCACTGGGGACCCACAAGAGAAGGTGAACCACTCATATATGCCATAAGAGAAGGTGAACCACTCATATTATGCATATCTCATCACTCATAGGGGAAGGTGAACCACTCACCCTACACACATGAAAACCATCATGGGGTATCATAGGGGAAGGTGAACCACTCACCCTATACACAACACACCACTAGGGCAAGGTGAACCACTCACCCTATACACAACGTGCCACTAGGGGAAGGTGAACCGCTCACTCTGTGGTTTCCCATAGCTAAATAATTACCCCAAGCCCCTAGGAGCTTTGAGAGGTTAATGTCCAATATTGACAAAGGGTCATTTCATATAAGTAATGCTTTCAAGATCCTTTTTGAAATTCAATACTAGATCAACGGGATACTCATAGATCCATTAAAAAAAAAATAGATGTGTATAGATATAGCATAAATCTTGGTAGAACTCAGTAATCCTATTCTTTTTTCATATGTGATGAATATAATATTCCATTGATCTTACTTCTTGTTACTCAAGGAGATCATGACCTAAAATTGTCTTTTCAAGGTGCACAAAGGTTCATCAAACAACCTTCTCATAATGAGATATTCCCACTTAAATATGTTATAAAAAAGGTATGTCCTATGTTGTACCGTACAAAGTGGTATTTGAAATATTGGATTCTCATAATATTCTTCTACAATATAGAATGAAGTTGTGCACCAATGTCTCACTGAAGAGCTAACCCAAATGGCTTCATAGTAAACCAAGCCTACTTCTATATATGACTGAATCAATAGATAAAGCAATAGATGTGCTCATTCCTTCCATCATGCTATCGATGGAGTGAGCATCAGAAAATGGAAACTTAGATTTGAGCAATGAACTTCAAATTACAGATGATAGAATCATAGAAATATCTCAATAAGTGGTTGTCTAAGAGGAAAGGATCATGCATAGATCAACTCAGATTTGTGATATCTAGACATATGATAGATAATTTGTTTGATCAATAACACGAGGGAACCTAAAAGATATACATATGCAGACCATTTTTTTTTCCATCAAACCTTTAAGTGCAAGGAATCACGCATCAATGCTAGGTATTCCCTCTTAAATTTGAAAGTCAACTCTCTCTTACGTTGATAAAAGAGAGGATCATTAATCAAATATCATGAGTATTTTCAACCCTACAATCCAATCAACATAGCCAACCCATAATTCCCTTTTATTATAAGTAAATTTACATACCAAAAACATAATCACCGATCTATCTCCAACCTGCTACTTTTTTTAGCTATCTAAAAGTGACCACATCCTACACACATGGAAACCAATAATAATAGGAAGAATGATACACGTAGGGAAAGTTTGAACCACATACTACTAACATGTTTACCATCAATTTTAGGGAGTGAGCATCCTACATTTGGGGAAAATATAAACCATGTCCCACCAACATGTCAACATATGACTATATGCATCTCTCACTAGGGACCCACAAGAGAAGGTGAACCACTCATATTATTTATATCTCATCACTCATAGGTGAAGGTGAACCACTCATGCTACACACATGGAAACCATCATAGGGTATCATAGGGGAAGGTGGACCACTCACCCTGTACACAACACACCACTAGGGGAAGGTGAACCACTCACCCTATACACAACGTGCCACTAGGGGAAGGTGAACCGCTCACTCTATCATTTCCCATAGCTAAATAATTACCCCAAGCCTCTAGGAGCTTCGAGAGCTCAATGTCCAATATTGACAAAGGGTCATTTCATATAAGTAATGCTTCCAAGATCCTTTCTAAAATTCAAGACTACATCAACAGGATATTCATAGATCCATTAAAAAAAAATAGATGTGTATAGATATAGCATAAATCATGGTAGCACTCAGTAATCCTCTTCTTTTTTCATATGTGGTGAATATAATATTCCATTGATCTTACTCATTGTTACTCAAGGAGACCATGACCTAAAATTGTATTTTCAAGGTCCATAGTGTTCATCAAACAACCTTCTCATAATGAGATCTTCCCACTTAAATATGTCATAAAAAAGGTATGTCCTATGTTGTACCATACAAAGTGGTATTTGAAATACTGGATTCTCATAATCTTCTTCTACAATATACAATCAAGTTGTGTACCAATGGCTCACTAAAGATCTAACCTAACTGTCTTCATAGTAAACCAAGCCTACTGCTATATATGACCAAATCAATAGATGTGCTCATTCATTCCATAATAATATCGATGGAGTTAGCATCACAAAATGGAAACTTAGATTCGAGCAATGAACTTCAAATTATAGATGATAGAATCATAGAAATATATCAATAAGTGGTTTTCTAAGATGAAAGGCTCATCCATAGATCAACTCAAATTTGTGATATCTAGACATATGATAGATAAGTTGTTTGAACAATAACACGAGGGAAGTTACAAGATATACATATGCAGACCATTTTTTTTCCATCAGACCTTTAAGTGCAAGGAATCACACATCAACGCTAGATATTCCCTCTTAACTTTGAAAGTCAACTCTCTCTTACGTTGATAAACGAGAGGATCATTAATAAATTATCATGATTATTTTCATCCCTACAATCCAATCAACATAGCCAACCCATAATTCCATTTTAGTATAAGTAAATTTACATACCAAAATCATAATCACCGATCTATCTCAGACCTGCTACTTTTTTGAGCTATCTGAAAGTGACCACATCCTACACACATGGAAACCAACAATAATAGGAAGAATTCTACACATATGGAAACGTTGAACCACATCCTACTCAAATGTATACCATCAAATTTAGGGAGTGAGCATCCTAAATTTGGGAAAAATATGAACCATGTCCCACCAACATGTCAACATATGAATATATGCATCTCTCACTCGGGACCCATAGGAGAAGGTGAACCACTCATATATGTCATAAGAGAAGGTGAACCACTCATATTATGCATATCTCATCACTCATAAGGGAAGGTGAACCACTCACCCTACAAACATGAAAACCATCATGGGGTATCACAGGGGAAGGTGAACCACTCACCCTATACACAACGCACCACTAGGGGAAGGTGAACCACTCACCCTATACACAACATGCCACTAGGGGAAGGTGAGCCACTCACTCTATGGTTTCCCATAGCTAAATAATTACCCCAAGCCCTTAGGAGCTTCGATAGCACAATGTTCAATATTGACAAAGGGTCATTTCATATAAGTAATGCTGCCAAGCTCCTTTCTAAAATTCAAGACTAGATCAAGAGGATACTCATAAATCCATTTAAAAAAAATAGATGTGTATAGATATAGCATAAATCTTGGTAGCACTCATTAATCCTCTTCTTTTTTCATATGTGATGAATATAATATTTGATTGGTCTTACTCCTTGTTACTCAAGGAGACCACGACCTAAAATTGTCTTTTCAAGGTGCACAATGTTCATCAAACAACCTGCTCATAATGAGATCTTCCCACTTAAATATGTCATCAAAAAGGTATGTCCTATGTTGTACCATACAAAGTGGTATTTGAAACACTGGATTCTCATAATCTTCTTCTACAATATACAATGAAGCTGTATACTAATGGCTCACTGAAGAGCTAACCCAAATGGATTCATAGTAAACAAAGCCTACTGCTATATATGGCCAAATAAATAGATAAAGCAATAGATGTATTCATTCCTTCCATCATACTATCGATGGAGTTAGCATCCGAAAATGGAAACTTAGATTCATGATGAATAATTATAGATGATAGAATCGTAGAAATATATGAATAAGTGGTTGTCTAAGATGAAAGGCTCATCCATAGATCAACTTAGAATTGTGATATCAAGACATATCATAGATAAGTTGTTTGATCAATAACATGAGGCAACCTACAAGATATACATATGTAGACCATTTTTTTTCCATCAGACCTTTAAGTGCAAGGAATCACGCATCAACGCTAGGTATTCCTTCTTAACTTTGAAATTCAACTCTCTCTTACGTTGATAAATGAGAGGATCATTAATCAAATATCATGAGTATTTTCATCCCTAAAATCCAGTAAATATATCCAACCCATAATTCCCTTTTAGTATAAGTAAATTTACATACCAAAATCATAATCATCGAGATATCTACAACCTGCTACTTTTCTTGTCATTGTTTGTTTGCCAAAGTCATTCATATAGCTCCATATGAATTCAACTTCACTGAGACATACAAGCTTTCATCAATATGCTCCTCATATTACAACAATACACAGGTGAACTCTCTCACATGCTCTGTTAGAGTTTAATAACCGTATAGAACCAGTTGAAACTAAGTAATTCAAGCTCCTTTTATTATTGCAAAATGTAATAAGATTGTACCCTATGAGAGGCTAGTTTGATTGGATATCGTATATACGAATGAAAAATCGTGATACTTCCTCTACCTGTAGATGACCTCCTAAATATTTGGATCGCCTGATATGAATTGATACAATATCTTTGTAGATCAATTGATGCCGTGAGAATTATGTTATTACTATGGGCCTCTATCTCTAGTAATATTTAAATTTACAAGAATAATTGTGAGAGAGCGAGATTCATAAATGGACTTCTTATACTTGAAAAGGAGAAAATATATATTTCGAACCCTCTTTACTTTTTCTTTAATAAAAATTCCAACAAAACATTCACTTGAGTGTGATCTAGATTCCAAATATACATTGTGTGATACATGGCTATAAAACTTGAAGGAGGCAGAACCATACCTCTATAGGATTGAATGACAAAATTCAGTAGATTCTATATTCCTTAATATAATCCTTTTTATTGAGGTATCCAACATGTGCGTTAACACACTTCAAACATATAGTCAGCTTTGCATTAGACATGTGACTTGTATATGTATTACTGGGGATTTAGGCCAAATATTTTTAACAAATCATCGACCTTTTGATTTTACAATTGTCACTGATGTAAAGTTATGATCGAGAAATACTTATTCTAATTGACTTGATATATGACTCATGTTGTTGAACATAATATCTTTTAGAAATAAGGCCACAATATTTTCTTCTTCATGACAATGATTTGCAAAGATAAAAAATACACCTTCTATAAAGGGAGCCTAATACTTCAAAGATAAGGATAAGGGCCTAAAAGGAAGATCAAACTGCTTGAAATGATATTTATATCCTTGAAAAATCATATGACCTATAGAATAGAATCCCCTTGAAGGAGACAAGACATTTTAAGCATTATGTTCATTCCTGTCTCAGATGTAAGCATCGATTTCTAAGACTACTACCCCAAGAAATATTAGATGACCTAGTTGCACATGTTGTTTTTATTTAATTTTTTTAGCCCATATCATATTTTAAACATCATCACACATCAACAAGAGGTTTCTTGCTATAATGGCATATACTTGATGCCTAATGATGGGATAATAAACTTTCAGGAAGTAATTAAAAAATTCCATTGTTGATCTTGAGTCTCTTGTAGTCCCAACCTACAGTAGCCTTCCATAGATATTTTTTTTAAGGTTTACATGAACTATCAAACAAAGCTATGATACATCAATAATGAGAGATAAAATGAAAGGATTAATAAATTAGGGTTGTATTGGTTTAAGTAGAATAAATGTAAGTAAAATTCTCCCAAACCCTCTCATCCAATGTATCTTTATCTCCATAGTGCCCAAGCATAACTCAAGGGGGTACCATAAATTATCTTCATTCATGATCATAACATAGGTTCCATAGAAAGGTCCTAAGCCATGTGTTGATAATGAGCCATGTGAAGATAACATATATCATAAGTGGAATTTTACTTCGAACTGAACCATACGAGCATCATAAAAGCCATCATCAAACCTATATTACTGATCTTTACGAGAAATGAGACAACATAGAATTTTTGATCGATCTTACTCTTGCTTGGGCTTGACCTTGCCTAACTCTGATACCATGTTAATTTTTTATCAAGATTTCCCTTTTAGTGACAATTAATTCCATTTTCCATATATCTCACCCATCAATCAATATTTACTGTAAGTAATCACAACCATTATTATCACATTGCGAGAAGAAAATAAATACAGAGGACAAACCAAGACAAGGGGACACATGAATATGGCACAAGCGAGAGAGAAACCCAAAAATGAGAAAACCATTGATCAAATTTTCTTATTATTAATATCTAATGTTCATCAGAGAGAAAGGATACAATACATCAAGGTAAAAATCGACCTTCCAATTTGAAGGTCCAGTGTAATTATCTTGAGGTAAATAAGAGGTCCAAAAGTATGATGCTTTATAATAGCTTGATTGATCCCTCATACGCTAGAGGCTTACTATTGTAGAGGCTAAGCATCATCGTGTGTTGATTATGGTTTGATGAAATACATAAAGAGACCTCTTCCAATGCTCCTAGAACCCTTCCTTAATTGCAGATTCCTCTCAAGATAATAAGCCTACATTCTTCTGCTGATGAGGGCTATTTACATACCTATAATATGCCTTATAAACTTCACAATTAAAAAAGTGTAGATCATGTCCCATATAGATATATGCCTCATGATTTTTAACATAATATATTTTATAACTATGCATCCTCTCATTGAGATACAAGGCATGAGACAAGAAAATATCAAACCTTGGGTATTACCCATACTCACCCAATACCAACCAGCGTAGGACATCTCCTACTTGCAAAAAATTCAGATGTGGTAAGTGGTTTCCTCACCACTTGCTACCCATAACATATCTCCATGGCTGAAAGTGGAAGATATATTTGGTGCCTTAGGAAAGCACCCATCATGCTGCAAAATCTCCCTTAGTCCATCAAGTGAGTGGCCATGTTTAGAAATAGTTTTGGCCCAAAGTTGGCCATGAAGTTTATAAGTTATGACGCTCCTCCTTCGAGTCATGGCATGGATATATAATGTAAAATAATGCATAAAATCATAAAATATATCATGATTTGCATAAGTATTCTCTTCATAAATTGTCATCCTCCAACAAATGGAGAGGCGCACAGATCTATCTCTTTCCTCATGAGGAGAAATAGAGGGCTGAACTAACTCTGCCATAGAGTTATATTTCTGCTCCATCTTCATGTGATACATGCATATTTGATAATGTTGATATAAGTCTTCTTCAAAGCCTCCCCACATGAATCCATTTGAGATAATATGGTGTGTTCTAATGAAAATAATGGGGTTAGAAAGCAAGATATCATAGGCAGCACCTAGTAGTTGGTCCTTGAGTCTTGACTCTTTAGTCAAATAGATCTGATAATGAAAGAAAATGACTCCAAAAACCACCTTATACCTCCTATATTTTCTTTGTCCATCAAGAACCTTACATGTGAAGAGGTTCTTGGAATACTCTACCAAGAGTTGGGATTCCTAATAGGAATCAAGGATTCTAACAAAGACAGTGTTGTAGAGTTATGAAATGAAGTAGCTGTCACCTCATCTTCTTTATTTTTATGGAGAGATATCATTTTTTGCTCCAAATATATGGAGTGGCCTTTTGACACCATGCTAACGTCATCAGAGGTCTTTGAATTCTTCTTTATCAGTGCAAATAGATGAGCGAGAAATAGAAAAATAAATTTTAGGAAATTGTTTAGCTCTCCTTGAAATCTATCAATAGATCTTAGTGCTATGGTAGCTCCCTTCAAGGCTCCCTCCTTAGCCAATTTTTTAATTGATGCACAAAGTTGAGAGAACACTTTATTATTTTTCTCATCAAGGGGTCTCCCCGGTGAAATGCCTTCATGTAAAGAGACATCAAGATTTGAAGTAGACTGCATAAATGGTTGGACTGATGTGTCCCTTTCCTTGCTACATAGTTCAGTCTCCTTATCACGAATAGAAAACCCTTGAAATAAACAAGGGTGCATGTTCCACATCATTGGATGTTGATCCATCCTTCCTCCTCTTGCTTGGAGTAAGGTATCATTGCTCAATAAGGCTGTCACATAATGTTCCTTGGGAATCACTTGCAAATATACACAAACTATTTCCCTTGAAACAATAATTTCATGTCCATCCACATGTGGTAATGGGTCATCTTTTGAAGTGACAACATTGCTACTGCCTTTTGGCTCTTCCTTCTCATCAATATTTGAGAACACCTCACTATCAACAAAAGATCTTGGATTTTGGTCTTCTTTTGAAAGATGAATCTCCATGACTTCTTTTTGAGAAGAAATCTCTTCGTGCATTAGGGATCTTGCCCTTGGAAAGGTGTCATACAAGTTTTCATCCCCTTCAACGGAAATCTAAAGTGGATTTTTTATAGTAGGTCTTTCCAACTCATGCAAGGGTTTTGCATGCTCATGCTTTTCTAGCTCTTTCACAGATGTTTTAGCTTGCCTCTCATCAAATCTCTTCACCATTCTCCTAATGAACTTAGCATAAGTGGAAATATTTGCATTCTTAAAAGAAAATGTTTCAAATAACCACCAAGCATAAGCTTTAACTTTAATATGTAGCACTACTTCCTTAAGGGCTTCTTCTTCTGAAACTTGATGTAGATCCAAATACGAGTCTAGCTGATCTATCCATTCTTCAGTTGTGCATGTGGAGGATCCATCAAAGTTAGGAAGAAAGAATCTACCTCTTCTTCTTCTTTTTTCGGCTCTTCTCTCCTCCTTGAGCTGGTATAACTCTTGGAAGCTCAAGTGCTCCTTTATATCCCAATATTTAGATTCATACTCTTGAAGATAATCACTCAAAGTCCCCTCCTTTGGTGCATCTTCCTCCTTCATCTTCCTTGCAGTATTATTGACCTTCTTGGAGAGGTTATCTATGGATATAAATGCTGATGTGAGTAATCTCATATTATTCCTCATTCTTATCTCTTGGTATTAGACTCACAGGCTGAGCCAAGACTATGCTCCGATAACACTATAATGTTCCAAAACTGGAATTTCTACAACAATGAGAATACCCTAAGGTATTAAAGAGGTGGAGATGCATAAATATGCCTCATAATAGATTTAAAATGACATATCCTTCAATTAAATGGTTATACAGCAGCTTATAACTCACTTTGGACTCAAAAGGGTGGGGAAAAGAGGTGATTTTGGCCCTACAATGAGTGTATTCAAGTATATACGTAAACATAAGGTGGGATGACGGTTGGATATGATATAATAGGTCATGAGGGACCTATGCTCTAAATTTCATCTCAAACAAATAAGTCTAGCTATGCTAAACAATTCCTCCTTCCCCGACTAGGCTTAAAAACCCTGATTTCCCATGGCTTAGATTATGCAGAAATTTGTTGAAACATGGATAGCATAATTTCTAAGGGTTTTAACTGAAATAATGCTGGAAAATTAGTATGGAAACTTAGAATATGACTCAAATGATTTTCTTTAGGAGAAACAGAGATTTACATAAAGAAAGGCCTCAAAATGAGGTGCTACAACAATGAAATGAGACAGAAGAGCTGAACAGCATGATTTTTAAGAGGCTAAAGCTTCTTATTATTTAGTTACAGATATGCGACAAATGTGTACATGAAAACATAGATCTATAACTTATCAGAAAGCCAAATAGGCTCTTTATTACACTCCCCTTGGAGATCTCAACAATTGATCAACAACAGTGAGTAGATCTGAGATCTAAGTCACAGTTCTGCAGCAGTATTTAGAAATTATACTGTAAATACATTAGAAAATGAATCATATATGAAGGTTACATGGATTTTTTGGCCAATCCATGGATCGGCACAGTGGAAGGAAGGATCCTTTCCACTAGAGATCTCTCCTCCAAGAGAACTCCAAAACCCCAACAACTCTGCTCCCCAAGGAATATGCAGTTCAGGGAGAGAAACTGATCTTTTTATGATAACATATAATTTTTCCTGATGCCAATATATGATACTGAAGCATAAGCTATGGATTCACTCTTCCAAGAGGTTAAACGAGACACTCACTGAGAAGAGGTTCCAATATAAGCTAGATCTTTGCAGATCTAGAGTTCCACTTGCTGCAGCTCACTTAGACAATGAAACCCTCACTGGATTTATGCTGCCAAAGAGAGATGGAGCTTGGCCATATGTCATATAGTGGAGAAGAAGCACAAAACCCTCAAAGAGCTACTTAATGAAAGGATGGAGAACCCCCACAGGAGATCCTCTCTAGTCTCTTGCTAAAAATCCCAGAGAACTAGAATCTGTCTAAGCAGAAAATTCTCCAAAATCATAATACATTCGAAAACCTTTATCTTGAGCCTTCTCCTTCCTTTTATAATATGAGGATGTGAAAAACCGTAAACCACCTTGAATCACTTAACCCCTTTCACATGAGGTCCTCCTTCTAGAACTGTGTTGTCCCTTTATGAGATACACTGAATCTAGACAACACTGTAGATTTGGTCAAGGTTGACCTAGTCTCATAGCTTAAACCCTTTCACACCTACAAGTGGATTTTAGGTAAATGGCTCAGATATAGCTTTGTTTACATTGAGCATTGATTTATTCAGTGATCTAAGGATTTTTACATGTCCTCCATTAGTCATTTATTCATAAATGGAAAATAAAAGAAAATTTAAATATTACTATTAGCTTGGGCTAACTAGGAACATTAAATGAGGGGTATCATCCCTAGAGTGATATGAAGTGATATGGGACTCTAGAGGTTCTTCTAAATGTGGAAGAATAATGGTACGAGAGTCGACACGACCAGATACACTAGGAGAGTTGTGGAATATTTCTTCTCCTGGTCTCTTAAATATGGGTGCCCCCTTACCCAAACATTGGGTGTCAATGTAATGGCCACAAGGTGTATGTGGTTCTAATGTAGGAGTTTGATGTAAGGGGGGATAGATAAAGTCAGGAGTGGTGACTACTTCCATAATGTCGTCATCGTAATAGAAGATGGGGTGACTGGTGGAAGAAAAACCACCTGACATAGCAAAGCTACCTGACTCATCATCATGAGAAGAGAAGTTCACATGCGCATCGTCACAAGTGGTGACAGAAGAGTAACTAGATAAAGGATCTACCGATTTTGAGCTGAGGGTGATCGCTAAAGGGAGGTTAGGATAAAAATCAGGGGAATTCTCCAAGGGGACTTCCACCGAGGGTCTCATGTATGATGATAGGTAGAAAATGGTGGACGAGGCTTCATCATCTCAACATATGGAGGGGGAATGTCAATGGGAGTATTTTTTAGGTCCCTATATCACTAGTATAGTTCATTATTATTGTTAGTGTAAACCCCTTATTGTTATTATTGTACCCTTGTAACCCCCATTTTCTTATTATTGTGCCCTTAAATTATTATTGTTAGGTCGGCTAGGATTACATTGTGGCCCACTAGGATTACATTATGGCCCCATGGAATCCTATATATAGAAAGGAGGTTTTGTAAATTGTATCATTCAACAATTTTTCATTAATTTAATGTATTGGAGGTTTCCCCCTTGAAGTGGCTTATTTATAAGGCGTTTATATCTCTTTTCTTCTTCTTTTGGAGCTGGTTTCCCAACATTTGGTATCAGAGCTTTGGATTCTAGGGTTTCGCTGCTCCAAACAGGTCATCCTGGAATTTTCGCTATAAATTTTTTTCTACGAAGTTTCAGAAGCTGAAATTTTTAGGGTGTGAAGCCGAAATCCTGAGGAATATTTTCTAAAAATTTCAAAGCTTGGTTCGCAACATTTTCGGAGATATGATCTGTGGAAGTTAGGTATTGTTTCCGGCTCCTAAACAGGTCATCGTGGAATTTGCGCTATAACGTTTTTTCTACTGAGGTTCAGAATCTGAAATTTTATGGTGCGAAGCTAAGGTCCTAAGGAAAATCATAAAAATATTTCAGAGCTTGGTTCACAATATGTCTGGAGATATGATTTGTGGAAGGTAGTGATTTTTCAAGCTCCTGAATTTCATCTCAAAAAGGTGATCGTGGGAAAATTTCAATAACTCTCTCTCTGAGCATTGGATTGGAGTGCTGTAAAAAGCGGTCACAATTAAACGGACTGTAGTTTCTTGGCTATCATGTTCAGAGGTGAACGACAAAACAGTGACACTTGGCAAGTCGTACAAGTTCGCTATACTGAACCAGTCCATAATTAGGTCATTGTGGGAGATTGGACATAACTTTGTCTTCGAGAATCCAAATCAAGTCAGACCTATGGAATTAAAAAGAGATTTTAGAGGGATACTTCAGTGCTGAATTCCAAATATTGAAGAGCCGCAATCACAGAGATAATACAATTTCAATATCGAGCTCCTCAAAAGCAAGTAAAAGGTGTGTATTTTTTTTTTCCGAATTGCATAAGTCTTGTTTGAAGAATCAAGTTGAATTGATTGCAAGGGAATATTGTAGAATAGATATCAGTATTGGATTATAAAATGGCCCCTAAAAAAATTCAACACCCATTAATCCTTTGGAAATCTCTACTATGACTCATGAAGACGAAGAATGGCAACATGACATATCAAAATTACAAGAGCAAGTGCAACAAATTTCTCTCTCGCAAAGAGCAACAAAAAATGGCATGGAAGTTTTGAAGAAACATGTGGAATCTAAGATAGATGGCATTGAATCTAATATTGATGGCATGGAGGCTAGCATGGAAGCTAATATCGATGAGAAAATATAAAACATGAAGAATGTTCTAAAAGTATACATGGAAGGTTTGACAAAGTTGATACAAGAAAGGTTTCCTAATGGTGAAAAGATAGTAGAAGAACCTCATGATGAGAAAAAAATAAATTTTAATCATGATCTCATAAACTCTAATGTTAGCGGGAAGAACCACCATATTCCAAAGATGTATATGAGGAAGTTTGATGGAAAGGATCCTGTAACATGGATACTACAGATGGAGCAATATTTTGATCTCCATAACGTGGAAAACACACAAAAGGTACGCATTGAAACTTTACATTTAGAACAAAATAAATTTGTATGGTATCGATGGCTTTCCTCTCGTAAAAAAATTGTCACTTGGTCATTTTTTATGGAGGAAATGATAGCACATTATGAGGATACAAAGAGCAACACCTTCTTGATCCAATTGATAAATCCCAAACAAAAGGGTTTAGTGGGGCAGCCCATTGAGGACTTCCAAAAATTGAATATAAGGGTAACTGATATCTCGAAGGAACACAGGATTGATCTCTTCATAGGCACTCTAAAGGATAGCATGCAACATGAAGTTCATGTTTTGGAACCTGATTCATTGGAGAAGGCATTCAGGTTGGCAAGAAAAGTTGAATGTAAAATTATGGCGACAAGGAAGCCTAACACTCAATTCTATAAAGAAGGAAGTGTTGCTACGCCTAGATTTCCACAACCTACAAGGTTGACACCACAACAATTGGAAGAAAAAAGAGCAAAAGGGCTTTGCTACAGTTGTGATATAAAATACACTAAAGGTCATAAGTGTGTTGAAAATAAATTATTTTACATAGATTGTGAAGAAGAAGAAGAAAATGACCAAGAAGAGGATATACACCAGGAACCGGCCCTAGAAGAGGAAGAAATGAATCTGACCATATCATGTAATGCACTGGCAGGAATTACCACTCCTCAAACTCTCAAGATAGAAGGATAGATCAAGAAGAAAAAGGTAATAGTGTTGATTGATTCAGGTAGCACCCATAATTTTATTCATTGTAAGGTAGCCAAGGAATTAAATTGTTTCCTATACTCAGCACCAGAATGTCAAGTGATGGTTGTAAATGGAGGAACTATAAATTGCTCTGGAAAATGCCATAATATCAAGCTAACCATGGGGGAATATGTGTTGACAAGTCCAATGCTTTCCATTCCTATGGGAGGTGTTGATGCTGTACTAGGAGTACAATGGTTACAATCTTTGGGGACGGTAGCTTTTAATTTTCAAGAACTTTTCTTGAAATTTTTTTCAGAAGGAAAGGAAGTCGAATTACGGGGTATTGAAAGGAAGCCAGGAAGGATAATAAGCTCTAATGTCATGACAAAGCTTCTAAAGAAAGAAAAACGAGGCGTAATTGCACAATTATGCTCACTAGAAGTTCCGACATCAAAATCATCTATTTCTGCAGATCTCCAACAAGTCTTGGACAATCATTCCAAGGTGTTTGAAACTACCAAAGGACTCCCACCTATTCATGATCATGATCATGCTATTCATTTGATTCCAGGAAGTGTTCCTCCAAACATCAGGCCTTATAGATATCCTTACATCCAAAAGAGTGAAATTGAACGTATGATTGCAGAAATGTTAGAGGCGGGTATAATTCAACCTAGTCAAAGTTCTTTCTCTGCTCCTGTAGTATTGGTACACAAGAAGGATGGATCATGGCGAATGTGTCCGGATTATAGGGAGCCCAATAAGCTCACCATTAAAGATAAATTTCCCATTCCTGTGATTGATGAATTATTGGATGAATTACATGGAGCAATTTATTTTACCAAGTTGGATCTTCATTCAGGATATCATCAAATTAGAATGAAGACTGAAGATATTCCAAAAACAGCACTTCGAACTCATGAGGGTCATTATGAATTTTTGGTCATGCCTTTTGGCCTTACCAATGCACCTTCTACATTTCAAGGGTTGATGAATTCCATTTTCAAACCCTTCCTTAGAGAATTTGTGCTAGTATTTTTTGATGATATACTAATCTACAGCAGGTCTTGGAAGGATCATGTTGAACATGTTGACAGGGTGCTCAAACTATTGCAGGAGAAACAATTATATGCAAAAAAATCCAAATGTTTCTTTGGAGTACAAGAGGTGGAATATCCGGGTCATATTGTATCTCACGAGGGTGTTAAAGTAGACCCTAACAAAATTAAAGCCATTAAGGAATGGAAAGTCCCCACAACCATAAAGAAGTTGCGAGGATTTCTCGGGTTAATAGAGTATTATCGCAAGTTTGTTAAGAATTATGGGAGAATAGCAGCACCTCTAACAACATTATTGAAGAAAGATGCATTTTCATGGACTCCTGAAGCAACTAAGGCTTTTGAACATATTAAAGAGGCAATGTGCCTAGCGCCTGTCTTAGCTATGCCAGACTTCACAAAAACCTTTATTGTGGAATGTGATGCCTCAGGAAATGGAATTGGTGCTGTTTTAATGTAGGAAGGAAGACCCATTTCTTTTGAAAGTCTTCCAATCAAAGGAAAGTATTTACAGAAACCTATTTATGAGAAGGAAATGTTAGCAATACTGCATGCACTAAAGAAATGGCGAACTTACCTAATTGGAAGACACTTCAAGGTAAAAACTGATCATGATAGTCTTAAACACTTTTTGGAACAAAGACTATCTTCAGAAGAGCAGCAAAAATGGGTCACAAAGATGTTGGGCTATGACTTTGAAATAATCTACAAAAAAGGAAAGCTTAATGTTGTTGCAGATGCACTCTCAAGAAAGAATGAAGAGGTGGAAGCATTGCTTTGTGCCATTTCTATTATCCAACCAGACTGGATAACCGAAGCAAGAGATGAATGGAAGAAGGAAAAGATGTATGGACACTCATTCAAAAGTTGCAGAAAGATCCTAGTACGTATGATACATTTAGTTGGAAAAATGATTCCTTATGGTACAAAGATCGCTTATATCTTTGTAAGAATTCCCAACTAAAACAAAAGATTCTTCTGGAATTGCACACTTCTCCTTTAGGAGGACACTCAGGATTTTTAAAAACTTACCACAGGGTGAAGAAAGAATTTTTTTGGGATGGCCTCAAATCTGATATTCAAAAGTTTGTGGCGGAATGTTTGGTTTGCCAGCAGAATAAAGTGGAGACAATTAAGACCCCGGGACTTCTACAACCTTTATCCATTCCAAATCAACGTTGGGAGGAGATTTCAATGGATTTTATCACAGGTTTACCTAAGTCCGAAGGAAAGAGTGTCATCATGGTGGTAGTTGATAGACTTACCAAGTATGCACACTTTTGTGCATTATCTCATCCATTTAAAGCAAGTACAATTGATACTACATTTATGGATAGAATTCAAAAGCTACATGGAAGCCCAAGGGTTATTGTGAGCGACAGAGATCCCATTTTTACTGGAAATTTTTGGACGGAGTTATTTTCTTGTTTGGGTACCCAATTAGCTCATAGCTCATCTTATCATCCTCAATCTGATGGTCAAACTGAGATAGTAAATAAATTTTTGGAAGGATATCTTCGTTGTTTTGTATCTGATAAACAAACACAATGGGTCAAGTGGTTACCTCTCACTGAATGGTGGTATAACAATTCCTTCCATACTGCAACAAAAATGACCCCATTTATAGCACTTTATGGATATCATCCACCATCCATCAAATCATATTAAAGAGAAAATTCAAAGGTTCAAGTAGTGGAAGATCACATCGAGCATCAGCAAGAAGTTCTCCAACTCTTAAAGGATAACCTGACTTTGGCGCAAAATCAAATGAATCAATAGGCAGATCAACATCGCAGTGAGAAAATTTTTGATGTAGGAGATTGGTTATTTTTACGGCTAAAACCATACAAAAAAATGTCCCTCAAGCAAGCTAAGAAGGATAATAAATTATCACCAAAGTACTATGGTCCTTACAAGGTGTTGCAAAAGATTGGTACTATGGCATACAAATTGGAGCTTCCTGCTTCTTCATGAGTACATCCATTTTTCCATGTTTCATGCTTAAAGAAGGTGAAAATCTTCCAGTTCAAACAATATTGCCAGAACTTGATGAGGAGGGAAAAATAATATTGGAACCTGAAGCGGTCATGGAAACAAGAACTCGACAGCTACGGAATCAATCAATTTCAGAATATCTCATCAAGTGGAAGAGCTTACCCACTGAAGATTCTACATGGGAGGATGAGAATTTTATACCGAAGCACCCAGAGCTACTCAAGCGTTGAGGACAACACTTTTTTTGAAGGAGAGGGGCATGTTAGGTCCCTATATCACTAGTATAGTCCCTTATTATTGTTAGTGTAAACCCTTATTGTTATTATTGTACCCTTGTAACCCCCATTTTCTTATTATTATGCCCTTAAATTATTATTGTTAGGTCGTTTAGGATTACATTGTGGCCCACTAGGATTACATTATGGCCCCATGGACTCCTATATATAGAAAGGAGGTTTTGTAAATTGTATCATCCAAGAATTGTTCATTCATGTAATGTATTGGAGGTTGCCCCCTCGAAGTGGCTTATTTCAAAGGTGTTTATATCTATTTTATTCTCTTTTTGGAGCTGTTTTCCCAACAGTATTAGTGTCCTCTGGTTTTGCCGAAGAAAAACGTGCAAATGAGGGAGTGGTGGACTCGTTGCGCTTGGCCTCGAATTGGTGAACCGCTTCCAAAGAGGAGCGATACTCTTCAAGATGGGGACAAAGGTGAGTACAGTGGCCATGGAAATCATACAAAGCACAAGGGTGATTTTTGCACAAATACTTGAGTTTCGGGACTGAATCAAGTATAGTGACATATACCTCTGGGATATCAGACTCTGGAAACATCTCATTAACCATGTACTTAAGGTGAGGAAACTCTGGACAAGTATGGGTGGCGTGACCGACAACATCACACAAAGCACACTAGATGGTATGCTTTGGAGGCCAAGGAGGGCAGGGTTTGTCAGGGCAGCCTTGTCCTTTGATTCCCCCTTGCGAGCTTTTACCTTCTTACTCGAAGCAGTCGCAATAGGAGGTGGTTCCTGTTGAGGTGGCTAAGACACTAGGGCCACGGGAGAAGTCATGGGGACTGGTTGAACTGGGGTCAAAGAAAGATAAGGTTTGGGTTGACCATGTAGGGTAGTGGCTAGAGGATGAAGGTACCAGACCAGAATCCCAAGGGTCAAGTTAGGAAGAGAGAGGGTGGCCATGATAGGTTCCATGTACACTCTTGGGGGTGGATCTAGGAACCATATCTGACCGGAGCGGTAATGGCCAGGTAGGATGACTCCTAAATTGTTAAGGCCTGGAGGAACCATTCGAGGAGCTAAAGAGGCTCATGGATACTAGCTGAAGGGCCAAGAGGAGGAGGTCCATAAGGCTGAATCGAAGGGCTAGGAGTAGGTTGTGGAGGGTGAGGATGTTGTTGACTAGCCAAGGCAGGCTGCTTGAGGACAGCCCGAGACGATTACATCATGCAAACATTCAATGAGCTAGGATCAGAGATAGGAGGAGGAAGACCAGGTAATGTACCAAGCAATGAGGAATCCTTGTAGACTTCGGGTGAGACATTGGTCAAAGGATCGACGATTTACTTATTGGCCATTGAAGAGATAGTGGACTCAGGGGAGGTCTGGGACTTCGGTTCATGATATGTTAGTTGGTCAATAGTGACTACATTTCCGTTATGAGGGAAGGACATCTTGCAGTGGACCGCTGATGGGACAGAAAACATCGCATAAGTGTAGCTATGACCCAATATAATGTTGTAATCTAAGGGGGCATCTATGACTTCTATGTCAATGCAAACGGTCTTGCCCGCAAGAGTAATAGGAAAATTGCGGAATAAGCTAATGGGCTGGTAGGCATGGCAATCCCACGCTCAGAGAGTGACCATGTAAGGAGCTAACTCAGGTGATCCTAGTTGCTTCCAAACCAAAGCGGACATCACATAGGTGGATGCCCCCTCATCAATGATGCACTGGGAAACATTGGCGTTCCAGATTTTAACTAGGATTTGGAAGGTAACGAAAGTAGGGAGAGGAGGATGTTCTGACCAGTCAACATCAAAGACAATCAATCGATCATCGGAAGGATCTACAGCACCCATGGTAGATAGTAGATCTTTTTGTTGTGAAAGGCATGACTGGAGGAGTTCCAGCATTGAAATGGTAGCAAGATATTGTGCCAAATCATCTACTATGCTATATGAATGGGCAACTTTGCCAGAAGAAACATTTCAGCGTAGTTGTCCTTTAGGGATCTTGGTATGAACCTCTACCTTAGGCTGAGGGATCTGAAAGGGACCATTAGATGTCGAAAGAGGCTATGTAGAGACCAAAGGAGGTAGCTCAAGGACAAATGTAGCAAGAGGCTTGTTGTACAGATGGGAAAAAGTCTGAATATTGATGTCTACGGTTAGAGGTTGAGTAGATTTCATCATTTCATCATGAGAACCTGGTAATCAGAGGTACTAGATGGAAGAATTTGAGTGGCCACTTATCCTTCAGGTGGTTGGGTAGCCAAAATTCCCTATTCTGCATACACCTACTCCTGAGGGGGTGGTGGCTACTATTGTGGGGGTTGAGAAGGCAAGGGAGGCGGAGGTGCTAATGCTGGAGGAGATGGAGCACCAAGCTATGTATACAGATAACAAAGAGGTTGGGTAACAATGTGGTAAACAAGAGAATGGGAAAAAAGAGGAGGCACGCCGGATCTTGGATACGTGCTACCGGGAGGGGGGAAAGCATAGGAAGTGTTGCCCCCCCCCAAGGAAAACCATAGCCCATGGGAGGTTGACTGTATGGATTGGAGAGAGCTCCAACGATACCGTCAACAACATGAGATGCTCCCAGTGCATTGGCACCACCGGGTCTGGGAAGATCAGGTAGAATGATATAAACATAACCCAACTGAGCGTAGATCAAGTCATATTTTAACGCCATTTGGAGAGTGACTTCTTCGGTTTGAGGAAAATGTGATGCGACATATTTCCCAATAGGAGTCAAGAGTGATCTAAGGAACCATTCCATGTAGACACAGTCTTCGAAGGCAGGGGATTGACATAGGCTATTTCTTTTCCACCATTCTTGGACATGATTAGATAGGGGGGTCGCAAGTGATTGACGGAAAGAAGTCAAAAGTTTGATACCAGTTTCATAACGAAAGGGGAGTTGGAAGTAAGACAGAAAATCCTGGGCAAGAGTCACAAAGGTGGTATGAGAGGAAGGGGCCTGATCAACATACCACTTAGAAGCTTCACCTATAAGTGTACGTTGGAAAAACCGAAGACGGATAGAGTCATCGGTAATAAAGTTAGATGAACACCACATGTGGAAAGATTGAACATGATTTGTAGGATCTTCTCTAGCAAGGGCTTCAAACTTTGGGATGTCGGAAGGGAGCTTCGTCGACATAGTAGGACAACATGCGTCATGGTGTATACGGTCATTTACTAACTGGACTAAATTGGGGTGGATGAGGCCTGCCATGAAAGGGAGCAAGGGCACAGCTAGGGTAGTGTCCGTTGTGGTCCCACTAGTGGTATTCCCAGCATGAGGGCCAGGGTTACCGCCAGCATTAGGTCCTACACCAGACATGCTGAAGGTGACATGGGGAGAACCGATGTCGGAATGATAAGGAGAACCCAATGGACCAGAAGAAGAGTCAGAGTGCGAACTCGGTGGAGGGATAACTCGAATCCTATGTGGAGGAGTAAGTCTTCCTACCAGAAACTGAGGATGAAGGCCAAGAAGTCTCCCAGATAAGCACCTTGGTGGTGCAATGATGATGACACAAACACGATAGAAAGGAAAAAGAGACCAAAAATGGCAGGGAAGTGTAGTATGAACTGATTACAATGTCGAAACAAGGGCAGAGAGGTGCAGGATCAATTGATTTCAATGATTTTAGAGTCCTTGCTTGGCAGTGCTTACCAAGCCCTTTTCCACTTAGGGTGTGTGTGTAAAGTGTGTAAATGTTAATTTTTAAGCCCGGACGTTTGTAGAGAAAAAGAAAAAGTGTGCTATATAGTTGTAAATAAACCTACAAATGACCCTATATAAGCCTAAAAAAATAGAAAATAAACAACTAAAAGTGCAATAATCTTGTTGGGGTCCCGTGTTTTGATAGTTTGGAAAATCAAAAGACAAGGAAACATCAAACCAATCTTCAGAGTTCCAGGATCTAGTCCTCTTATTCTTAGAGAGGGATCTCTCAAATTATTTGTTTTTGCAAAGGTTTATCTTGTGTGCTTTGGGTATTGGTTTTAGACTAGTTATTAAGTGCAAGTGTTTGTTTGTTTTTTTGGTTGAATTGGTACAACAGAATATGAAAGGTCTAGGAAAGGCAGGTAGAAAGAAGGAATATCAGTTTCATTGGGAAATGGAGTCGAAATTAGGTTATAACAAACTTATCAATGGATATGGGATATCAAAGGGAAAATCTAACTTGGCCACATGATCCTTTAGTTTATGAATGAGATGGACATTAATGGTTTAGAAAAGAGAAGTTTAATTATCAACAAAGGGAATTTGAAAACATGACTTGAACAATAAAGAGGTATTTGATAGACAGGGATAACCATAAATTATACAAACCGCACTTTCAGCAAATAGTGACTTCAAAACAACTTTTAAAATGAAATCTAAGATTCGGGAGCACATCCTATTTCCTGAAAGATTTTATTTCAAATGACTTAGAAAAACATAAAAGATTTACTGATAATTGCAGTCATAGAAGAGGGAACACCTAATACATCTATGATCACAACTATAAAAGACCTTTAAGACAACTGTTCAGGCAAGGACAAAGGGCATGATTAGAACAGACCTCCTTGGCTCACTATAAACAAAGATACTTCAAAGGGAGACTTCAATAACAGCCTTTAAGTGGCAGCAGACAAGCAGGGAGAACCATAAATCATGCTGAAACCAACTATTCAAACTATTAGAGAAGTAAAAAAGCATGAGGACTAAAGAGAGAGATTAAAGACTCTAAAATACCTTAGCGGAAGAAAACATAAAACAATGAAGGATAAACAGGTCTAAGGTGCTTCCATGAGTCATTTCTTAGCCTAAAACTTCCATCCTACTGTAGTAAGAAATCATGGAACAAAATAAAAATAGGAGAAAACATTAAACAGTTCAGAATAATTCACCAACAACCAAGCTGATGGATCCAATGATAGAGCCTTCTCAAGAACAAGCATGCAAAAACATCATCAGGGCTTCCAAGACTTCAACAGACTATGTATTATTTCAGAGAGTTTCATTATTACAACTAGTGATCAACCAACCTGTATCTCATATTTTTTAGAAGTATTTATAGAAGAAATGAGGAGGTGGAAGAGATTTAGGTTTGAAATGCAATAAATTCTACACTAAATGCAGCTCCAAACCTCGAAAACCATGTAAGGCCTAAAGCAAGAGAGCATTGAATTATGATTCTATATCATTTACTCTGTTTATGTCTTATAAGGCTTAAATGGGTAAAAATATTGACTTCGAGGCTTATTTCTTATCTTTGTGATAACTCTGCTGACAGTTTGAGAATTTATTCTTTCTTTGGTAATAACTGTTCAGTTGTATTTATGCAAAAATCTTCTGTTTAAGAAATAAGTAAGCCCTCTTTGATTTCTTTTAGGCTGCAGGTGTCTTTTGGTAGCAGGTGAGGATTCAATTAGCCTTTGATGTGACAGTGGAGGCTTCTCGGACTAATAGATATTATTGTTTTAACCTAAAACACCTTTAATTTACTTGAGTTCTATGTTTTAGGCTTAATGAAGCCTAATTTCTATCTTCTCGTCTTCAAAATGTCTTCAATTGTGGATTAGGTCTTTGATTAATCGAAATAACTCCTTAATCCTTCCAAAACTGTGTTAACAGTCTTCAAACATGTTTTCTACTTTTGATTTTATCCCTGGATACTGATACTCTTTGTTTGATTAATATATGCTGTGTTTTGTTGCTGCACAGGCATACAGAGGTTTATTATAATGTTACCAGTGTTCATGAGGGACCGGTAAACCTCGATGGGAAACCCTACAGAATGATCTCCTTCACGCATAAAGGCCTGGGGGATTGTCATCCCTGACCTTTAATTTTCTTTTAAAATAATTGAAAAAACCATTAAAACCTGCACAACAAAGAAAAATTAGAAAAAATCCTGCAGGAAAGGGTTCGGACTGCTTCAGCGGTTTAGGTTAGATTGTGACCGTTGGATGAAAGCATCCAACGATGAGGATTGCTCGCTGGGTCAAATGAGGAAGCGGTGGATAAATGGTGGTGAAGATTAAGTCTGGGCCGTTTATCTACAAAGATCGACGGTCGAGATTGATCGGGAAAATATAATGTAGAGGGGCAACATTATAATAAAATCGAAGAACTTGCAAAGGAGATTGGTCGAAAACCTTTGGCAGAAGGAACAAAGAGTTAAATTAAAATTGGGGTTTCAGAATAATTCTGGGCCGTTGGATGAGATCAACAACTAGATATCAATGGTGGAGGTTGGTTTATGAAGTCCTTTGGAGCATGGGTGGAGGGCGATGGTTTAAGGGTTGGATTAAACTAGGACCATTAGATCGCAGAGATCAACGGTGGAGATTAAAACTGAGGGGATGTAATGTAAATGGGGTAAGGTGCTTTCAGTGATCAAAACCACTGGTGTCGCATGGTGAAAAGAGGGAAAGGTGGTTTTTCCTTTTGGAACGCGATATGCGTTAGCAGCTGACACATGGCTTTTTAAAACCACCCATATCGCGTAATTTTAAAACATTAACCTCCAGACTTATAATTACGTGAAACTGCGGGCTGGCCATTAGATTTAGGGCTTTAGATCAGACGGTCGTGAGGAGAGCACAATGGAGATAAGATCCACGGGCAAAAAAAGGTGGGGCAGGGTCAAGGCAGTTTTAATATTGACCGTCGGATCAAAGAATGAACGACTAGGATTGATAAATGGGGGTGGTAGGACCCAAAAGAGTTGGGCCTATCGGGTTGAATCTGGACCATTGGATTAGAAGAATGGATGGTCCAGATTTAATTTTAGGAAATGAAAAGAATATAAGGCAGGGGGTCGAGCAGAGATCAGGAGCATCGTGGGCCATTGATCTACGGAGGTCAATGGCTGGTATTCACCAAAACATTTATACAGCGGGGTTTTATGGGAATAATAAAGCATGCGAGGTTTGATCTGGACCATCGGATGAGTGAAAAGAACGGCCCAGATCCAATCGCGGGATCACCAATCGGCGGGGGAGAGAGGAAAGGTGCAAAGAAAAGTTACAATGCAATTAAATCAGAACCATCGATCTTTAGAGAGATCGACGGTCGGGAAAGAATTGGTGGTTCATGAAGAGATGTGGCAGGGCGCAATGCGATTAGTGCTGGGCCATCGGATCAGAATGGTCAATAAATGGTGGATTTTGCAAGCGGGAGATTGCATCGGAGGTTTTAAAGGAGACGCAATTGAAAGAACTCTTTTCAGAATTTCTGATGCGATAGGCGAGGAACTGAAAAGCGCGTTGGTCATTGATTTGTTTAAAGGATCAACAATGGAGAATGTGGCTGGGGTCCATAGAATAAAAACTCAATCGCATCGGAGTTTTTCTTTTTAACAAAGGAATTTCGATTGTTTGAAAGTTCCGATTGCAAGTAGCACCTTCGGGCTTAGCGCTTGGTTCTGGTGTTGGGTCGCATGCTGGGGAAGTGCTTTAGGGCTTAGCAGAAAGGGGCTTAGGCCTATAATGTGAAAGTGGGTTTTTTATGATTTTTCAAGGAATTTCAAAGGATTTTGGGGGTTCCGATAGGGGAAAAACAGGCTTTTTAAAACAAATGGAAGGAGACCAAATGCTTTTAAAAGGGTCTTGAAGTGATTTTGAAGGTTATAGTGAGGAAAATGGAGGGATTTTATGAGGAGAAGGGGATGAAAAATGAAGGTCAATTAATGAGTGTTTGTAGGGGTAATAATGATGGCAAATGGGGTTTTTCAACAGTCTTTTCTTCTGGCAAGCAAAAAAAATTTGAGGTTTATGAGGGAAAAAACAATGAAGATTAACTCAGGGAAAAAATAATATCATGAGACTTCAAAAGATGATAGGTTTTGAAAGGAAACTATCTCTTGAAGGCTTGAAGACAAAAGCCTAGCCACCTCTTGGTATAACAAAATTTATAGGTGGCTAACAAATCTAAACCCAAGGAGGTGTGTCTCTCAAAAAATTGTCTATATATGAGAAAAAAACTAATCAAATCACACTAAAAACCCCAATAGGTCTAAGTTAAAGAGGGACAGGGATCTAAAGGACCAAATCTGCTAGAAAGTGGTGTAGAAACAACAACAGATCAAAGGAAAAGCTATTGTAAAAAAATGTGGTGAAAGGCTATCTCCAGGAGGGAAACAGAGTCAAAACTAGAGGAAAACCAAATCAAAGCTAAATGAGGTGATTTGGATGGATAACAAGCCGATCTGAAGTGGATCTGAAGGTGACGTATCAGATCTGAAAAAATGGTTGAAGTCTCTGAAATTTCAGATAACCCACAACAGCAAAAACTCTTCCACAAGAAGTGGAGGGTACTAAAGCCCTGGAGGGCTATGTTCCCACTTATTTGAGAAAAACATAACAAGTACAGGTCCAAAACGGGAGGAGATGGAGGTCAGACAACCCTTAACAGAGGCTCAGACAAACCCAAAAAACTTTCAGAAAAATTCCTGCAAAAGCTCCAGGTCGCAGTTTTTGACCTGTTTTCAATAGAGGTTGCACTTTTTGGGCTGTAAGGTGCACACTCAGTGTCCAGGTCACAAGTTTTGGCCTGAGAAGTGTGACCTGCACTTCCGGCACTCCTAGCTACAAATTTCAGAAAAAAAATTGTCATCTCAGCTGTGGCTGATGTCTGTCACCTGCGCAATGGGTCCGAAAACACACGAAAGTTAGAATTTTTATCGTTTTAGGGTTTTATAAGTTAAAAACAATATCAAGAATAGAAAAAACAAGGGGCTGAAGAGAAATCCTAGGGTTTGAAGCAGTCAGATATGAAAGGATCAGAAAAACGACAGAAGTCATAATCGTAAACCTGTGTGGAGTTGCTAGTTGTTAGTATGAATCTTAATTCCAAGCGTACAAAAAAAGACCACTTTAGCTGTGCATGACCAACAACCCTAACAACAGAGATGATTGCCAATATCTTCAGATTTGTAGTGAGGTGATCAAGATAAATTCTGCAAAAATCTAGATCTATGCATTAGAAGACATTAAACAGTAGAAAAAACAAGATTTACTCCATGCATCCAATAGACAAGACAAGAATATGTTGAATGAATTTTGTATTAGGGCACCTAGAAGGAAAACAAAGGAGGGTGTTCCTAGTTCTCCTCAATGGGATGGGTTCTTCAAATTCCTCAGCACTTCAGATCTAGAATTCCTCTCCCTTGATGGTGTAGAAAACCCAGACAAAAATAGTAGCAAAATATGACTATGATGGTGGATCAATAGTCAGAACAAAAGTATAGATCCAGAGTGATATTTAGGAAACAAAAGGTGGTAAATGAATGGGAAAACCCTTCTATTTATAAAAAAATATTAAGTTAGTTTAGATATTGCTGCATAGTTAAAATATTATTAACCAAATCAAGATCCAACTTTTATGGAATATTTTATTATATTTTTTGGAGGGAAAATGAATTTGACTTGGGTCAAATCCCTTTATTTGTAAATAATAAATAAATAAATGATTTATTTATCATTTTAAGGATGTGTTTGAGTAATAATAAAATAAATAATTATTTATTTAATTATTTAAGGGTGATTTAGTCATATTTAACAAAGAATATTAGTTAAATAAGGTTTAAATAATTATTATTAGAAAATAATAAGATAAATAATGATTTATCTAATTAATTTCCTTGTTTTGGGTTAAATATAACGATGAATATTAATTAAACTTATGTTTAAATAATTATTTCTTGAGGAGAATCAAACAAATGTAGATTTATTTAATATTTCCTCATGGGGTTTCATGTTTAGACCATAAATAACTTAATAAAGGTGGTTTACTAAGTTATTTTCATAATGAAAGCAATTTTACTTAGGGTAAAATTGGTATTACACGGTGTACTTGGGTCCATCTAATGATAATAGGTTAGATGACCAAAAAATGTTCTAACAATCACTATATGACTATGGATTTTCTACACTATGCTGAAAATAACATTCCATGAGTATCATTTATTTTCAGAAATCTCACTGCCTTCATTATTTCCCATTTAACCTATTAACTATATCTCATTTTACCTTCTCAAGCACTCTCATACTCTAAAAAACCTATGTTTGAACTTGATCCCTTCATGATTACCCTCATCCCCTCCTTAAAATCTCCTCCCCTATGCTAAAAACCCCATTTTTTCACTTCCCCTTCTCTCATACACTCTGTCCATTTAAAACAATGAAAAAAAAATTTTTTACACTATTTTGAAATAAATTTATTCGGAACCCACCCTTTTAAAATAAAACACTGTTTATATTGAAAGGCCTGACCCCTTTATTTTTTAAAACCCCTTGCTCTAATAACTCTATGGTTTGCGTCCATATAACCCTGACCCCACCAGATATTAATGCACCTCTGCTTTAAATACTTTCCCCCGGGCACCATTTTGTAAAAACCCCGTGCTACATTTAAAACCCACTATTCCATTTAAAATCCTGGGCCCCACATCATTTTTTAAACCGCGATCAGTTGAAACCTGAACACCATCGGATCATTGCCTCCCGATCAAGCAACCATCACGCCCTATCCCAAATCTAACAACCTGAGGTTGAAAAACCTTTGGAGCTGGCGAAATATGCGGCATTGACGCCCTTCTACCCTCTACCCATGACTCTCACAGTTTGTCACATCCTTGTGAAAATTACCACCTCACGGCCCACACCCATGCGAAACCTGCCTTATTTTTTAAACCCCCTCACTCAAAAATCTCTACCCTCCATGTCCATATAACCTTGGCCCCACCAAATATTAAATCATCTCTGCTTTAAATACTTTCCCTTGGACCCAACTTTGTAAAAACCCCATGATACATTTAAAACCCACCATTCCATATAAAATCTCGGGCCCCACATTATTTTCTAAACCGCGATCAGTTGAACCCCGACCACCATCGGATCTTTGCCCCCCGATCCAACAACCATTGTGTCCTATCACAAATCTAACAGCCTAAGGTTTAAAAAACTTTAGAGCTTGTGAAATAGGCAGTATTTGCACCCTTCTTCCCTCCACTCGTCACCCTCACAGTTTATCGCGTCCTCACAAAAATTACCACCTCACCGCCCACGCCCCACGCGAAAACCACCAAACCACTCCCGCCCCATAATATGAAACCATTGACCCGTTTGAATGTTTAAAATCCCTGTGTCATCATGATGAACCTCGAGCCGCCATGTAAATCCCTAAAACTCTTCTAAAAAGACCCATAGGTTCACCATCAAACGCAGGAACCAA
Source organism: Pinus albicaulis (assembly GCA_034641835.2). NCBI lineage: Eukaryota > Viridiplantae > Streptophyta > Pinopsida > Pinales > Pinaceae > Pinus > Pinus albicaulis. The sequence continues at coordinate 604,002,954 of CM076579.1, read as the reverse complement.
AAACCTTCCAACTCTGTCCATAGATTTCTCGACTACCTGCAAGCCACCATTTCTTCCCACCTTGTGAGATCACGTTTTTATTAATGATTTTTTTTAGTTTTTGCTGGTGATCAATATATTATAAATGCATAAATCGAAATGTGTCTCTAAAGTTCCAAGAATTGTTTAATTCAGGGTTCTCTAGGTGACGATCGAGAAAGCCTTATTCATTGAAAGGACTAGGAGTGCACGATTAATCAGAAAGAAGTGATGGATCATTATTAATAATGGTCATGCAATTACTCCAAAGATAGCAAGAGTTATTCAAAGTACGGGGTAAAGAAAAGAGAAAGTTTCACAGTGACCGCACGGGAAAATATGAAGACAATTAAAGAACACAGTTAGAAGAATAGTCACAGTTAAAGGATTCACCATGACAGTTAAAAGTAAAAATATTAAAGGATTAATCAAAGGTTAAATGTGAAATACAAGGTTAGAAGATAGAGTTAAAGACAAAGCACATATTAGAGAGGTTAAGGGAGAAATTACAGTAACCCAAGGAAGTCAAATAAATATCAGAGATAAAAATAGATTAAATGAATTAAACAGAACATTCTGGAATTAAGGAAAATAAAATTCATAGTTTAAAGACAAAATAAAAAGAAAATCAACAAAGGAAGACATATCCGAATGACAAAGAAAATTAGCATTTAACCCTTCCAAATCACATTGGCCAACTATAGTGTGATTTCCATTTAATAAGCTACCTTAGTTAATGTTTCAATCAGAGATATTTTAGCAGCTACTCAAAATTTATTGTAATATTAATATTAAATGAAAATAGTCAAAATATCTTAAAAGTTAGCTCAGTACTTAATTATAAAGTTATTGTTACAGCAAGTGAGTTAGTGATATTTTGGCATTGGGCCTTGCATGGCCCCAAAGGTCAAAATTACATTTACTCTATAATAAGTGTAGTCTGAAACCCTAGAGTAGGACCACCTCCTCATCTGCAGTTAAATATTACATGTATTGTTCATTATTGTTGTTGGTTGGTTGTTTGGTTGGCTACTAGTCTGGATTTTGATCAAACTCTGAGTTGCAAAGATTATTGCACTAGAGCATTGCAACTGTTTTGGACATCAGTAATACAAGCATGTTCATAGGATTCCTGAGATATGTTAATGGTGATGTTATCCCTCTTTTTCAATGTTTCCCTTTTTCTTTCCATACTATACATCATTTGTCTAATTATAGAACATAAATTTTATATTAAGATATGTTGTTTTGGAACCTTAATTTTGTATGTTACTATTATCTTAATGTTTTCTTTTGCAAGGTATAATTAAGGAATTCTGTTAGGAATTATGAAGCTGACGACGATTCTTTAAAGGGTTCTAAGGAAAATTCCTGAGGACTTTACCGTTGTTGATCAAGATATTACTGTGTGAAAAGAGCATGTTGTGTAGTCATACCGAATGACCTCAGATCTAGACCGGAGCACGACGTGCAATGGTAAATACTATCAGACTAACCTTGACAGAGGGAGATATGCCTATAATGTATTGCAAGAACCGGCTACACAAGAGCCCCCAGCTACATTGCCACCTAGGTCGTGCAAAGGTAAGAATCAACCCATACCACCACCTCCCCTAAATAGTCATATGGTTGTGCACCTAAAACTACCTACCTTCAAGGGGGTAGGAGATGAGGATATGGACCAGTTTTGGTTCATTACTGAGTCTGTCTGGACTGCGCAGAATGTGGCAAGTGATACGGTGAAGAGGGCGCAACTGTCATTAGCATTTTAGGACAGGGCCCTAGACTGGTATATGCAATACATTACCCAGAACGAGAGCGCATCCATTCAAGATATCAAAGACGCTCTAAAGCAATAGTTCTGAAAGCTGAAATCTTATTCCCAGCTGGTAGCGGAAGTAAAGAACTTCAAACAAGGTGTGTCTGACTTAGTATGGGAGGCTGATCAGTGATTAAAGAGGGAAATCAGGGAAGGAGGATTCCAGTATGATGATAGACAGCATACGGAATGGTTCATCTCTATGTTGTTACCTCACCTGCACACGTCGATGAGTCATCAGACCTTTGAGTCACAGGAGAAAGCTATGGAAGTCGCTATGAAACTAGAGGCTACCCCCTTAGAAGATATGACGACAGGGATACAAAAAATTCTGGAACAACTTGGGGTTATGCACATGGAAATATAGAACCTGTGAAAGGAGTGAGGAAAGGATGGTTGCACAGATCTTTGGTGCATACGATGTCAGTTATCTGGCCACACAAAGGATCAGTGCCCTCTACTAATGGATTACATGCAAGTGGGAGGATCTAGTCTGGTACGCCCAAGAGCAAATAGGGACCCTATTCTGTCATGACCAAGGTCAAGCAGACCTGCACTATGGTTTTATGACTGTCAGGTAGCAAGACTACATGATGCGAACCATTGCCCTCAGCTAGGTGCATATGTCCCAGAACTGAAGCAAAAATGGTGCAGATTCTGCCGATCAATGGGACACGATGAGAAGAACTGTTGTACTTATGATTTAATGATGGATCGTGGGAACTTATATAGGGTACAATCAGACCCTGCCTCGCCAAGAATTTCTGAACACTTTGGAGGATCACCAGCCAAAGGCAGAGGAGGTCTTGGAGGAAGCGCATGATGAGGACGTGAGCAGCTATTCTGTTATAATTGTGGGGAAATAGGAAACTTTACCAAAGAATGCCCAAATCCCACCATACCATCGTGCAATTATTCTAGGCAGCTGGACCATGTGGTGGGGGATTGCCTAATTTTAATAGCCAAGATGCAGGAAAAAGAGCCCACCCCTATGCAGAACATACAAAGAGTTAAAACCGAGCTAAGGAATCTGAATCCAAGTGTAAAATACATGACACGCTGTGGGATGGTCACCCAGGGAGAAAAGGAGGAGCTTACCCCTTGGGAAGGAGTGAATCTCGAGGAACAAGCATCATCGGAAGACCCCGCGCAACAGCTAAAGCACCTCCAGATAGAAGAAGGAGTTTAGCCCTTTTTGAAGGCATGTCTGAAGTTGCTACGAAACCCACAAGCCATAGGAAATCTCCAGGAACTACTAAATACCTGCACAACACAGCCCAAATTGATCATTGGGACCAAAGATGTACATAAACTATACAGCTATAAGAAACACATTGGAATAGAAATGCAGTTGACTACACAGATCGGTGACTACGAAATGGATCAGGTCATCTTAGATCTTGGATCAAATGTGAATGTATTACCAAATCAGACATAGCAACGAATGGGAGAGTCTAAATTAGAATGGTCCACCATCCAGCTACGCATGGCAAATCAACAAAAAATCATCCTTATAGGAAGGCTACCAAAAGTCATGGTTGAAATCGCAGGGGTAAGGGTCCTAGCTGACTTTGAGGTAATAGAAATTGTGGAATATGTGGATCCCTATCCTACGGTCCTCAGATTGGACTGGGCTATGGAAATGGGGGGTTTCATCAATCTCAAGAAGCACAACATGATGTTTGAAAACAAAGGCATGTGTGTCATAATGCCACTAGACTCGGAAGAAGGTGCGCGGTATACAAAGCCAGCCTATGAGGAGGAAGAGATAGACCACATTTATAAATTGACTGAGCGGGATGAATATTAGGTTAACCCCACGGATGAAGGATTTCTCTGCTGGAAAAAGGACAGTGAATGTTTTTCTGACTCTGATGAGGAGATGGAAAATTGGCAAGGTCAGTTGCATGAGGTTTTGGAGCTAAGATGTCTTTGTACCACCAGGAATTTCTGGCACATCTCTACCAAAGAAATAGACCTACCTTCTTGTGATGGCGCAAGAGGCAGTATGAAGACTATTGAACCTAAGATTCCCACAGAACAGAGTCAAGGAGCACTGCCACTAACACTGCGGAGAGAACTTGCACAAGGGCCGATATTCTTCACTCAGGAGAAGTATTGGAATAGGGTGATCCTGTGCTTAGGGACCCCAGTTGCTAGATGGGCTCTGTGGTCAGTCGACCTATGTAGATACATGGTGACATATAACACTCAAGGGTGCGATCGAACCCTGCCCATACAGGCTCACCTGGCTACTGCTGCGCTAAGTGTGTGTTCAATTACGGACCCACCTGAGCCCACGTGCAATTGGGAGAATTGGCGCTCACTTCAAGTAATAGATGGCACAAAGGCACTTGACACAGCTCTACCAGACTAGGATGTCTCGCCCAAGGATGAAGAGCATGACTCGAGAAGATTAGTGGCCAACTTGCAGATCTGGTACTTGAGCCCTGTTATGGAACACCTCACATCAACCTTGATTGAGGGTACGCGAATGGCACGTTGGCGTCATTCTGCATCTGACATTCCGTGGAAGAGACATCGGGTATGAATAATGACCACAAGTACCCCCCATTTTGATAATAAAGGAACCTTACAGTTACACAAAAGAGACAGCGGACCATCAATGTAGCCATTTATGGTACGTTTAATCCTAATTTCCGATGGTAAGTGCCCCGTTCAGGCTACTCCACCATTAAATGACTTTGTACAATGTGCAGTTGGCAGAATAACTTCACACCAAGCTATTTATTGGTTCTGAAATATGCTCCTATTATTGGCCTACTGGTTTTTTGCGATCATTCACAGTCTCTGGAACACCTGTTCTCTTATTACTATGACAGACCCTAACCCATCGAATGATCCATTGCTAAGCTGCTCAGTACCTACAGACATCATCTTGCGAGGGCCTGGGAATGCTAATTGTAGTCAAAGGATCGAGCGTTGGCTTCCTACAGAGAGAATTGGCTGTGAGCCACGCACAGAAGGGCACTAGTACTGCACAATTCGAATAACCGACCTTTGCAACCTCAGGACAATCGCGGGACCTAGCTGGATGGCCATGAGCACAGAGGAAGGCATGTTAGTACCATAGTCCCCCACCCACAACATCACAATCAGGTCACCACTGGTTCTGTGACAAGAATGAACGCTGTGATACAGGGACATGCTGTGACTTCTCCTCAACTCCAGAGTACCGCCCAACAGAAGCAATGTTTGTTCACTCCCCTACACTGCCCTAGTTGGCAATCATGATCAGACTGTGAGTGACATCCAAATAGATTTGGCACAACTATCTCGCACAGAGCTCCAAGAATTATACACCAGAGTGTTTCAATAGGTTCGCCAATGTGACCAAACTACGCAACAACAGTCTGATATATCTCCGGAAGTATAGGCCCAGCGAATTGCATTGGTCATCAATGCAATGCATATTATTCAGGAGAAACTCACATAGGGTGCGCAGTTGGTCGAAATAGCTACACAATTATGGACAACAGTCCTGCACCATTCTATGCTTCAGCATATCCAGAAGGAATTACGACAGGCGGAGACTGCTTTGGATTAAGTTAGCGCTTCCTCACCCTCTAACGTCTCCATGCAGCGTTTAACCATCATGGACAAGATTTAGCACCTTCGCCAGACCAAGCATGTCATCCTAAAATGGTTGAAACCATGGGTCGACACCGCACTCCAGCTTGCCCACGATGTTCAGTCCACAATCGTGCACCTCCACCAGCTACTAGAATGAGTTACTGCGGCTCTAGACGGTCCTGCCTCCCAGACACTTGTCAACATTGTGCAGCAAGTTGAAACCCAGAGTCAAGAAGAGCTCCCTCCACTCGTTCGCGCTCTTGATTCATTGCACGTGCAGATCGAAGTCGCACGACCACAGTGACTCAGAACGAGTCACAAGATTGTGTTGGGGGACTGTTGGAACAGGGTCTCCTAACAAGCTACGAAACTGGTCCATTTTGGATTTTTTTTATTAGATTTAATGTAGTGGAGGGGTTTTGGGGTGGGTCAAAGCCTCGAAAGAGTTGTATTGGGTAAAAGGGTAAACCATGGGTTCAAAAACCATGGTTTGCGGACCATAGGAAAGTTTAGGCTAGATTGTTATAAATAGAGGACCATTTTTATATTGTAAGGTAGGATATGATGAGCTATTGATGTGAATTGTGATTTAAGCTATCTATTTTGGTTTTGGGGAAGAGACTCCTACTAGCTGTGTGTGTTGAGATTTTGTATATACTAATTTTTCTAAAATATCATGGATAATGCCAACAATAGGATTTTTTCCTAAACTGATTGCATCAAATCCTGATGAGGAGATATTCTGTCCTATTTTGTTCTGATAGAATTTATTATTCAGTTTCTTCTCTACATCTATAAATTGTAAGCATGTAGAGGCAAATGAATGTGAGGTGAGAGGAAGAGGAAGAGCAGATGTGCAAATTTTCTATTGTAATATCCTGTTGAGTAATAATATTGCTGATACCTCTGTTTGGTGGATGTAGCCTAGATTGGTTGGGTGAACCACGTTAAATGTTGTCTTCATTTTATATGCTATGTGTGTGATTTATATTATTTTCCGTTGTGCTTAATTCTAAAATATGGTATCGGAGCAAGGTTTTTACTGTGTGTTCTGAGCAATCAACGGGAGGGCCATTTGCGTGCCACCGTTTGACCTGGATTTGGACTAAGCCTTCCTTCGACGCTGCCATCTACATGGAAACATGAACGTTGTAGGGAGAATGTTGTGCACGCTGCATACACAGAGATTTCTAAACAAATCGAATTCCAAAGCTTAATTTTATTCAATGTGAAAGACTTTACATGAATTGAACCAACGGAGAGCTCATGGAAGTCGTTTTTCTGTTCTGGATGGAACGTATCTGTGTGAGCACAAAGCAGAGCTGCCATTGACCTGAATAGCTCTGTTGAGAAGTGTGAATGTTGAGGTTGAACAACACCATAAGCACATGAAGGCTGAGGTAGCTTGCGTGAAGGCCCAGACCACTGCGCGTGAGCTGGTGCAAACCTATGCATAAAGTATAAACTGAGAAGTTGTTGAAGGTTTCCGAAATTGCGCAGTTCCTGCAAGAGCATGCCTGTGAATTTTTTTCTTTAAATGCCATTTAAATCTTAAGTTGCGCACAAAGAGAGTCGATAAGTTTTTTTTTGTGCTTAATTAGTACAAATGGTATGCTTTGATTTAAATGATAGTGTTGTGTATATACCATCGTAGCTTCTCTTGCATTGAAGACACCGGTGCATACGCTTGCCAACAATGCTAGTGTTGAGGGTGCTGTGGTAGTTGGCATATTATTGGTATAGGGTCTTAAAGCAAGGCTATCAGGAAAATTTGCTGTTATATCGTAGAAAATATCAGAGTCGCACTAACTCCATATGACAGTGTATGCCCTTTGTTTTATTTAAAAGGAAATTAAAATTTTTTGAATTCTTTTTCATGCTCTTTTTTTATTTAAAAGGAAATTAAGAATCCATATAGAAGAAGTTAAAAACATAAAAAACTCAAAGTGCTCGATTTGAGATCGACAAGTTTAATGGGAAAAATAACTTCGAGATATGGAAAGTCAATATGCATGATTTACTCGTACAACAAGGTGTGGCGAAGGCACTTTTGGGAAAATCCAAACAACCTTTTGCCATGACAGATGACGAATGGAGTGACATTGATGACAGAGCACTGAGTAACATATGATTGTGTTTGGCGGATGATGTTTTATTTAACATCATGTCAAAGAAAACAGCCGCTAGTCTATGGACAATGCTACAAAAAATGTACATGCCTAAATCCTTAACCAACAGGATTCTTCTCAAAAGAAAATTGTACATCTTGCGCATGAACGAAGGTATGACAATAACTGATCATTTGAATATCTTTAATACTCTCTTGGTGTATTTAAATAGCATAGAAGTAAAATTTTATTCAGAAGATAAAGCTATAACTTTATTATGTTCTCTACCTGAGTCATGGGATCATTTTGTTACTTCTATAAGTGTTAGTTCATCAGAAAACCTTAAATTTGATGATGTTTTTGGAGCTATGGTGTCTGAAGAAACCAGAAAAAAGGTCAAATTTAGAAACCTCTACATCAGATGCAATGATGGTTAGAGGTCGATCTAAAGAAAAAAGCTTCAGTCAGAAAAATAACTCTTGATCAACATCGAAAGGGAAGAAGAGTAAGCTAAAGTGTTGGGTTTGTGGCAAATCAGGACATTTGAAGAAGGACTGTTGGAAGAGACAACAAAAATCCAAAGGAGACTCTTGAACAGAAAATAAAGAGGCAAACATGACAGATACAGGTTCAGATTCGGCATCCGGTTCAGGTATAAGTGATGAAGTTCTATCAGTTAATTTGTTAAATCATGATCAACATCGGCTATTAGATTCTGTTGCATCCAATCACATGTGCATTCATAAAGAGTGGTTTAAATCTTATAATTCAATCAATGATGGAGTTGTTTACATGGGTAATGATTTCTCATGTAATGTTGTGGGAATTGGAAGCATCCAGATTAAAAAAATTTATGGGACAAAAAAAATCTTAACTGATGTAAGACATGTGCCTGAACTTAGAAAAAATATTATTTCTTTAGGAGTGTTAGACAGAAATGGATATAAAACTTTTATTGAAGGCGGAGTAATGGAAATTTAAAAAGGAATATTATTAGGAATGAAATCAAAGAAGGTTGGAAATCTTTTTCAGTTAAAAGGAAGAACAGAGTCAAGTCATGCTTCTACTGTATCTGAAAACAACAGTGATACTATTCGACTATGGCATCAACGGTTGGGCCATATGAGCGAAAGAGGATTAAAATTTTTATCTGATCGTATGTTACTTCCTAGTTTAAAGTCTTTTAAGTTATATTTATGAAAACATTGTATTTATGGGAAACAAAGCAAGAAAAAATTTAAAACTGGAAAACATATTAGTAAAGGAATCCTCGATTATATCCATTCTAATGTTTGGGGTCGATCTCCTACAACCTAATATGGAGGATCATCATATTTTGTATCTTATATAGATGATTTCTATAGAAAAGTATGGGTCTACATGTTAAAAATAAAGTCTGATATATTCACAGTTTTCAAGAAGTTTAGAGCATTAGATGAAAATATCACTGGAAGAACCATTAAATGTTTAAGAACTGACAATGGTGGTGAGTTTACTTCAAAGGCATTTGATAATTATTGCAAGGAAGTTGGGATCGAAGGACATAGAACTACTACTTATACTCCTCAGCAAAATGGAGTTGTTGAACGCATGAACAGAACTCTTTTAGAAAGAGCAAGAAGTATGTTGAGTAATGTCAATTTGCATAAGGAATTATGGACAGAAGCAATATCTACGACTTGCTATTTGATAAATCAATCACCATCAATTGCAATAGGATGCAAAATTCCTCAAGAGGTATGGAAGAGTCATCCTTGTGATTATTCTAAACTCCAATTTTTTGGTTGTGATGCATATGCTCAAATTCCGAAACATCTACGTTCTAAATTAGATCCTAAATCAAAAATATATATCTTTGTTGGATATGGTGATGGGATTAAGGGATACAGGTTGTGGGATCCTACAACTCACAATATCATCATTAACGGAGATTTTAAATTCAATGAATCTTCACTTGATAATCTAGATGTAGATAATAAACAGGAAAACGTAACTAAGTTTCAACATATTCAGTTTGAAACCAGTTCAAATTCTGAAGATAGTGAAGATGAAAAAGTTTCATATGAATATCATGAAGAAGTTCCTACAGAGAATAATAAAAAAACTATGGAAGAACCAGAAACATATTTGAGAAGGTCCACGAGACTCAGACATCCTCCTAAAAGGTATGATGATTATGTTACTTCATTTTATTTAACCACTAATTATGATGAACCTTTATGCTATTAGGAAGTTGTAGAAGGTTCTAACAGTGATAAGTGGAAAGAAGATATGAAGGATGAGATGAAGGCATTAGACAAGAATGCCACATGGGACATGGTAGAACTTCCTAAAGACATAAAAATTGTAGGATGTAAATGGGTTTACAAATTTAAAAGGGGTGTTGATGATAATGAAGACAGGTACAAAGCGAGGTTGGTTGTGAAAGGTTTTTCTCAGAAACTAGGAATTGACTTTCATGAGATATTTTCACCAGTTGTTAAAATTGTTTCAATTCAAATTGTCTTAGAATTAGTTTCTTTACTTGATTTAGAATTACAACAACTAGATGTTAATACTGCATTCTTATATGGAGATTTAGATGAAGATATTTATATGGAACAACCTGAAGGGTTTTTTCAAAATCACAACAAGAAATTTGTCTGCAGGCTCAAGAAATCATTGTATGGTTTCAAGCAATCACCGAGACAATGTTACAACAAATTTGATTCTTTCATGATGAGTCAAAATTATATAATAAGTGAATATGATCATTGTGTTTAATTTAAGAAATTAAGTAATGGAATATTCATTGACGATATGCTTTTAGCAAGAAAAATCATAACTGAGATCAACATGTTAAAGGCTCAGATGGCTAGGATGTTTGATATGAAAGATCTAGGAGCAACAAGACAGATTTTGTGCATGGAGATTTTCAGAGACAGGAGTAATGGTAAGCTGTGGTTATCAAAATAGAATTATATTGAGAAAATACTCTTAAGGTTTGGTATGAACAATGTGAAGCCAGTTTCAGTCCCTTTATCTTCCCATTTTAAGCTTTCTTCAATTTTTTGCCCTAACACAAATGAAGAAAAGGAATATATGTCTCGAATACCTTATGCTAATGCAGTAGAAACTTTGATGTATGTGATGGTCTGTACACGACTAGATATTTCACATGAAGTTGGGGTTGTCAGTAGGTATATGGAAAATCCAGTGAAAGAACACTGGGCAGCAGTCAAATGGGTGCTTTGGTATCTGAGAGGCATAAGTGATTATTTTATCACTTATGACAAGAGTAGTGAATTTGTTTGCAGATATGTTGATTCTGATTTTGCAAGTGATTTGGATAAGAGAAGGTCAACTTCAGGATATGTATTTACTCCTGTAGGTGGAGCTATTAGCTAGATGTCAAAGCTACAAAACATTGTTGCTTTATCCACTACAAAATCAGAATACATAGCTACTTGACATGCTTGCAAAGAAGTAGTTTGGTTGAAAGGTTTGTTTGGTGTGTTTGGTAGGTTGCAGGACAACATAAAGTTATTTTGTGATAGTCAAAGTGAAATTCATTTGGCTAAAAATCCTTTCTATCATAGAAAATCAAAGCATATACCTATAAAGTACCATTTTGTAAGACAGGTTATCACTGAACGGGGAGTCTCTCTTGAAAAAGTGCATACAAAGGAAAATTGTGCAGACATGTTCACGAAACCAATTTTATTAGAGAAGCTACAATAGTGTCTAGCTTCTCTTGCCTTGCAGAAAAAATGAAAATAATAAATAGGAACGAGGTATCAGGCTAATTGTTGTCAAGGTGGAGATTGTTGAGATTTTGTATATATTAATTTGGCTAAAATATCATGGATAATTCCAACAATAGGATTTGTTCCTAAACTGATTGCATAAAATCCTGATGAGGAGATATTCTATCCTATTTTTTTGTGATATAATTTATTATTCAGTTTCTTTTCTACATCTATAAATTTTAAGCATATAGAGGCAAATGAGTGTGAGGTGAGAGGAAGAGGTAGAGCAGATGTGCAAATCTGCTGTTGTAATCTCCTGCTGAGTAATAAGATTTCCGATACCTCTGTTTGGTGGATGTAGCCCATATTGGTTGGGTGAACCACGTTAAATGTTGTCTTCATTTTACATGTTATGTGTGTGATTTATATTATTTTCCGCTGTGCTTAATTCTGACAATGTGCATGGAGATCCAAGTCTAGCTGTGTGTGGACCCTGCTGCTGTGTGCGTGGGTTGGGAAGGGAATTGTAAGGAAGAATTGATGAATTAATAGAAAGGATTGATAGGGAACTGAATCTGTGAGTAATCTGGTGCGAATTGTTAGTAATTTTTGTATTGTGTATTTTCTGTATTTAAGCTATGAAGATCTGCATAGGTGTGTTTTTGGATCTGAATCTATTCTGTTTTGTTTGTATATTTTTGTGTTATTTTCATAAAAACATATAACTATAGATATAGTGCACGTGGATGTGAACAGAGACCTAATTAACCCTGCACAGAACAAGGTAATCGGTAATTATAGGACCTAGCGCAGCTCTACTTGCATTACCCATCCTTTCTCAGGGTACAAAAACCTAGTTCCAGCACCCACCCATACTACTTCGGGTGAGACTTTGACGTGCGAAAGCAGGTCACTACCAAAAGGGCTAGTAGTATAGGGGTTTGCTGGCAAACCTTGCACACCAAACCTGGGTCAGGACCGCTCGAGACAACAAATTCATGGGCATCCTCCTCTTTCGTTTCATCTAGATTGTTGTCTTGACGTTTACTTAGTAGAGCTTAGCTAAAGAATTTGGCGGTGTCCTGTTGTTTGGTTTTTCTTAAACTATTATCTTAAAGGCCTTATTTGAAGTTTAGTTAAAGAAATCAAGGGTGACCTACTCTTTAATTTCACTGAACTGATATCTTAAATGTTTTCTTTATTTGCAAGTAATAGCTAAAGAATTCAGGGGTGTCCTCCTCTTAATGATTACTTGATTGTTGTCTTAAGGTTTTCTTAGTAAAGTTTAGCTAAAGAATTCAAGGGTGTCCTGCTCTTTAGTTTCTCTTAAACATTTATCTAAAGGATTTTCATGTTAGAAGTATAATCAAAATATTCTTAATTGCCTTTTAGTTTTACTGAATTCACAACTTGATGTTATTTCATGTTTCATCTAAGCTTAAAAGATCCATCTGATAAAGTTAGCTTGCCCTATTGTTGGGTGCAGGAATTACACTTAAGAAAAATCCTCAACAATTAATTTGTCAACCCGTGGAATTCGTAAAATTAGAGATGAAGCACAAGAAATGCTATAAATGGTATGAATATTCCTAATGTAAATCCCTAATTTCTTTAAAGGAAAGATTGCAGAATTCAAATCAAAGGAGAAAAAGGCAACTTGAACCATCAAAAAATAATAAAAGATTGGAACGAGGAAGTATGCATTTGCAAGAGAGAATTAAAGATAAAAGGCAATCACTCCCACTATTGGTTGTTTAATATACTAAGTGTTTTTTTTTCCTTTAGCAGAGACACTTTAGCAGTTTCATTAAATGGGCCCTTAAACCTGCTTCTTTAGAGATTTCCTTCTTGCATTAATATGTCCTGCACTAGTGTAGGATCAGAGATTTATGTAGAAGGTATAAATAGTGTCTTTACTGGAGGCTTTTCATTTCATGCAAGGGCTCAAAATTTTCAAGGTTCAAAGCATTCAGATCTTGTGGCAAGAAACTGGTTCTTGCACCAGATCAGAGCTTCTCACACTTAGCATTTAATCCTTAAAATGAGTTTTTAATTTTTGCAAGTGCTAGTTTACTATCAAATCAAATTGCACACATAAAATTGAATGTTTCTGATCTTAACAAAATGCTGAAATAAAGAAACAATAATTTATCCTGTCATAAGAATTTAAAGAAAGAAAGAAGATTGTAGAAAGTAGACTAAGAAAGCTTGTTGCATCACACCTACGTGCATTGTTGCAGGTTCATTTCTCCTTCTTGGACCAGACGGAAAAATCGATTAAACATAATTGTAGGAAAATTAAATATCACACCAACGTGCACTGGTGCAGGTTTGTATCTCCTGCTTGTACTAGGCGGAGGAAAACCAATCTGAAATCAAGTGCAGGAAAGTAAATTGCAGGGAAAGAAAATGTATCTACTTCACACAATGGATCCATTTTCACTCAGACAGGAATACATGTGCTGAAATTTAAATCACACTTTGACAATATAAACACAAATTACAAGAAACAAAAAATGGGGTAAACGTGTTGGGTTGGCTGGGCCTAGCCAACCAACATGTTTCCCTTTTAAGTTAAAATGATGCTCAGTAAAATAGTAAATTCATCATCTTAAAGATAGAAACACAATTTCTAAAACATGAGGTAGAGCTCCCTTTTTATTAATTCATTGAAGCGAATACATGCGTTAATACAATTTCCAGCCCAGATTCGGGCGATAACGAAACAACTTGTTACCGCCTATCAACTTCGCTCTATACAATCTGCTAAAAAATTCCTCCTCCTTAGTCCTATTTACATTTTACATTATATAGGCCCTTGGCCAAAGGCCAAAATAAGTCCTTTAACTGATTATATAACAAAATGCATAATTTAGTTTCAGCCTTCAAAATAAGACAGTTTTGCAAAACTGGCCGTAGCTAACCAGCTTTCGCCCTTCATGGATTGGTCTTGGCTACCTCTGAATCACTCTACTATCATGGCTAAAGTGGCTCAAGACGAGGCAGTGATCGAGGAAGTTCGGATCTGCCGCGAAGATCTATTGTGCTGGCAATGGTGCAAGATCCAATCCTGCACTAAGATCAGCGGTCACAGTAAGCACTCTAACTATCAAATAACCATTGGAGATATCAATAAGTTACAAAAGTGATTTAAAAGTAATATATCATGTAATAAATATTTAATTAATTATAAATTGAATTAAAAAATGAAGAATAAAGGTTTATATGAAATATGTCACCGTGATTGGACTAGTGCAAGATGAGGGTGCATAAAGAAGGTGAAACAGAGCTAAATGGTTATGACTTAGGAAGGGGAAAATCGTAAAAAGAGAGAAAATTAGGAGGCTAACATCCTCCCATCCCTAAGTTTTTGTGTGTCCTCACACAAATCTTTACCTCTGCCAAAAACCTTCAAAACATTTAGCGTTCCAGATCACTCCTGCTCTGGCATACTATCATCATTCTGTAATGTTTCAGACTTCTTCTTTCTGTTTTTCTTCAATTTCTTCGTCACCATTTTAAGTCGTCTAAAACATTGCGAAGCACATTACTTCCACACCCTGACTTCTCCTTTCCTTTTATAGATCTCCACCGTGAATTCTTATTTATTCTATTATTTTTCCTCCTGCGCTTTAGCTACGAGCTGCTCTAAGTTCTGCACTTGAAGCTCTAGCTTGAGTATCCGAGCAACACAAGCTACCAAGTCTTATTTATTTTCTGTCCTGACAGGGGATGTATATTCTTTAGGGACCTCAGTATCCCTCATGACTTCGGAAAACTATTCTTCTTCTTCTTCTTCATCTTCTTGCTCTTTTGATTCTTCTTCTTCTTGCACTTCTTCCAATTTTTCTTCTTCTTGCACTTCTTCATGTTCTTCTTCTTCTTGTATTAGTGCAGGAGGGGATTCGATGTTCTGTGGGGACTATGGTTCCTCACATGCACTATATTTCTCATTCCTTTTTGGGGCCTTAATAAAATTGGCCAACAAAGTGTCATCTCCAACTTCAATAGATTTTGATGCGTTTTCAAGAACTGGCAGAAAATCGTCTTCTTCGTGGGTCTGTTAATGTACTGGTGGTGTCAGAGGAGTTTCTTCAATAGGTGTACCTGATGTTTTCTTTTTCTTTGGAGATGTGCCATTTTCTTCTGTTGATTTCCTGGGTCATTTCCCTTTTGCACTAGTGCAAGAAGGACTTCGCTTTATGCTCAGACCCTTGCTTGTGATGGCAGGGGTATATGTCTTCTTTTTGGTAGCTATATTCTTATGCATCTGATTTAATAGTGCCTCCCAGGTCATACCTTTAATTTCCAAATTCTTTTGAACCAAGATTTTGATCAGGCCATGGTGATATAATTTCTTATCGGCCTGGTCTGCTTGTGCACCCTGCACACCCTTTGCCATCTTTTCCAAAATCTTAAGCAAAAAATAAGTGAAATCCATCCTCCACCAGACGTGTTAGCTTGGTTCAAAGTGTTGTAGCATCCTGAAATGATACAAAAAGGTGAGGGAGTACCTTCCCTCACAAGTCATGAATTTCTGGAGGATAAAAAGGAGGTCCCACCACTGTCCCAGTAGGGCGCTGCGTGAAACTCCTTTCTTCCAGTCTACCTTCATGTTCTTATCAATGATGAAATCTTTCCAGCGCTTCCTCTTGAGCTTCTGATTTTTGAAGTACTTCGCACCAGTATTTTGCAAGCCCGTCGCTACTGCTATCGATTCTTCCGTGACCTTAAATTTTAGGGGCCCAATTTTTACACGGTCATTTTTAAAACTCTTTGAAAAATGTAGGGCCACTTCATTGCTCTGCTCGTTAAATTTTTGAAAAAACTAAATAAATCTTGAGTCTCACAATAGTTCAAGACTATTGCAAAAATCAGCGGTCTGATCTACGTCACTGAGGGGAAAAGGCTCACATCTAACATGAGGTATCGCTACTTAACGGTTATGAAAAGTCAAAAAAATGCATGCAATACCAGAAAATTTGGCTCTTTATAGATAGGGATCCAATCGTCCACCATCCCTTCTATCTTATCACCGATCCATTTCACCAAAATACTCATGGATGCGCGGCATGTTTGAAATCGTGCGGGATTGGTACTTGCGGCGGCATTTTTTTAACGGCTAACTGAAGAAATCATTATAAGTGAAGGATGTTTAGGAACATGGCAGAAAGGGTAATTATATCCAAGTGACGGTTAAGCACTTTCGCACTCCTTCATAGCTAAAAAATAGAACTTTATCATTTATTAAAAATTGATCATGATTCTTAACTAAAAACACTTTGTACTTTAAATAATTTTCTCCTAGTTAATATGATAGCACAAGTACTCCTTAAATAAGTGAAAAGGCTTCTTGCAAAATTTCATGATGACCACTTTCCTATGACATATACTTATGAAAAGAACAAATTGTACTCTACTTCTATCAAGGTGCATGCTTGCACTGATCTCTTTACACCGCTTACTATGATGTTCTGCTGGTACCGTTCAGCTTGTATTATTATATAGGACAATATGCTTGCACTAGTGCAAGCATATTATCCGAAAAAAAGAACAAGGAATTTCAGTTAAATATAGACTGGACTTCTAACATGGCTTCCTCAACTGATACTGGAAATTTTCTCACCCTTTCTTGATGCTTCAGAGCATCCTTTTGCTCTTTGCGTATGAGATCCTATAATGAATTCATGAGGGAAAAAGGAAGTGGGAAAGGGGAAAATTTTAGAATGGGAAGGAATTTTGTTACAGGGATTCCAAGAACAGTACAGAAGAGGGGATAAATAGAAGTGGGATAGGGAAAGAAAAATTCAAGGGTAAAGTGGGATTTTTACGAAGCAGGTAGGGTAAATTCAGAAGAATGTGGGAAGGTTAATCATTCTAGGATTCAAAGAAGAAAACTGAGGGAATATTACAAAATGGGATATGAATAAAGGGAAAAAAATTTCTTGAGGGTTTGCCTGCACTGGTGCAAGAAAAATAACTGCAACGAGAATTACGTGTTACTTGAATAAAAGTATCCATGCTAATTACCCCAATGTATAAAGGTTGGTCCTACTGAACATGTTTTTACTCGGTGGTCGCTAGCATATCTAAAGATGAAGCAACATTCTCTTTTTATTAGAAATTTTTGGTCTTCCTGCCAGCAAGCTAGTTTTTAGGTTGACCCTTCTGCAATCATGTCAACAAACTGATTCTCACAATTACAGGATTTTTTTTTTCTTTACTTCTTTTATTAAAAAAAATTATTTTTTTTTTTTCAAAATTTTTTTTTTTTCAAGAGAAAGAAGGATTTATGTCTTCAAATGGTTGGTATTACCATTCACCGCTACTTTCCCGAATTTCTGTTGGACTTGCTATGTAAAATCTTTCTTGGCAAGTGGCTGAAAATACTTCTTTAATCTATGTCCATTTACCAAGAATACTGAATTTTGTCCATCAATAGTTTTAACTTCTATTGCTCAATTCTTGAATACTCGGATCACTTCATAAGGTCCCATCAAATGTGTATGGAGCTTCCCTTTAAAAATTTTAAATCTAGAATCATAAAGGAGTACCCAATCACCTAGTTGGAATTGCTTTTTCTGAATAGACTTGTCATGCCACCTTTTGTGTTGCTGTTGAATTAGTATGTCCTGTTGAACAACATCTCTACAAAATTCATCTATCTCATTTAATTTGAGACGAAGTTGTTGTTGTGCCTCAGAGCGATCTATTCCTAACTGAACTGCAGTTCTGAAATTTTTGATCTGGAGCTCAATTGGTAACAGAACCTATTTTCCATTACCAACTCATATGGTGTATGTCCCATGTTATTTCTCCAAGTGGTTCTGTATGCCCACAAAGCTTCTGGTAACCTTTCAGCCAAATCTTTCCGATGCATATTGACTATTTTTGTAAGAATGGACTCGATCACTTTGTTCGTAGATTCCACCTAGCCATTTGCTTGCGGGTGATACGTTGTGGGTTTCCTATGCCAGATCTTGTATTACTCCATCACACTCTATACCAGACTAGAAATAAACTATGGACCATTATCAGAAAATTTTTCTCTAGGCACACCAAATCTAGTAAATATTTCAGTAAAAAGAAAATCAATGACACCTTTTTCTGTATCAAAAGAAACAGCTTTAGCTTCTACCCATTTTGCAACGAAATCTATACAAACCAAAATATGCTTTTTACTTAATGATGTTGGATTTATTGGCCCTATAAAATCAATAGCCCATTTTTCAAATGGCTCAATCATAACTTGGGGGCATAAATGAATTTCATTGGTTTGATTAGGCTGGCCCATTTGTTGACAACTATCACATCGCCTGACATACTGTTTGGCATCCTTAAACAAGGAAGGCCAAAAGTAACCAACACGCAATACTTTATATGCAGTCCGCATATCAGCGAAGTGGCCTCAACAAGGTTCATTATGAGCATATTTCAATATGTCAGACACTTCCTCCTCTCTTACACATCTATGGATAATCAAATCTGGACCATTGTAAAATAGATCTCCTTGAATCCAGGAATATGCAGCACTTTTCTGAATAATATTCCTCTTTTTGCAAGTAGAAAAGTGGGGTGGTGTTTTCCTAGTAACCAAGTAATTAGCAATTTCGGAAAACCATGGATAATTTGTAGACATAGAGAAAAAATGTTCATCTGGAAAATCATCATAAACCAGAGTTGCTTCACCAGGATTATCTAATCTAGAAAGAAAATTTTCTACAACATTACATTTCCCTGGTCTATCAACAATAGTAACATTAAATTCCTGCAAAAATAACATCTACCTAGTCACTCTACCGCTTGTCAATGGTTTTTTTATCAAATACTTAATCGAAGAATGATCAGTATGTACAAATACTTCATATCTTGTAATATAGTGCCTGAACTTATTAATTGAAAAAATCACAGCTAAAAAATCTTTCTCTGTAACTGTATAATTCAATTCAGCAGAAGACAAATTATTACTAATATAATAAATAGCATATGATTTCTTATTTTCCTCTTGTCCTAAAGTTGTGCCAATAGCCAAATCTGAAGCATCAGAGGAAATGTGAAAAGGCAACGACCAGTTTGGACCTCGCAAAATTGGTGCCTGCACCAACTTTTCCTTCAATGTTTCAAAAAAATGTTAGCAAGTCGTGGACCAAGAAAATTCACTATCCTTAGCTAGAAGTCAGAAAAAGGAGTAGATATCTTTGAAAAAATTTCAATGAATATTCTATAGTAACCAACATGTCCTAAAAAACCTCTTAGTTCCCTTTGAGTTTTGGGTGCAGGAAGATGCAGAGTGATTTCAATATTTTCTGCATCAACTTTGATACCTTTGTCAGAAATCAAATGGCCAGGAACCACTCCCTCTTTGCACATTAATCTACATTTCTTGTCACTGAAAGCGAGCTGGGCTTCTTGACAATGAAGAAGTACTTTCCCTATATTTTTGAGAGCTTCCTGAAAAGAATCACCAAACATAGAAAAGTCATCCATATAAATTTCTACAAATTCCAGATCAGCAAAAATGGCCAGGACTGCCCTTTGAAAGGTAGTCGGGGCATTACATAAACCAAAGGGGTGTAATTTATAATCAAAGGCACCCCATGGAAATGTAAAAGTAGTTTTATCCTGATATTTGGGTGCAATCTATATCTGGTTATAACCACTGAAGCCATCCAAAAAGGAAAAACATTTCTTCCCTGCAAGGCTATCAAGCACCTGGTCAATAAAAGGGAGAGGGAAGTAATCTTTAAGAGTGGCTTTATTCAAGTCTCGATAATAAATACAAATATTCCATATTCCATCTTTCTTAGGTACACGCACTAATGGAGAGACCCATTAACTATCGGAAATAGGATAGATGAAACTGACATCCAAGACTTTATGTACTTCTTCCTGCACAATATCTCTTAGAGCTTGATTCATTCACCTTTGGGGTTGTTAGACAGGTCGGATTCCTTCCTGAATGTAGATATGATGTGTAAAATTTTTATGAGGGATACCCTTCATATATTCATAGCCCCAAGCAAAGGCACTAAGATGGTTTTGCAACAAATTCACAAGCTTCTCTTGCTAAGATGAGTCCAAATCTGAACTAATATGAAAGGAATTACCAGGGCTAATTTGAACAAGAGAGGTATCAGGGTCAGGAGTACTCAAGGGAGTGGTCAAATGCAATTGTACAGAAGAATGAAAATCATGGTTATCTTGAAAATCTAGGCTGAAAATCTGGCTCAATGGCTCATAATTAGGCATAGTTTCTAGATTATTTAGGAAATTTTGAATCTCATCTTCTGGTGAAGACCCAGTATAATGATGGATAAGGGAAATATACTGAGTCTCCTTATCACTGCTTCGATCCAACCCTAAAGTATCTCGAAGGCCCTGAATGGATCTGGTAGGTGGGGTATAAGGTAACTTTCTTCCTAGAATCTCTGTGCAAAATATACATATCACCAGAACAACATCCAATATATGCATCGGCCGTAGCAAGCCATGGTTGACCCAAGATCAAGGGATGTCCTCCTACTAGGTTCTCTAGCTGAAGCATAATGAAATCAACAGGATATTCCCAAGAATCTAATGAGATGATCACATTGTCCAATACTCCTTCTGGCTTAATTTTAGATCTATTTGCTAATTCAAGCACAGTGGGAGTAGGTCAAATATGAGATAACCGAAGTTGATCCATGGTTTTCTTAGTCATGACATTAATGGCTACCCCCAGGTCTATAAGGACATTAGAGACAAGGACATTACCAATCTGAACTGAGACAACAGGGTTTTCAGGATCAATATATTTTTCCATAGACACACATCCTGTCATCAACTCTATTACCCTACCAAAAAATTGAATGGTTTGGGGTTCCAATATCTTCCTCCCGAGTTTATTCAGACAGATTTCCTTAATAATCTTGGTAAAAATGGGGATCTCTTTAATGGCTTGAATCAAAGGTATCTTAATGAAAATATTTCGAAGCTCAGATGCCAAACGAGTCTCAGAAATAGGCTCACTCCTTTCCAATACTAGCCTCTCTCGGAAGGGAGGCTGGTTGGAAGAAGATGGCAAGGATTCAGGGGTTAAGGGATGCTAGTGATAACTTTCAGAGAATGGTTAAGAGTTTCCTCTTCTTCTTTCTCTTCAACGATCACCATAGTTTGCTTCTGATTTTCTGATGTTACAGTCCTTCCTGATCTTAATTGAATACCATGAACCCCAACTGGAATAAATTAGTATTCGAATGGTAAAGGTGGGTTTGTTACATGGATCATTTCCACTGATTTATTATTATTAGGATTAGGTATAGGTTGAGCAGGCAACTGAGGAGGTCGAAAGGGTGGAGGTAAAGAAAATGGTGGAGTGGACTGAATCGAAAGTTGAGGCATTGAATAAGGTGCATGTGTAGATGGATATGACTGCATAGGTGGTAGGTAGGAATATGGAGAATGAGTTGGCCCTCTCCAACCTTATTGCCATGGTTGAGAAGGTTTCCCATGTTGATATTGATCCCATACTTCCATTTCTAATGAGAGTTAGGATAAGAATATGCATGTGAATTATAACCAAAATAGTGTGGAGAAAATTGATAAGCCATACCTATACCTACCTGAGGCCAATTCCTTCTTGCTCCCATAGCATTCGTGTATTCAGCTTCAGGCTACCCCCCTGTAAATATAGATTTAAGTCCTGGTATAGAGGGACATTTCTCTGTGATATGGTCTTTTGCACAAATATCACACTTATTAGTTTCTTTCAAACTAAGAGGACACTCTTTAGGAGGATTCTTGTCTCTACATTTAGGAGATAAAATACATAATGACTCTTGTCCCTTCGTGAGTTTCTGCTGAAATTTTTAGGAGTCTAACTGTTTGGTAACAATGTTGATTATATCAATTTTCATTTTTTCCATTTTATTTTCTAGTCCAATAATCATAGCATCAGTAGATTCAGTTTTTCTATTTCTATTTCGAATTCCTCTACCGGATCTATACTGGTTTCTTGACAATTTCCTGAATAATTCACAAATTTGATCAAAAGTTTGCGGAGAAATATCACCTTGTCCTAACAGATTCAAATTATTTCAAGCATTATCAGTAAGTCCTCTTAAGAAAAAGGTTCTAATAGTTTTGGGATCAAGCTTAAGTTTTGACCTTTGTAAAATATACAGAAAACTTTCCAGATAATCTTCAAGAATTTCATCATCATCTTGTATGATTCTAAAAATTTCATCATGCATGTCCCTAGTTTTACAATATTCTTGATATTTAGACAAAACACTCTCTTCATCAGATCCCAAGAGGTTATAGTATTTCCTCCTAACCCCATAAACCAGCATAGAGTCGAGTCCTTGAGAGTAACAAGAAATAGTATTAACTTCTGAGCATCAGTTGCATAATCATAAATTTGACACAGAATATCAAACTTGAATAGAAAAGAGTCAGGATCTTCATGAACTTTACCATGTAAATGAGGGATAGCTGATGGTGGAATATCCTTCATTTGCGCCATAATATCAAGATCCATAATTGGAAACACAAAAGTGGATTGTTCTTCACTTACCTGGTTGTCACCAGTCCCTTCCAAATGATCTTCTTGGTCCACCATTGTTCCCCTTTTACTTGTACCGCTCTCAACAAGTTGATCCACACCTGAGATGTTATCACCAAAATCTAGGTGGATTTTTCCTGCGTGATGTGTTTGAATTGGATCAGGCTTCCTGCTTACAAAAGGAGACCCCATATGAAAAAAAAAAATCAGAATTATTTTGGCCCTTAGTGGGCTTTTAACCCTTACCTTTCCTATGGATTCATTTAAAAAGGAAATAAAAAAAGAAAAATAACAAACAACTTCTTAAAAATGCTGCCAAAAATCAATTAACTACAGTAAAATTCCTTCAAAGAAACAACACTGCAAAAATAAAGAAAAATTACCTCTATTGTATAATCAAAAAAATCTTACCAAATGAAATTGCATCCTCGACAATGGCACCAAACTGTTGGGTGCAGGGATTACACTTAAGAAAACTCCTCAACACTTAATTTGTCAACCCAGGGGATTCGTAAACTTAGAGACGAAGCATAGGCAATGCCGGACATGGTATGAATCTTCCTAATCTAAATCCCTACTTTCTTTAAAGGAAAGATTGCATAATCAAATCAAAGGAGAAAAAGGCAACTTGAACCATCAAAAAATAATCTAAGACTGGAACGAGGAAGTATGCATTTGCAAGAGAGAATTAAATATAAAAGGAAATCACTCCCACTAATGGTTGTTTAATCTAATAAGTGTGTGTTTTCCTTTAGCAGACACACTTTAGCAATTTCGTTAAATGGGCCCTTAAACCTTCTTCTTTAGAGATTTCCTTCTTGCATTAATCTGTCCTGCACTAGTGTAGGATTGGAGATTTATGTAGAAGGTATAAATAGTGTCTTTACTGGAGGCTTTTTACTTCATGCAAGGGCTCGAAATTTTGAAGTTTCAGAGCACACATATCTTGTGGCAAGAAACTAGTTCTTGCACCAGATCAAACCTTCCCGCACTTAGCATTTAATCCTTAAAATGTGTGTTTAATTATTGCAAGCGCTAGTTTACTATCAAATCAAATTGCACACATAAAAGTGAATGTTTCTGATGTTAACAAAATCTAGAAACAAATAAAAAATCTTTTATCCTGTCATACACATTTAAAGAAAGAAAGAAGATTGCGGAAATTAGACTAAGAAAGCTTGCTGCATCACACCAACGTGCACTGGTGCAGGTTCATTTCTCCTACTTGGACCAGGCGTAAAAATAAATTAAATAGAACTGTAGGAAAAGGAATTATCACACCAATGTGCACTGGTGCAGGTTTGTATCTCCTGCTTGTACCAGGTGGAAGAAAACCAATTTGAAATCAAGTGCAGGAAAGTAAATTACAGGGAAAGAAAATGTATCTACTTCACAAAATGGATCCGTTTTCACTCAGACAGGAATACATTTGTTGAAAGTTTAAATCACACTTTGACAATATAAACAAAAATTACAAGAATATAAAATGGGGTAAATGTGTTGGGTTGGTTGGGCCCTAGCCAACAAGCACATTTCCCTTTTATGTTATAACACTGCTCAGTAAAATAGTCAATTCATCAGCTTAAAGACAGAAAAAAAATTTATAAAACATGAGGCAGATCTCCCTTTTTATTAATTCATTGAGGCAAATACATGCGTTAATATAATGTCCAGCCCAGATTCGGGTGATAACGAAACAACCTGTTACCGCCTATCAACTTCGCTCTAAAAAATTGGCTAAAATATTCCTCCTCCTTAGTCATATTTTCATTTTACATTATATAGGCCTTTGGCCAAAGGCCAAAATATGTCCTTTAACTGATTACATAACAAAATGTAGAATTTAGTTTCAGCCTTCAAAATAAGATGATTTTGCAGAACTAGCCGTAGCTAACCAACTTTCGCCCTTCATGGATTGGTCTCAGCTGCCTTTGAATCACTATGATGTCATGGATGAAGTGGCTCAATAGAGGCAGTTATCGAGGAGGTTCGGATCTGCTGCGAAGATCTGTTGTGCTAGCAACGGTGCAAGATCTGATCCTTCACTAAGATCAACAGTCACGGTAAGCACTCTAACTATCAAATAACCATTGGAGATATCGATAAGTTACAAAAGTGATTTAAAAGTAAGAAATCATGTAATAAATATTTAATTAATGCTAAATTGAATTAAAACATGAAGAATAAAGGTTTATACGAAATATGTCACCGTGCATGGACTGGTGCAAGATGAAGGTGCATAAAGGAGGTGAAACAGAGCTAAATGGTTATGATTTAGCAAGGGGAAAATGGTAAAAAGAGAGAAAATTAGGGGGCTAACACCTATGAAAACCCTTGAAGATTTTATGTACAATTACAGCCTTTTATGACTCCATATCTGAAAGGATTAATCTTCCCATATTCTATTTATCCAACTAAAACAAAAAATCAAACAATCAACCAAACAAAACAAAACAACCCCAAAACTTTATAACTAGCCTATAATCAGAAAACATAAGCATAAACATAAATCATTTTCATCATAAACATAGAGAGAGCCCTCTCTGAGCCCAGGAAAGCTAGGTCTTAGACTCCAAAGTGGTTTGATGTGGTTCCCTGCTACTTGTTCTTGCCAATCTCACAAATTATAGGGAGCCAAAATAATGACGACCATATTGGGGAACCTGACTTATTAACAAAGCTTAATATTCCTCAAAAAATCTAAAATCCCACTCAAAGTTAGATGATTCAAGTATTATCCAAGACTAGTATCTGGTTGCTGATGGTGGACAACAACGTGCCTCAAGACATATAAAATCATCCGCCTAGTGACTCCATTGGTTTTCAGTAGGCCTGCTAACTCCACTGGGAAATTATTGAGAAATCTTGATTTCATCAAAACTCAAAGCAACCCAGTTAAAATACTTTGTGAATTAAGTATTTTCTTTCATAGATTGGTTTGTTTTCAAACTATTATAAAACACTCAACCTCTCTAAAACCTTGGGTCGAAGTTCTGGCTTCTAGAAGAATCTGTACCAGATCCCATCCTAACCCAAACCCTCCTGCAATAGTTGAAAATCTAGAGCACATCCTAAGAAAAACTCCTAGATATAAAAACCAAAATATTAGAAGACCTATTCAAAAAGCAAGTTCTCTCCCTGAAAACCTTAAAGACTTGCAGAATATCCTATCTCACTCACCCATGGAAGAAAGCTTGTCCAGGACTAGATCCCAGAATTCGATAACCCAAATAGTTTTAGACTCATCCATATTACAACATAATCCTATTATACTAACTTCAACCCCCATACCCCTATTTTTCACCTTCCTCCATTTAACCCTCCACCTCCTTTTGTAAACCCTCCACTTATTAACCCTCCTTTGTTTCCCCAACCACCTGCCATGGAAACATGGCATTCCCCATTAGTTCTACCATTTCCTTTAGCAATTCTACCACAGGACTATCAGTCCAAGATTTACTTATATGATGCAATTAGTGCTACCACTACTCAACAAAATTTGGATATAATGAATGAATATTTTGACAGATAAGAAATAAATGATGAAAATATTAAATTAAGAATGTTTTCTTAATTCTTAGGGGCAGAAGCAAGAAATTGGTTTAAAAACCTGACTCCCAATAGTATACATAACTTCCCTGATTTCCATCAACTATTCCTAAACAAAAGGGAAGTCAAGAAAAATCCTCTCCAAGTCTTATGAGAATATGAAAATATCAAGAGAAACATTGGAGAGAGTGTCTAATATTACTACACTAGGTTCAATAGCGTATACAATTCCCTCCCTCCTCACATGAAACCTCCATAAGGTCTAGCCCTCATGAAATTTCCAGATGGTTTTGATCCAGAGATAGCTTACCAACTAAGAGAAAGAGACCCTCTTACATTAGAAGACATGTAGAGGGGTGCAGTAAGTGTAGAGGAAAATCTGATTGCCAAGAGGGCTAGAATGAAAAATGAAAAAAGAGTGTCATATAGGGAAGAGGTTGTAGCCTCCACATTGTATCCTAAGATTGATAACTTAGTTATAACCATGGAGAGGATGATGGAGAGAACAAACATAAATTAGATAGCTTTCCCTATAGAAAACCAAGTAGCTCCTCAAAATATAAACCAAAATCAAAACAAAAAATTTAGAAGAAACACCCCTCAAATAAGACAAAGAGGGCCTCATCAGCAAATCAAACATCATTTCTAAGAAAAATATGCTGAAGAGGATGAGGGGGTGATTTAAGAACAAGAAAAAATTCAAATGAATCTAATGGGAGTGAATAATGAGGATACTATTTTCCTCGCTCGGGAGGAGCAAGGCATGTTTTCCCCAACACAAAATGAAGAAGAATGCCTAGAATCTAAAAACTATAAACAAGGCTTCAAAAATGCCATCATGGAAGTACATAGGAAGTATGGCTTGAAAATCAAGAAAACTCAAGACATTCGCAAGAGAAATAATCCTAAAATTTCTGCTACAAAGACCCCTAAAATTGATCTTGAAAAAATAGCAGAAAATTCAAACAAAGTGGTTAAAAGTTATGATAAAAATAAAAACAAAAACAGTCTAGAAAACAACACTAGTAAATCAACTAGTAGCCCTATAAAAACTGATTTAACTGATATCCCTAGTGCAAATCAACAATCTGAAATTGCTACAAAAACAGTGTCTAATAAAACTGATTTAAATCTGCCAAAAACACAGACACCATTAGTATTGAGAATGAAATTGCCAAGATAAAAATTTCCATAACTCTGACTGAGTTAGTTTTCCAAGATTTATATAGATCCCAAGCTCTAAAAGCTTTAAAAATCGGAGAAAACACTGATACTGTGAACTTAAATGATGAAAAACCTGAGCTTTTGTTTGGGCTTGAAGTAGAGGGTAAATTCCAAGAGGGAGGTGTCCCTCTATTTTATGTCAGTTTGAACATTCATGATAAAATCATCCACAATGCCATGCTAGATTAAGGAGCTTCTCATAACCTCATGTCAAAGGTATTTATGGAAAGGCTATGCCTTGAGATAACTAAGTCATACAAATAATTGTACTCCTTTGACTCCAGTAGGGTAAAATTTCTAGGCCTGATCAAACATATTTCTGTTACTTTAGCACAAATACTAGCCAAGAGCATAGTAATGGATATTGTAGTGGTTGACATTCCCCCTAAATATCGCATGCTTCGATCACGCTCATGGGGAGCCAAACTTCAAGTCACACTCCAAATGGACATGACCTATGCTACCATACCTGTCTTTAGTCAACCAAGAAGACTATATAGGGAGACTCATATGAAATACATGGTCAGAAATCAAGAAAATCTTGATAACTCCCCTATTTATTCTGTCCACATAGACCTTGATTCATTTATCCTTTACAATGATTAAAATTTTAATGAACAAGTAGAAATGAATGAACAAACAACTGAAAAAGAAGAAGAACAGCTAGAACAGTTAGGCCAAAGTGATAAAAAATAAGATAATGGAAAACCTGAAACCGAACCTCTATGGAGCATGAGATTTGATGCTTCTTGTGGGAAAACTGGATCTGGAGTAGGTGTTTGGGTACACAACACTAAGAAAAATCATGTATAGGGCCACTCCTATAAACTAAACTTCCAATGTAGAAATAATATAGCATAATATGAGGCACTCCTTCTAGGGCTACAATTATTGAAGAGATTAGGAGCCAAAAGGATCTATGTCCATGGGGATTTCGAGATAGTCATTAAGCATATTAAGGGAGAATACTCAGTTAAACATCCTAGATTAAGAGCATATAGGAACGATGCTCTTGACCTCCTAAAAAAATTCAAAGAATATGATCTTGCCTCCATCCCAAGAAATCAAAATATCCTTGCCAATGGATTAGCATTTGCAGCAAGTACTTGTCAAAAACCTTATCATAACAAAAAATACACAGTAAAAGTCAAATACAGACTAGTTGTCCCTGATAATATAAAAAATGGGCAAGTGTTTGAGGGTGAAAAATAGATTGAAGATTTTCTGCAGTCCAAAAATGAGTTTGAAATTCCAAATTCAGACTACTCTACTGAGGAACAAACATATAAAGAGGAGCACCCTCATGATGTTCATATAAATATGTTAGCAATGACAGACCCATAAGAGACAGAACTGTGTGAAGATCCATAAAAAGAAGAATTTGAAGTGTTACAATGCAAAGACAATACCATGGCAAGAGGGTTGGTCCCTCTAGAAGAACTTTTTGATTTCAATGATGTTTCTAGAAAGCCAAAGATGGCACCCAGTTAAGAAAATGTATATGTTGTGTAACCAGCTTCAAAAATAGAAGAAAAGAGATATAAATGCCTTAGAAATAAGCCACTTCGAGGGGGCAACCTCCAATACATTACATAAATGCACAATTCTTGGATGATACAATTTACAAAACCTCCTTTCTATATATAGGAGTCCATGGGGCCATAATGTAATCCTAGTGGCCCACAATGTAATCCTAGCCGACCTAAAAATAATAATTTAAGGGCACAATAATAACAAAATGGGGGTTACAAGGGTACAATAATAACAATAAGGGGTTTACACTAACAA
Organism: Pinus albicaulis; assembly: GCA_034641835.2. NCBI lineage: Eukaryota > Viridiplantae > Streptophyta > Pinopsida > Pinales > Pinaceae > Pinus > Pinus albicaulis. Next base: position 603,973,584 of record CM076579.1, on the reverse strand, counting down.
TAATAAGGGACTATACTAGTGATATATGGACCTAACATGCCCCTCTCCTTCAAAAAAAGTGTTGTCCTCAACACTTGAGTAGCTCCGGGTGCTTCTGTATAAAATTCTCATCCTCCCATGTAGAATCTTCAGTGGGTAAGTTCTTCCACTTGATGAGATACTCTGAAATTGATCGATTCCGTAGCTGTCGAGTTCTTGTTTCCATGACCGTTTCAGGTTCCAATATGATTTTTCCTTCCTCATCAAGTTCTGGCAATATTGTTTGAACTGGAAGATTTTCACCTATAACCTTTTTTAAGCATGAAACATGGAAAACTGGATGTACTCGCGAAGAAGAAGGAAGCTCCAATTTGTATGCCATAGAACCAATCTTTCGCAACACCTTGTAAGGACCATAGTACTTTGGTGATCATTTATTATCCTTCTTAGCTTTCTTGAGGGACATTTGTTTGTATGGTTGTAGCCGTAAAAATACCCAATCTCCTACATCAAAACTTCTCTCGCTGCGATGTTGATCTGCCTGTTGTTTCATTCGATTTTGTGCCAAATTCAGGTTATCCTTTAAGAGTTGGAGAACTTCTCGTTGATGCTCGATGTGATCTTCCACTGCTTGAACCTTCGAATTTTCCCTTAAAGATGATGTGATGGATGGTGGATGATATCCATAAAGTGCCATAAATGGGGTCATTTTTGCCGCAGTATGGAAGGAAGTGTTATACCACCATTCAGCAAGAGGTAACCACTTGACCCATTGTGTTTGTTTATCAGATACAAAACAACGAAGATATCCTTCCAAACATTTATTTACGATCTCAATTTGACCATCAGATTGAGGATGATAAGATGAGCTATGAGCTAATTGAGTACCCAAACAAGAAAATAACTCTGTCCAAAAATTTCCAGTAAAAATGGGATCTCTGTCACTCACAATAACCCTTGGGCTTCCATGTAGCTTTTGAATTCTATCCATAAATGTAGTAGCAACTGTACTTGCTTTAAATGGATGAGATAATGCACAAAAGTGTGCATACTTGGTAAGTCTATCAACTACCACCATGATGACACTCTTTCCTTCGGACTTAGGTAAACCCGTGATAAAATCCATTGAAATCTCCTCCCAACGTTGACTTGGAATGGATAAAGGTTGTAGAAGTCCCGGGGTCTTAATTGTTTCCACTTTATTCTGCCGGCAAACCAAACATTCCGCCACAAACTTTTGAATATCAGATTTAAGGCCATCCCAAAAAAATTCTTTCTTCACCCTGTGGTAAGTTTTTAAAAATCCTGAGTGTCCTCCTAAAGGAGAAGTGTGCAATTCCAGAAGAATCTTTTGTTTTAGTTGGGAATTCTTACAAAGATATAAGGGATCTTTGTACCATAAGGAATCATTTTTCCAACTAAATGTATCAGATGTACTAGGATCTTGCTGCAACTTTTGAATGAGTGTCCACACATCTTTTTCCTTCTTCCATTCATCTCTTGCTTCAGTTATCCAATCTGGTTGGATAATAGAAATGGCACAAAGCAATGCTTCCACCTCTTCATTCTTTCTTGAGAGTGCATCTGCAACAACATTAAGCTTTCCTTTTTGTAGATTATTTAAAAGTCATAACCCAACATCTTTGTGACCCATTTTTTTTTCTCTTCTGAAGATAGTCTTTGTTCCAAAAAGTGTTTAAGACTATCATGATCAGTTTTTACCTTGAAGTGTCTTCCCATTAGGTAAGTTCGCCATTTCTTTATTGCATGCAGTATTGCTAACATTTCCTTCTCATAAATAGGTTTCTGTAAATACTTTCCTTTGATTGGACGACTTTCAAAAGCAATGGGTCTTCCTTCCTGCATTAAAACTGCACCAATTCCATTTCCTAAGGCCTCACATTCCACAATAAAGGTTTCTGTGAAGTCTGGCATAGCTAAGACCGGTGCTAGGCACATTGCCTCTTTAAGACGTTCAGTCTTAGTTGCTTTAGGAGTCCATGAAAATGCATCTTTCTTCAATAATGTTGTTAGAGGTGCTGCTATTCTCCCATAATTCTTAACAAACTTGCGATAATACCCTATTAACCCGAGAAATCCTCGCAACTGCTTTATGGTTGTGGGGACTTTCCATTCCTTAATGGCTTTAATTTTGTTAGGTCTACTTTAACACCCTCGTGAGATACAATATGACCCAGATATTCCACCTCTTGTACTCCAAAGAAACATTTGGATGTTTTTGCATATAATTGTTTCTCTAGCAATAGTTTGAGCACCCTGTCAACATGTTCAACATGATCCTTCCAAGACCTGCTGTAGATTAGTATATCATCAAAAAATACAAGCACAAATTTTCTAAGGAAGGGTTTGAAAATGGAATTCATCAACCCTTGAAATGTAGAAGGTGCATTGGTAAGGCCAAAAGGCATGACCAAAAATTCATAATGACCTCATGAGTTCGAAATGTTGTTTTTGGAATATCTTCAGTCTTCATTCTAATTTGATGATATCCTGAACGAAGATCCAACTTGGTAAAATAAATTGCTCCATGTAATTCATCCAATAATTCATCAATCACAGGAATGGGAAATTTGTCTTTAATGGTGAGCTTATTGGGCTCCCTATAATCCGGACACATTCGCCATGATCCATCCTTCTTGTGTACCAATACTACAGGAGCAGAGAAAGAACTTTGACTAGGTTGAATTATACCCGCCTCTAACATTTCTGCAATCATATGTTCAATTTCGCTCTTTTGGAGGTAAGGATATCTATAAGGCCTGATGTTTGGAGGAACACTTCCTGGAATCAAATGAATAGCATGATCATGATCACGAATAGGTGGGAGTCCTTCGGGAGTTTCAAACACCTTGGAATGATTGTCCAAGACTTGTTGGAGATCTGCAGAAATAGATGATTTTGATGTTGGAACTTCTAGTGAGCATAATTGTGCAATTACGCCTCGTTGTTCTTTCTTTAGAAGCTTTGTCATGACATTAGAGCTTATTATCCTTCCCGGCTTCCTTTCAATACCCCTTAATTTGACTTCCTTTCCTTCTGAAAAAAATTTCAAGAAAAGTTCTTGAAAATTAAAAGCTACCGTCCCCAAAGATTGTAACCATTGTACTCCTAGTACAACATCGGCACCTCCCATAGGAATGGAAAGCATTGGACTAGTCAATACATATTCCCCCATGGTTAGCTTGATATTATGGCATTTCCCAAAGAAATTTATAGTTCCTCCATTTGCAACCATCACATGGCATTCTGGTGCTGGGTATAGGAAACAATTTAATTCCTTGGCTACCTTACAATGAATAAAATTATGGGTGCTACCTGAATCAATCAACACTATTACCTTTTCTTCTTGATTTGTCCTTGTATCTTGAGAGTTTGAGGAGTGGTAATTCCTGCCAGTGCATTACACGATATGGTCGGATTCATTTCTTCCTCTTCTATGGTTGGTTCCTGGTGTATATCCTCTTCTTGTTCATTTTCTTCTTCCTCTTCACAATCTATGTAAAATAATTTCTTCTCAGCACACTTATGACCTTTAGTGTATTTTCTATCACAACCGTAGCAAAGCCCTTTTGCTCTTTTTTCTTCCAATTTTTGTGGTGTCAACCTTATAGGTTGTGGAAATCTAGATGTAGCAACACTTCCTTCTTTATAGAATTGAGTGGTAGGCTTCCTTGTCGCCATAATTTTACATTCAACTTTTCTTGCCAGCCTGAATGCCTTCTCCAATGAATCAAGTTCCAAAATGCGAACTTCATGTTGGATGTTATCCTTTAAAGTTCCCATGAAGAGATCAATCCTGTGTTCCTCTGGAATATCAGTTACCCTTATATTCAATTTTTGGAAGTCCTCAATGTGCTGCCCCACTAAACCCTTTTGTTTGAGATTTATCAATTGGCTAAAGAAGGTGTTGTTCTTTGTATCCTCATAATGTGGTATCATTTCCTCCGTAAAAATTGACCAAGTGACAATTTTTTTAAGGGAGAAAAGCCATCGATACCATACAAATGTATTTTGTTCTAAATGTAAAGTTGCAATGCGTACCTTTTGTGTGTTTTGCACGTTATGGAGATCAAAATATTGCTCCATCGGTAGTATCCATGTTACAGGATCCTTTCCATCAAACTTCCTCATATCCATCTTTGGAATATGGTGGTTCTTCCCGCCAACATTAGAGTTTATGAAATCACAATTAACATTTATTTTGTTCTCATCATGAGGTTCTTCTACTCTCTTTTCACCATTAGGAAACATTTCTTGTATCAACTTGGTCAAACCTTCGATGTCTGCTTTTAGATCATTCTTCATGTTTTTCATGTTGTTTTCCATGTTGTCTTTCATGTCATCCATCTTAGATTCCATGCCATCTTCCATGCCATCCATCTTAGTTTGCACACCATCCATATTAGCTTCCAGCTCTTTTCAACCTTCCATATTCACTTCATTTCATCCATCTTAGGCCTCCATGATTTTCTTCTAACCGTCCATCTTCACTTCCATGCCTTTCTTCAAAACTTCCATTTCATTTTTTGCTGCTCTTTGCGAGAGTGAAATTTGTTGCACTTGTTCTTGTAATTTTGATAGATCATGTTGCAATTCTTCATCTTCATGAGTCATGGCAGAGCCTTCTGAAGGCTTGATGGGTGTTGAATTCTTTTTAGGGGCCATTTTAGAATCCAATATTGATATCTATTCTACAAGATGCCCTTGGAATCAATTCAACTTGATTCTTCAAACAAGACTTATGCAATTCGGAAAAAAATACACACCTTTTACTAGCTTTTAGGAGCTCGATATTGAAATTGAATTATCTCTGTAATTGAAAATCTTCGATATCTGAAATTCAGCCCTGTAGTAGCCCTCTGAAGCTTCTTTCAAATGCCACAGGTCTGACCTGATTTTGATTCTCCAAGACAAAGTTGTGTCCAATCTCCCACAATGACCTAATTCTGGACTGGTTTAGTAGAGCGAACTTGTACGACTTTCCACGTGTCACTGTTTCGTTCTTTGCCTCTGAAATTGATAGCCAAGAAACCAAATTCTGTGTACTTGCGACCAATTTTTATGGCACTCCAATCCGATGTGCAGAGAGAGAGTTATTGAACTTTTCCCACGATCACCTCTTTGACATGAAATTTGGGAGCCTGAAAAAGCACCACCTTCCATAGATCATATCTCAAAAAATATTGCGAATCAAGATATGAAATTTTTTGACGCGTTTCCTCAGGATTTCAGCTTCGTACCCTAAAAATTTCAGATTCTTAACCTTCGTAGAAAAAAAATTATAGCGAAAATTCCACGATGACCTATTTAGGAGCCTAAACAAAGACCTAACTTCCACAGATCATATCTCCGAAAATATGAACCAAGTTTGGAAAGTTTTATAAACTAAGCCAGGAAGATTCTTAGCTTTCTGCAATCAAAAATTTCAGCTTCTGAAACTTCGTAGAAAAAATTTATAGGGAAAATGCCACGATGACCTGTTTGGAGCAGCGAAACCCTAGAATCCAAAGCTCTGATACCAAATGTTGTGTAACCAGCTCCAAAAACAGAAGAAAAGAGATATCAACGCCTTAGAAATGAGCCACTTCGAGGGGGCAACCTCCAATACATTACATAAATGAACAATTCTTGGATGATACAATTTATAAAACCTCCTTTCTATATATAGGAGTCCATGGGGCCATAATGTAATCCTAGTGGGCCACAATGTAATCCTAGCCGACCTAACAATAATAATTTAAGGGCACAATAATAACAAAATGGGGGTTACAAGGGTACAATAATAACAATAAGGGGGTTACACTAACAATAATAAGGGACTATACTAGTGATATAGGACCTAACAGTATAAGAATGCAATATAGGTAGTGAATAAGAACCCAAAATAATAAAACTATCAAAAACACTTTCAGCACATATAAAACATAAATATATTGAGTTGTTCAAAGAATTTAGTGATGTGTTTTCTTGGAGCTATGAAGACCTAAAGTCCTATGATACTGATACCATCCAACACAAAATTCCACTCAAATAAAGCCAGAAGCCCTGTAAGAAGAAGTTGCGAAGAGTAAACCCTATCCAAATGCCACTAGTTGAGAAAGAAATAAAGAAAATGTATGATGCTGGCATAATAGTCCCACTAAGTTACTCAGAATGTGTTTCAAATCTAGTATGAGTGAAGAAAAAGATAGGAGAAATTGAACTCTCTATAGAATTCATAACTTTAAACAAAGCATCCCTGAAGGACAACTACCCTTTACCAGAAATGGATCACATATTGCAAAGGGTATTAGGCTCCAAAAGGATATCTCTGCTTGATGGATTTTTAGGGTACAATCAGGTGCTAGTAAATCCAAATGATCAACACAAGACAACTTTCACCACACCTTGGGGAACCTTCATGTATGTTAAAATTCCTATTGGGTTAATGACTGTTGGGGCCACTTTTCAAAGAGCAACGAATATTTCTTTCTCAGAAGAAATAGGTTACTTCATTGTGATATATCTTGATGACAGCACAGTCTATTCCAAAACTGATGAAGAGAATCTAGCCCATTTGAGAAAGGAATTTGAAAAGTGCATAAAATATGGTTTGTCTTTGAATCCCAAGAAATCCTTATTTGGCCTTCAAGAAGGAAAGCTTCTAGGCCACATCATATCTGAAGAAGGGATCAAGATTGACCCAGAGAGGATTGAGGGAATATTGCAAATGATTCACCCAAGAAACATCAGTGAACTGCAATCTTCCATTGGAAAGATAAATTTCTTAATCAGGTTCATACCAAACATTGCATAACTCCTAAGATACATCACTAACATTATGAAAAGAGAATCAGGAGTCAAATGGACCATGGAGGAAAAGCAATCTTTTGACTTAGTGAAGCAGGCACTTACACAAACACCAATTTTGATCAACCTTGACTTCACCAAATATTTCTTCATTTTCTCGTTTGCATCAGAACACACAGTTGTCATTGTCTTACTGCAGAAAAATACAAAAGGACAAGAACAACCCATAGCTTTCTTCAGCCAAGCATTGAGAGATGCACCTCTGAAATATAATATAATGGAAAAACAAGATTTTTCCTTAATCAAAGCAATGAAAGATTTCAGGGTCTACATTCTGCATTCACACATCATTACATTTTTGCCTCATACAGTGGTTAAAGAGATACTTATAAAAGATCCTGATGGGAAAAAAAGGTAAGTGGATTTCCATCATCTTAGAATATGATTTAGAAATCAATCCCACCAAGATAATCAGAGGACAAGGACTGGCTAAACTGATGGTTGAAACAAATTTTCAAGCACTGGACATAAATATGATTCACTCATTGGATGAACAAGAGGAGCTGGCGAATCCACCTATTGAGGAAGCATTTATGAACTCACCCTAGTATGCTGATATATTGCATGTGCTTTTTAACCTTAATGTTCCTCTTGGTTTGTCCAAAACAAAGGCCAAATTCTTGAAACTAAAGGCTGTAAATTTCTGCATTCTAGGAAACATTTTATACTGGAAAAAATATGGTGGTGCATTGCTTAAATGTTCGCCTGAAGAAGATGCTGATAGGATTAAGCATGGATTTCATGAAGGAGAATGTGGAGGCCACTTCTATTGGAAAAACACAATTAATAATATCCTTAGGGCTAGTTTTTATTGGCCTACCCTCTTCAAAGGCATCCACAAAATGGTAATTCCCTGTCATAAATGCTAAACCTTTGAGGGAAAAAGAAAGTTTCTACCTTTTCCATTACAAGCAATCTCTCCTGAAACTCCTTTTCAACAATGGGTTCTAAATTTCATTGGAGAAATCCACCCTACCTCCTCTACCCAGCATAAACGGATCCTTACTGCAACTGACTATTTTACAAAATGAATAGAAGCCATTCCCTCCAGGACTGCCACAGACTCAGTAATTATTAGATTTCTTGAAAATAACATTTTGTCCAGGTTTGGTTGTCCTAGAAAAATCATTACTGACAATGCTGCTCCTTTTAAATCCAAGAAAATGGTGGATTTTTCCCACAAATATAATATTACTTTGGGACATTCTATAGATTATTACCATCAAGGTAATGGGTTGGCTAAATCCTCAAATAAAATTTTGGTAAACATCATCAAAAAGTTGCTGGAAGAAAACAAGAAATCATGCCACAACAAGCTGATACATGCACTATGGGCAGGCGGGCTAACCAATAAGAAATCAATTGATATGTCTCCCTATAAGCTAGTTTATGGAACATATGGAGTCTTCCCAACGACCTTGGGAGTGCCAGTAATGAAGCTCATTAAAGAGTTACAATCGAAAGGGAATGATATATAAAGAATAATAAACAAGACTCTTCAGCTACAACAAATTAAAGGAGTATACAACGGAACACAGCTGCTACAAGAAAATACGAAGAAAATATTTGACAAAAGGACAAAATCAAGCATGGAAAATTTGATAATCTATGGAAAGGTCCAGACACCATTCACTCTTCAAGAGGTAATAATGCATTTTCGTAGAAGAAATGGATGGAATAGAGTTGTTGAGAGATCCTATCAATGGCAGGATGCTCGAGCATTATTTCAGTTAGAAATCTAAGATTGAATTTTTCTTAATTTTATAGAACATTGCTTGAACAAAATCTCAAAAAAAGTGATACAAAAAGAAAGAAAGGAAAGAAGAGAAGAGGGTAGATTACAAGAAAAAGGTAAGCCCAATACCAAAAAACAAATATTTCTAAAAGTGTGCAAGTCAAATTGCCACTATTTTTGAAAAGGTCTTGTTCAAATCATACAGCGTAATCGTGACTTAACAAATTTTGAATTTTTTTTGATAAGTTAGAATATGATGATTTTCCAAACTGTTTAAACTTCGCTTATCAATAGGTAAATAGGAAAATGACATTGGTTCTAAAGCCTAAAATACGAAACCAATGAGAAAATAGAGGGGTGAGTGATAAATGAAAGATTCAAGACCAAAGTCCTGAGTTTTTAGTTTACTTTCGGTAAAATAATTATTGTGTGCAGCTCGTCCAAAAATTTCACAATTCATGACAATCAAACTGATTAATCTTGATTAAAAAATGCTTTGAATTTCATGTTGATAGTTAGTGAATAAAATTTTTTCAAACTATTTAAACTTGCTAGATAAGTTGTTAGGTAGACTGATGCAGGAGCATCAAGCTCAATTTTTCATTATTTAATTATGTAATAGGGGGTGAGACATTTTAACTATTTTATTAATTAAATTGTTTATTTTAATAAATTAAGAGAAAAGGTGAGGATTTTTTGTATATATTCTTTTAATAATTTAAAGGATATGAGTGAAATAGAATTAGGTAGCAAATTTAGGGAGTAGGAATTCTATGTACGGGACTTCGTTGAGTCCACACCTAGAATGAATCTAAATTAAATTTAGTTGAGATTTATGTGGAGATATTTTTGGAATGGATTAAATCCATATTTACGTATAAATAAGGGAGTTGTGTAAGGAAGAAAATAAGTTGAGAGAGAGTAGGAAGTGAGGAGAATGTGAGGAATGATTGGAGAACTTTTATAAAGGGCCAAGAGCTGAGGAGCTCTCCATTGTAATATTTGGTTAGAGAATTTTTATATTTTTATATCTGTATTTGATTGAATGGCTCTTTCTCCTTCATGCGAATTTTAAGTTGAATATTTTTATGGTTTTATGTGAGGAAAAATTGAGCATTTTTATATTGAGTGAAGCAATGATTTTTTATATGCTAGGATCTTCTTTCTGGCAGAATCCCTGCATCATCTGGTATCAGAGCTGAAAGATGCCTATTCTACATTTTGTTTGAATCTGCAATATATATATATATGTTACATGTATATTTGTTGGAGTGTGTGAAGTGCAGAATACTTACATCGAAACAAGGGAGCATAGTCACGAAAAAAGCAAGTTGAAGATACGTTCTACACTAGCAAAGAGTGTTGTTATGGTTGTAGCTGGAGTCACATGTCGCAGAGAAAACATGCGTTTTTTTGGGTCATTGTACATCTATGTCACATGGACGATACCCTCCACCTTGTTCATGTTGTTCCCCATTCAGATGACAAGGTGCTGTTAGGAGCCGTACAAGCTATAATGGAAAGGCTTACAATAGAAGCATATGAAGTTTCCATGGTGAAAATAGTCGGTAGGAGGGCGACATAGGTAAGGCAATTTACCGTGAAGCTGGAAGAATCAAGCATGTTGCACTTGTAATTGGAACAAGAGGTTGGGGATCGATCAATAATATAGAAATATTTCAAAACTCCATTTCACATGGAAATACCTTGTTCTCTGTGGGTGCGATGGAACCGAGCCTTGTGGAGGACATAGTCGCACGGTTGTTGGACGTGAAAGAGATAAAATCAACTAAACAATTCCAACTCTGGTGGTGGTGTCTTTCCAAATTTCAAAGAATACTTGTCTTTGACCTTTTAAAGTGAATTTGAAGGAACTAATTGATAGAATGAGGGAGCAGAAGAAGCTTTACAGTTAGCGCCAGAGCAAGCATAACATTTTTTCTACTATTGTGTAGAGGCCTTTCCACATCCCAGAAAGAGACCGCTGGTTATCTAGCTTAATGACGAGCTAGGATTTTCATCCATTGGATATAAAGCATTGACAGAATCTTTAAATCGAATCAAGAAACTAATGAATTATTTACAAGATCTGATTCTCCATTCTCATATTCTGAGATCAGGTATGCGGATTTGTGTTATTATTTTCAATCAGGTATGCAATGACACAATTTATGTTCTAAAAGATTCTTAAAGTCACAAATTTTTAGATAGAGGCACACAACACGCTATGCGAGCAGTTTTTTATTTCATGTCATTGAGTTGCAGATTATGTTGCCTCGCAGATGATATTGACCTCTCACAGCCAAGGAAGGGTGTAAGGCTGAGTATGTGAGGTGTGGTTCGATCAGGGGCCGGTGTGTTCGTGTTTTGGTGGTGCCTTCATGCAGGGGGCCAAGCACATAATTTATTTCCCTTGGAGAACTGAGTTGGAAGCTTGTAAAGGAGAGATCGAGCCATGTTGTGTTGATTGGAAAAGGTTGCATTTGGAAGTGGTCAAACCACCATATGGAAGTGGAGATTCGTGCAAGTCCAAATTGAAATTCCAACGTATAAATACTTGAATGTGTTTGTTTGCATAATTTACTATGGTGGTTCTGGTGCTTTGAACTGAAATAGCTGACGGCGTTTTGGTCTCCTTAAAGAAAATTCTGGTGGTAGTGGACCTCAATAAGTAAACGCATCTGAATTTCTCTTTTCATACATTCAGTCATGGGACTTATGTTGGGTTGTTTGCTAAATATATTCCAAAGAATTGGAGAGGACTGTCGATGGCACTGTGGAGTTATGGTGTGAAGGATGAATATGTGCGTGATTCTAGTTAGTGGGAATTAGAAACAATTTTGGATCCGACAAAACTAGAGCTAGCGTGAAATTTCTAAGTGCGAAGCCTCAGAAAGGCTTGGAAAGCAAATCATGACAGAATGATTGTGCAGTCAGCGTGAAAAGGTGTGAAGATGGTTTTGAAAACCAACAAGGGTTTTCACACATCTTTGGAGAGAATATATCTGTTGATCATGAAATGATTGGATTGATGGATGAGGCTTCATTTTCAAAGATCTGAAGATAATGGAGATTTGAAACTAAAGAGACTAGTGGTAAATGTGCTATGGGCACGGAAGGTAAATAATAATGTTTATTATTTCATGGAGGATAACACAGTGATGGTGTTAATAAAATTCCAATAAAGTTGTGTGAAATTTTATTGATTAAGTGATGTGGATTTTGACCATGCTAAAGTGTATTTAAATCTTGAACCACGAATTTTTATGCATAAAGTGGATTCTTCACAATTTTTGTTGCATCATATTGAGATCCAAATTTGTAGTTGGAAATGGGAGGAGTTTTGTGATTTTTGTTTATGATTGAAGACACAAAAAAACCACAGTTGTTCGATGTTGTAAACCTTTGTTTTTACCATCATGTGATGGCATTTAAAGAGGTCATATTCAAGGATGAACACAATGTAGGAGTTGTACATCATCCATTGAAGAAGTTTCTTGTTCTTTGTACACAGGTGAAGAGATGTGAATTGATGTTGCATGGTGTATCTAAGTGCAGGGAAATATTTGCATTAATATGATGAACTTGTGAGCATGCAAGTATTGACAGTGACACGATGGCACAAAAGAATGGAAACTAGAGGGTTGAGTTTACAGAAAGAAAGTTTTATTAATAACCTTAACAGGAGCATGAGGTATGATAATTCATGAAGGTATTTTTGAACATTGAAGATTGAATGGTTTATTTATTTTCACCTTAAAATAGATCTGGGAAAACCTGAATTGCAGTTCGACTAAAGACTTCAGTATCATGTGGGTAAATATTTACATCCTAAATGTATTAGGGGTATATGTTTACTGAAGAATTGTATAACTTCAATTAAGACAAAATATCCACTATCATTGTTATTGGGACAAAGCTTGAAGTGAAAACAGATGTTAGAGTCAAATGAAAGTTTGGATAGTTCATATTGACAATGAGTATTTTCATCCAAAATGAAAAATTGGTGTAAGTCTGAAGTCAAAGAGTTGTAAGATAGGTCCAAAGTATGAATGTAATTGGGTGCATGATCGGTGGAGCCCAACACCCAAAGAATTAGTTATTGTAACACATGAGTTACTAAAGTGTTTTTTTCTGCAAGAGGGTTGCCAAAGATTGGTTCCAAGATAGAGAACTAAGAGAAGCCAAGTGCAGGAGGAGAACTTTCATTTTGATGAATGGCAAGTTTGAACGATTGCTGAGAATTGGATTAAATGAATTCCACACATGAACAGATGAAATTCACAAAGAAAGGGAAGATGATTGTTGATAGTCATTTCTAAATATCTGATGAAGATCACAACAGAGGGGAGAAGAAGGAAAATGCCAACATAAGTGGCATATCTGAACAGTTGATGGATGTAGAGTATGAGTGGGAGAAGGTTGAGATAAAAACTTTCCTTGAATTGTTAATGGAGTTGTTGCAGGAAAATGTGAAAAACTAGACACATGGCTGGACCATGAGAAATAAGGTGAAGTGGCAGAAGCTATATGCAAAGGGGGAAAAGTAGGTAAACATACAGTTGATAGAAGAACTGAGGAAGCTCAAGCAGATGTTGAGTTGTGAAGAACTCAGAGAGGTTGAGTTAAAAATGGATGTTTCAATTTGTGGCCTGGAACATGGTGCAATTCTGAGTGGAGAGATCAGTGAGGAAGATCTCATGAACTATTGAGATAGTTCAGAAGCATGTGAAAATGTGTTGATGAGAGAAACAGATGAGGCCATGAAGCCTTACATTTTTTTCTCATAGTTTATGTATGTTTTCAAGATGTGTGAAAGACGGTGAGGAATCTGATGGAACTATCACAAAGGATAATGAAACTCTTGAGGTAAAGTCTGGTAGAGAATTCCTTTCAGAGAAGGAAAGTGTTGATTGGTTCCAAAAGGAAGAAATCATAAATGAATTATTATTTGGGGTAAGACAGCAAGTTGAAGATGTTATGGAACAAGAACAAAGTGGAAATGCTGAATACAAATTCCAAGGAGGTAAACAAATGTATTTTTTTAATGAAATTGCCAACAAAAGTTTACAATGTAATGATGCTGAAACCAGGAAAATTCAAGAAGATTTCCAAAGGAAGAGTGGAAGTAGTGATGAGAGAGAAGAGAAATAAACAGAGGAACTGAATCAAATGAAGGATTTAGATTAGCAAAGAGAGATGTTGACTGAGACATCCAGTGGGACCACAAGGTCTTATGTTTTTAAGACTAATGATTTGTGTGTGATTACGGCTACATCATAGTGTGCTGAACAAGCTTTGAATTTTGGTAAAGAAGAAGAGTTGAATCTGAAATCTGTTCAGAATGATGTTGAGATAGCAAGATCTCAAAAAGAAATGAAGACAACGGGGTCTCATGGAAATATTCAGCAGAAAATTGAAGCAAGGGAATAAGGACCATCTGATGATTGGTCAATAGAAAATGAAGGTATGGAAAGTTGTGTAAAGTTTCCAAGTTCTACCCCAGTTGAGATTGTTAAGTTATATAGAAAGTTAGATCTTCAGAGAAGAGAGTTGGAAAAGCAGAGGATCTATACCCAGGGTGAGTTGCTGAGAGAGAAAGACAAAGAAATTGTTCTGAATAATAATCAGGAAACAGAGAATAAGGAGGTGGGAATGATTCAGCAATTCGAAAAAGTTCATTATTGTGAACCAGAACAGGGAGACATTCTTTAAACAAGTGATATGGAGGAGAGACTAGCTGATAGTCTCATGGAGTATTTAAATCAGCATACTGATGTGCTGATGAAAGAGGAAATTTTAGAGCAGCATACTAAAATGTTGCCATAAGAGAAAGAGGCACTGAGGCGTTATGTTTTTTATTTCAATAATTGTTTTCTGAGAACAGGGTTTATTGCAGATGCTAGAGAAAATCTATTGGACAGATAAATTGAAATGATAAGGCGGATAATGATGAAAGTATCCCAGAAGAAGCCAGCAGTAGTAAAATCAAGAAGCAGTAAGAGGAAGATATCAGAATATTGTGAAAGCATAGACAGTGGGGCGATGCAGCATAAAGTGTGGAGACCTAGAGAAGAACAACAAACAGAAGCAACAACAAATGGAGAATTGCAGCACAAGATATGAGATCTAGGAAGACAAAGATCCGAAACACATGATCAGGCGATCATGATTAATTTCAATCTTGGGAGTCTGATGCAGGAGCATCAAGGTCAATTTTTCATTATTTAATTATGTAATAGGGGGGTGAGAAATTTTAATTATTTTATTAATTAAATTGTTTATTTTAATAAATTAAGAGAAAAGGTGAGGATTTTTTGTATATATTATTTTAATAATTAAAAGGACATGAATGAAATAGAATTAGGTAGCAAATTTAGGGATTAGGAATTCTATGCACGGGACTTTGTTGAGTCCACACCTAGAATGAATCTAAATTAGATTTAGTTGAGATTTATGTGGAGAGATTTTTGGAATGGATTAAATCCATATTTATGTATAAATAAGGGAGTTGTGTAAGGAAGAAAATAAGTTGAGAGAGAGTGGGAGGTGAGGATAATGTGAGGAATTATTGGAGAACTTTTATAAAGGGCCAAGAGCTGAGGAGCTCTCCATTGTAATATTTGGCCAGATAATTTTTATATTTTTATATCTGTAGTTGATTGAATGGCTCTTTCTCCTTCATGCGAATTTTAAGTTGAATATTTTTATGGTTTTATCCGAGGAAAAATTGAGCATTTTCATATTGAGTGAAGCAATGAGTTTTTATATGCTAGGATCTGCTTTCTAGCAGAATCCCTGCATCATAGACAATAAAAGATCTCATCAGTCTAATCTGAGCCTTTAGAAGTTATAAGGTTAGAAATAGGTAGTTTTCTTTCAAAAGAAAAATGATGTCAAAGGTTTCCAAGTCTAAATGCACCCAAAAAATGAAGAAAATATGTTAGTTTAGAATAATGGGTAGGCAGATATCATTTTGCAGGAAGCATGGCTCTCAATGTTTTAAGGTCATAGTCACAAAAGTTGCAGCAGATCAAGAAATACAGGATGAAAAACAACCAAGTACAAACAGGCTACTGATCTATGAACCCAAAGATCTGAGGTTCTTGAAACCTCCTAAGGGAGATGCCCTCCCTAGTTGGAGCCACTGTTAGTCTCCTATATTCTATAGTATGACTAGATGACTATGGATTTTCTACAGTCTGTTGAAAATAACATTCCCTGACTATCATTTATTTCAGAAATCTCACTGCCTTCAATATTTTCCATTTAACCTATTCACTAAATCTCATTTTACCTTCTCAATCACTCTCATACTCTGAAAAATATATGTTTGAACTTGATCCCTTCATGATTACCCTCTTCCCCTCCTTAAAATCTCCTTCCCTATGCTAAAAACCCCTCTTTTTCACATCCCCTTCACTCATCCCCTCTGTCTGTTTAAAACAATGTGAAAACCATTTTTTTATAATGTTTTGAAATAAATTTATTTGGGACCAACCCTTTTAAAATAAAACTCTATTTATATTGAAAGACCCATCCCCTTTATGTTTTAAAACCCCCGCTCTAAAAACTCTGGCCTCTGCGTACATATAACCCTGGCCCCACCATATGTTAAAGAATATATCCTTTAAATACTTTCCCTCGGGCCATGCTTTGTAAAAACCCCGCACTACATTAAAAACCCACCATTCCATTTAAAATCCCTCGCCCCACATCATCTTTTAAACCGCGATTAGTCGAACCCCGACCACCATCGAATCTTTGCCCCCTGATCTAACGATCGTCGCGCCCTATCACAAATCTAACAACCCAAGGTTTAAAAATATTTGGAGCTTATGAGATAGGAGATACTCACTCCCTTCTTACCTCCATGCATCACCCTCATAGTTTATCGCATCCCCACGAAAATCACCACCTCACCGCCCACACCCCACGTGAAAACCACCAAACCGCTCCCACGCCATAATACGAAAACATTGACCCGTTTGAATTTTTCAAGGCCCTATGTCATTGCGATGAACCCCGAGCCACCATGTAAACCCATCAAACTCTTGTAAAAAGATCCGATAGGTCACAACCAAACGCATGAACCAAAAACCTCTGGTCTGTGTCCACAAATTGCTCTACTACCTACCACAAATTGCTCTACTACCTACAAGCCACCATTTCTTCCCACCCTGCAAAATCACGTTTTTATTAATGAATTATTTTTATTTTTGTAGGTGATTAATATATTATAAATGCATAAACTGAAATGAATCTCTAAATTTCCAAGAATTGTTTAAATCAGGGTTCTCTAGGTGACTATCCGAAAATCCTTATTCATTGAATGTACTAGTAGTGCAAGATTAATCAGACGGTAGCGATGAATCATGATTAATAATGAACATGAAATTAATCCAAAGATAGTGGGAGTTATTCAAAGGATAGGGTAAAGAAAAGAGAAAGTTTCATAGTGATCACGCGGGAAAATATGACGAAAAGTAAATAACACAATAAGAAGAATAGTCACAGTTAAAGGATTCACCATGACAATTACAAGTAAAAATACTGAAGGATTAATCAAAGGTTAAATGTGAAATACGGGGATAGAAGACAGAGTTAAATACAAAGCATAGATTAGAGAGGTTAAGGGATAAATTACAGTAACCCAAGGAAGTCAAAGAAATACTAGAGATAAAAGAAAATTAAAGGAATTAAACAGAACAATCAAGAATTAAGAAAAAGACAAATCGAAGTTTAAAGAAAAAATAAAAAGCAAATCAACAAAGGAAGACAGATCTGAATGACAAAGAAAATCAACATTTAACTCTTCCAAATCACATTGGATACCTAAAGTCTGATTTAGATTTATTAAGCTACCTCAGTTAATGTTTCAATTAGAGATATTTTACCAACGACTCAGAATTTATTATAAAGTTAATATTAAAGGCAAATAGTCAAAATATCTTGAAAGTTATCTTAGCGTTTAATAAGAAATTTATTATTATAGCAAGCGAGTCAACGATATTTTGGCATTGGGCCTTGCATGATCTCAAAGGTCAAAATTACATTTACTGTGTAATAAGTGCAGTCTGAAACCCTAGAGTAGGATCACCTC
Organism: Pinus albicaulis; assembly: GCA_034641835.2. NCBI lineage: Eukaryota > Viridiplantae > Streptophyta > Pinopsida > Pinales > Pinaceae > Pinus > Pinus albicaulis. Next base: position 603,955,897 of record CM076579.1, on the reverse strand, counting down.
CTCATATGTTGTTAAATACTGCATGTATTGTTCACTATTATTATTGGTTGGTTGCTTGGTTGGTTGCTAGGCTAGATTTTGATCAGGCTAGATTGCATTGGAGCATTATAGCTATTTGGACATGAGTAATAGAAGCACGCTCATAGGAATCTTGAGATATGTTAATGGTGATGTTATCCCTCTTTTTCAATGTTTCTCTTTTGTTTTCCATACTATACATCTTTTCTCTGATAATAGAACATAAATTTTAGATTAAGATATGTAGTTTTGGCACCTTAATTCTTTCTGTTACTATTATCTTAATTTTTTCTTCTGTAAGGTCTAATTAAATAATTCAGGGGTGCCCTGCTCTTTAGTTTCATCTAGCTTGTTGTCTTGAGGTTTACTTAGTAGATTTTAGCTAAAGAATTCAGGGGTGTCCTGCTCTTTGGTTTTTCTTAAATTTTTATCTTAAAGACCTTCTTTGAATTTTAGTTAAAGAACTGAGGGGTGTCTTGCTCCTTAATTTCACTAAAATTTTATCTTAATTGTTTTCTTTATCTGAAAGTAACAGCTAAATAATTCTGGGGTGTCCTACTCTTTAGGATTACTATATTATTGTCTTAAAGTTTTCTTAGTAAAGTTTATCTAAAGAATTATGGGGTGTCCTACTCTTTAGTTTCCCTTAAACAGTTATCTAAATGCTTTTCTTGTTAGAAGTATAGTTAAAAGATTCTTAATTTCCCTTTAGTTTTACTGAATTCACAACTTTTTGTCATTTCATATTTCATCTAATATAAAAAAATCCATCTCATATAGTTAGCTTTCCCTATGAAAACCCTCGAAGAGTTGATGTACCATTAAAGACTTTTATGATTCCATAGCCCAAAGGATTAAGCTTCCCATATTCTATCTATCGAACTAAAACAAACAATCAAACAATCAACCAAACAAAACAAAGCAACCAAAAAACTTCATAACTAGCCTAAAATTAGAAAACATAAGCATAAAAATAAATCATTTTCATCATAAACATAGAGAGAGCCCTCTTTGAGCCGAGGAAGGCTAGGTGCTTCCCAGTAAGTAATGTTAAATGTATCGTTGTTTTCTGAAACTAAGTCAGTGTACTACTTAAGAGTAGGTTCTCTTGCTATTAATTTCAGTATGTCTTGCTATTTAAGGATTTACTACTCATTATTTACATTCTCTGTTGTTACTTCATCAATATTTGAGGTTGCATTGAGTAACCAAAAGTAGCCTGGCACCATTATAAGATAAAATAATTTTATTAATGTCCAATGAATGACCACAAAATTAGGTCAATGGGACCAAAGAATACAACCAGTAAGAGTACAATGTGGGAGTGCAAGTGCATCTCCTAGAAAATGTAAAAAATAATATAAGAAAGAAAGGTATATCAGTGCAGCCTTAGAAGACATGTATAAAACCATGACAAAGGTACACTAATACAAAAATCTATCATTTGTACTTGAGATCTTAAAATTGGCTTCATTGTGCACAAATTGTTTGTAATAAGGATGTTTTATCTCTATTCATATGTTTCTCTTCTTGGATGACCAGGAATTAGTGAATTCTGTTTTATGGGATGATGTTGCAAAGCTTTGGTATGCCCCTGTTCAACCTAATCTGGGTTGAGATTGAAAAATATGGAAACAATAATGTATGAAATGGTTTTCAATATCTAATCCTCTGCCAGCACTTGGATTTGAGGGAGAAAATGAGAAGACCACCCATTTTGAAGATATGGACATTACAAAGTTTGAACTCAGCAGGAAGCGACCAAAACTTTAAATTCGTCGTGGGAAGCTCGTTCTTCTGAAATAATAGATGTGCAAGGATCTGAGACTCAGGCTCATATGAAAATGGTCGACTATTTTATTTCAAATCAACAAGAACTGAGTACATTGAGTCAAGTGCCATCGTTTTTTAGTGTAGAAGGGCTGACAAACAGCTCTACTGAGAATGTGGCTCAAGTTAAAATGTGGAAAAAAGTTGGGGATGATGGTGGATATGAGACAATTCCTTACTCTAGTGGATATCAAACACCCATGATGGAATATAAACCAAGTACCAAGAACCATTTGATGGGCAACAGTAATGAGCACAAGCATCAACAATGCTCAGCCTTCATAGAAACAAAGGGAAGATAATGCATCCAGTGGGAAAAATATGGAGGTAGCTATTTTTGTATGCATTTAAATTTCTATTCTGCTGATAATGCTCATAGAGTGGACTAGGTTGGATCTCTTTCCAAGTCTTCAATTTTCCAAGGTATGACAATATATGGAAGGAGGTGTACTCATCGATGTAAAAATAGATCATCTTTTTGTCTTAAGCACTTGCTTCAAGATGGTCAAATACCATATAGTGATAGGACTCCGAGTTCAAATACATCAGTTAATAGAAAAAAGAGAGTGAGGCTATCAGTTAAGTGACAAAATTTTGACAAGAATCAACCATTGGATACACCCATCCAAGACTTGGATGACATATCAGAGAGATCAGCTCAGAGGTGGAGCAGTGACGGTAGCACAATTCAAAGGCATCAACAATCTGAATCTCAATCAGAAGATTTTGTGGTACAAGAGAAGTCTTCTACTAAGCACCCTCACCAGAGTGTAAATTGGTCATGTTGCATTGGATGGTGCTGCAAAAATAGTGGTAAGTGTTCACATAGGGAAAATGCAGGTTCTTCCTATTGCAAAAAGCATCTTCCAAGTTCAGTTGGGCATGTTGGGAAGACTAGTGATAGACATTTCTCATCAGAAATTTTGAACAGGCTTTTGAGAAATACAAGTTCAGAAAGAGATAGGATCCATTTGTGTCGGGCTTCAGATCTATTGCGTGAATTCATGAATGTTTTGTCTTTTAGAAGGGACTGCTTATCAATCAAATTCTAAAGCCAGAATCCTTGATTGGATAATTGAAGAGATGTCAAAAGATCCAAAAGCTGCAGAAGCTTTGGTGGAAATTATTTCATGTGAAAAGGAAAAAATCGGGAAGCATCTGGGCATTTAAGAAGGGAAAAACAATTTCACAGTAATAGTTCCATGGGTTCCTAAGAGAAAGGCCAAATTTCCTGTTGATGCATCAATAGATTATGGAAGACTGAAAGCAAGTAGAGAGAATGGGACACTTGATCATGGGATAGTTGGCAATTGTGCTGCTACTAATGGTCAGAATATGAGATGTAAGCTATGTGGAGAGGAATTTTCTGATTCCCAGGCTCCTGGACGGCATTGGATCATGAATCATAAAAAGGAAGCCTAGTGTTCTTTCAGAGGATATGCATGTCATATGTGCAAGAATCCATTTACTACCAAGAGAGATCTTGAGAGGCACGTGAAGATCCATCATGTTGAAAGTTTGCTTGAATGCTGAAAATTACTGGACTATTGTGGTATTCATTTCATGGACTATGAGCAACTGTGGGAGCATGTTGTATCTTCTCATTCTGAGGAATTCATTAGATCAGTGGGTATCCTAGAACAAGCTAATGGCTCAAAAGCTTTAGTACCTGTGGAAGCTGAGGATGGCTTACGAAATGATACATCTGCTTGTGGGAATTCTAAGTAGGAAGTGAGCTCTTCCTTGGGCATTTTAAATTGTGTGTTTAGCCATAATGGGATTACAGTCAAAGGAAAAGGTATTGTAAAGCATAACACTGTGTGCAGGTACACCTGTAGGTTCTGTGGGTTGAAGTTTCATCTTCTCCCAGATCTTGGTCACCATCATCAAACTGAACATATGGGTACCAGATCAAACAAAACCTCTATTTGAAAGAAAAGTAAAGATTTTCTTTCTGTGAAATGGAGGTCCAAAAAAGTAAATTATAAATTATCACAGAAATTGGGCTCATCTATAGGACTTAAACATGCCCCCCTTATTGCTATAAAGAAGTTTGTAGAAAAATATGATTTACATGATTGAATAAAGATGAATGGGTGTTTTGAGATACCAGAACTGAGTGAAAAAATGGAAGAACTACAAAATCCTACTATTCAGCTGTGGCTGAGATATTACTGACTGAGGTTCAGAAGACTCGAACGTGTCCCAGCAATCAGGAACTACTTAACATTGCTCGTTCAGCCTGCTGCAAATTCAATCTGCATGTTGTTTTATAAGAAAAATATCGTCCTTTGCCAAAACGTGTCTATATCAAGGCTGCTAGGCTTTGCAGTGAAGAAACTACCAAAATAAAATGGCACAGTGAAGGATTTTTTTCCATAATCAGTGGAAAAATATGGAAGATTCCAAGCATGGTATCATGTTAACCCCTCTTCCTGATGTGTGCTTCAGTTCTCTGTCTGCTCAATTGGATGATCTGAAAATGGTGGCCAGCGACAATGGTAATGGGGGGACATGGAAGAAGGCTGAAAGTCACTTGGTTCTCATGTCAAATGAACTTGTAAGAAGTTATCAAGAAAAAAATTTCATCATATTTGAGGATTTGAGCTTTGGGAAAGAAGAAATGCCAATCCCTTGTGTGATTGATGAAGAATTAATTGATCCATCTATTTATGCTCTTTATAAAGAGGGAAAAGACCTGAATTTGGACACATACATGCAGAATTTGACCTACATCACTGAGAGGTTACTGGACCCTTCACTCGGTCTTGACACAAAGGTGTTGCTTTCATTTTATTTCGATTTTTTGATTCTTTTGAGAGAATATGGCTTATATTATATAGAAAAATTAGAATCGTACGAAGTGAATACAAGTTCTACCTGAGAGCATAAAGTAGTGCTACATAATGAGATTATTCTGTAGGAGATACATTTTTGACAATCATGTCTAGAAGAAAACCTTTTACCTTAGTTTGGGTACCGACATCTCACAGAATAAAATTCTGAAACACAAGAATTGAACTAAAATGACCATTGAAAAAGGCTTACAGCACAACCTGTGAATGGAGTACAAAGCCGTAATATGACCACAATGTAGAAAACCAAGAAGTGGCTTAGGACTATTGATTTGTGTTTCCTTTCCATGTTTATCTCAATAATATCCTAGTTTCATAAATTTTATTTATCATTTTTCTTATCTCTGTAGAGCTCACAGCTCGGATGTACGTGTACACAACCATAGTGCTTTCTGGAGTCATGTGATCATGTTTACCTCTTTGAAAATGACAACGATGATGAAAAAGACATTTATGGACAACCCATACATGGTATATTTCCATATGATGAAAATGGTTGAATAGTTTTGGAGGTAACCGTGAACAGCCATTTTCCTCAGCTTCTCCTTTTCAATTTTGTTTGTGTGCCACTCTTCTCCTGTTTCTTCCTTTGTCAAGATACAAAGTCTTCTTTTGATGACAGAGAACTAAATTTCAAGTTTGATTCGAAAAATTGTCTTACCAAGTTTCAAAATGATGACAGAGCCTTCGAAAGTTTTGCATGTACGAATGTCGGTATACCGTTTAGTTTTTTTTTAAACAATGTTTTTTGTCCATCAGAATACTGACATTTAGCTTTATTAAATAAAACCATCGGTCTTCCAACTATGTAGTGCAATCTATGTAGCAATGAATAGTTTAAAAAAAAATGTTATGGTTTCATTGGTCTTCCGACACAGTAGTGTTGTCGCTGTAGTGACGAATATTTTTTTTTTTAAATTTTCATTCTGTCTTTCTTCCCACGCCGAGGACCACCATTTGGAGGCATCAGAATAACAAGGTTTGGAGGCATCGTACTAGCGACGTTTGGAGGTAAGGAAAAACAACATTTAGGGGTGTCAGACTAGAGACACTTTATCCCGTCGGAACTGTGACGCTTCAATAAATGTCGGAAGTGCGACACAAATGTAAAATGTTGGAGCCAGAATCGCTATACCAACGTTTAAGTCAAGTGTCGGAAGTCCAATGTGATGAGAAACCACATTTTGGCACACGATAAAACATCGCTCTTGGGCTGCCTATCTGTCACAAGAGTGACATTTTGGCCATCAGAATTTGGGGCAAATGTGCTAGTGTTTGTCAATGAATTTCTTCAAGCCATTTTCTTTGAGTACTTCCTCCATCTTGTTGTTCCAAGAAATTCATTTCATGCTACCCTCGAGTGCATACTCTAGCCTCAAGCCATTGAAATCCATTTCGATATTGAATCATTTGTAGCACCAAGAAAGCCTTTCTGCAAATTTGAATTCTATCTAGTCACAAACTCAGCTCGTGCTTCACTTCTGCAATTTCCTGTGCTTTCATACCATGTATAAATTATACAACAAGCATGTATATATTGGATTCACTCGATCTATGAATGTACTAAATTAAAATATTGAATCTCTTCTAAAAATATTTTTCGGAATTAAAAACACAATCACTAATCACATGAACATGAAGAAAGATCAATCACACACAACAAAGATAATTTCCTGAGGATATATTACAGCTAAAAACCCTAGTATATTCTATTGTATACTAAGCATGTATCATGGAACAAATACAATGTATTTCTCTTCCCACAAGGGCCTCCAACGTTCAACTATCTGTCTCACACTTTCCTCACAAAAAATGACCAATACTTAGCCAATTTACAACCTCCTGACATCCTCCCTTGCTTGTGTAATCCCTGATGGTCAAGATCCCTAAAATATAGGAATTATTTCCTACCTTGACTGTGCAAGTATCATGGGCACTCCAATGGGTGGTTGGATGCATGTGTGCAAGCCAATAATGTCACAACTGATACTCAACTTCCCTTTCACCTAGAACTCATTTGGGTCTCCACTAGATCTGACATGCATGCAACTAATAATAGAAAATCCTCAGTTTCATGTGATATCACTGCATGTGAATTAATTAATATTTAATTCACTTTATCTCTCTCTACTAGACTCTTCAATTACAACTAGCACAACTGAGTTTAACTCACTTAACTAAGTTAAACTATTTACAACTTGCATTAACTAATGCACCACTGCACTTTGAACTCCGTTACAACCAGAATTACTTTGCATGTCCCACCAACCAACCTCTAACTTGAAATACACTATCTAACTTAATTTTCCACTTTTATTTAACTCATTGAAGTCCACATTGAGAATAGATTATAGTTTGATGTCCATCTAAATTAAGGGATAATAAAAATATGCATGAAACCAAAAATAACACTATGGGCCCCACCCTACTTTTGGTTCTTAATGCAACTAGGTGCGAAATGCAACAAGTTGATTAATGCACTAGGCTTGGGTCCTGAATATTCTTGTTGAATCTCAATAGGGATTGTACCAATTCTAGGGTTTCAATTTCTTGAGAAGATATCCTGGAACTACCCTGAATAGATTTCATTACAAGCAGCTAGAACTCAATATTGAACAAGGGTCCTTTAATATAAGTAATATTGCCATGTTTGTTTCTGAAATTCAAGACAAGATGAATGGGAGCCTCATAGATCCATATAAAAATGTATATATGTGTATATATATAGCATAGATCTTGCAACACTCAAGAATCCTCTTTTTTTTGCATATGTGATGAGGATAATATTTGATTGATCTTACTCCTTCTTACTAAAGGATACCTCAACCTAAACTTGACTTTTCAAGGTGCACGGTGTTCATCAGAAAACTTGCTCATCATGAGATTTTCCCACTTAAAAAATTCATCAAAAAGGTATGTTCTATGTTGTACCATACAAAGTGGTATGTTAAATATTGGATTCTCGGTGTCTTCTTCTACAGTATACAATGAAGGTGTGCACGAGTGGCTCACTAAATATATAACTCAAATGGCTTCACAGTAAACCAAGCTTACTGCTATATATGACTGAATCAATATATAAAGCACTAGATGTGCTCATTCCTTCCATAATATTTTCAATCGAGTTACCATCAGAAATGGAATCTTAGAGTGGGGCAGTGAACTTCACATGTTTCTTCGAAGACACATTTACTCTCAGAATCATAGGCAGAAGCAAAAATTTTGAAAAACAAGACTTTTTTTTAAGTTTGAATGATAGGTTATGAGGCCTCTCACTCCCCATCCACGTGGGCACCCTTCCATGTCCTCTCCTCCACCTAATTTCCTTCACATAACTTCTTCTTGCATTAAGATTTCAAGACATGAACCATTTTAAAGTCTCACATTTTTTTCTTTTAAATTTTAGTCCTATTTATTATTTTTATGTGTTTATTTATTTTATTTCAAAAATTATTTAATTTACTTAAAATTTATTCTAATATTTTTTAATTCTACATTTCATAAAATAAAAAAATAAAATAAAATAAAAACTAAAAAATATAAAGTATAAATAAGTTCAATATAGTGGTTTTCCAATGCACAATTAGTTTTGATAACTCAATTTTGAATGGAAATATATTGAGTTCTACTCAATGAAATTGAGAACATGAGGGCTTGTTGGAAATATACTTTTATGGTGAAGAATATGAAAGTGATTTAATGACTATAAATGGTCATTAATTGCCTCAAAATATTAGCATAAGATACAGTTCTCAATTTGCAACCAAAAAAAAAATTCTTCGAGTGCTTGGAGAATTTCATTAAAACTAAACTTCAACAACTTATTGTTCTATAATTGATGAGGGAAATGAATTGGAAATTCTTAAGGTGAAATGACATTTTTCATGGATACACTAGGCCATAGACACATTAAGAGTGAAAATATTGTATCATTGTAAAACTTAATAAAATAATATATTTTCAATCGTTATTATCATTTCTCATATATTTGATGGCTTATTTCTTTGAACACTAATTTGCTAACCATTACCAAAAACTCTTTCCTTTCACCAATATAGTGAGGAACAATATCATATGAAATGCTCAACTTCCTAAAGGAACCTAGATTGTTGAGACAAAAGCATGCCTAAGCTTTTGAGGAAGGCTCAATTGGGCTTTAAAAATCAAGTCTAATATTTTGGGTAAGACTCAATTTGGCTTAATTCCCTATGCATGTTTTATATAGAAACTTACAGTAAAGTGTTTATACTACACCTTTCGATCTTTTTCAATGATAAATTATCCAAATATATAAAAATATTTCTACATTTCTCAAGGGAAAATGATCCAAATAAATAAAAAGGGGTTTATGCATATCATGGAATTTGTAAACTAGTAAATAATGTATAATTCTGCCGGCCAATCTATCCATCATCATTCCATATATACAACATAAACCTTATTTTTTTCTCGTATTTTCTCCTCTCCGCTAAACATTGATATAAATAATGAAGAAGAATTGATCAAGAGTGAGCCACAAGACCTTGCCACTCTCTACTCATAAAGTTTAGTCCATATAACCAAAGAGTGAACTGCAATCAGACTTAATCTCAAGTGATCATGTTGAATAAACAACACTCATCCTAGACATAGGGAGTACGGAACTACACCATGCATTAAGCGATAGTTCCATGGTCCCCATGCACTTTTTCCAACTCATTTTTCAGATGATAGGTACTTCTAATATGTCCCAAAAAAAATGGGTGTGATGGTCCACAAACACTAGCAGGGAAATAATATATCACGTCCTGCACATAATGACACGTAGGCAAAGGAGAAACCAAATCCTACAAACACTCATCATAATAACATATAGGAAAAGGATGAACCACATCCTAGAAGCACATATCATAATAATATGTATGGAAAGGATGAAGCACCTCCTACACGCATGAAAAACATCAAGAGTAGGTAAAGGATGAAACATGGACTACAAGCATGCAAACCAACAATAGTAAGAATAATTATACATGCAGGGAAAGGAGGAACTACATCCTAATGACATGTCAACCATCAATCGTACAGAGTGAGCATCATACATGTGGGGTAAGGATGAACCAAGTCCCACCGACATGTCAACATATGACTATATGAATCTTTCACTGGGGTACCTATGTGGGAAGGTGAACCACTGACCCTACACACATGACAACCATCATGGGGTATCACAGGGGATGGTGAACAACTCACCTTGTACACAACATGCCACTAGGGGAAGGTAAGAAACTCACTCTATGGTCGCTCCTAGCTCAATATGTACCCCAAGCCCTAGTTGCTTCCAGAGCTCAATGTTAAATCTTGAGCAAGGATACTTTCATATAAGTAATACTTCCAAGTTTCTTTCTCAAATTCAAGACTAGATCAAGGGGAGCCTCATAGCTCCACACACACACACACACACACTAATATATATATATATATATATATATAGCATAGATATTGGAAACACTCATTAATACTCTTATTTTTGCATATCTCAAGAAGATAATATTTGATTGATCTTACTCCCTCTTAATCAAAGAGACTACACCCTAAAATTGTGTTTTTACAGTGCACAACATCCATGAGACAACCTCATCATCATGAGATCTTCCCACTTAAAAATTTCATACAAAATGTATGCCCTATGTTGTACAATACAAAGTGGTATGTGAAATATTGGATTCTCGGAGTCTTCTTCTACAATATACAATGAAGGTGTGCACCAATGGCTCACTAAAGAGATAAATGAAATGGCTTCATAGTAAACCAAGCATACTACTATATATGACCGAATAAAAATATAAAACACTAGATGTGATCATTCCTTCCATCATACTATCAATCGATTTAGGATAAAAAAATGGAATCTTAGATTCGAGCAGTGAAATTCAAATTATAGATGATATAATCATAGAGATATCTCAATAAGTGGTTGTCCAATATGAGAGGCTCATCTGGATATCAACTGAGAGTTTTCATATCTAGACATATGATATTTAATGTGTTTGATCAAGAAAACAAGGGAACCTACAAGATATACATATGCATACCATCTATTTTTCCATTAGACCTTTAAGTGCAAGGAATCGTGCAAAAATGCTAGGTATTCCTTCTTACTTTCAAAAGTAAAATCCCTCTTACTTAATAAACAAGAGGGCCATTAATAAAATATCTTTAATAACTACATCATTGCAATATAATGTGCATAGAAAATAAAAAATTCCCTCTTAATATACGGAAATTTACCTACCAAAATCATAATCACTAAGCTATCTGGAACCTGTTACCTTTCCTAGCTATGTGAAAGTGACGACGTGGTACACACATGCAAACCAATAATAGTAGGAAGAATCCTACCAACAGGGAAAGTATGAACCACATCATACTGACATCTCAACCATGAATATTATGGAGTGAGCAACCTACATGTGGGGAAAGGATGAACCACATCCCACCAACATGTCAACAAATGACTATATGCATCTCTCAATGGGGTACTCACAGGAGAAGGTGAAACACTAATATATGTCATAGGATAAGGTGAACCAATAGTGTTACGGTTATCTCATCACTCATAGGGGAAGATGAACCAGTCACCCTACACACGTGTACAATTGTAGGGGAAGGTGAACCACTTACACTATACACGTGTATGCAATCGTAGTGGAAGGTGATCCACTCACCCTATAGACATGAAAACCATCATGGAATATCACAGGGGAAGGTGAACCACTAACCCTCTAGACACCACTAGGGGAAGTTCAACCACACACTCTATGGTCACTCATAGATCAGTAAATACCCCAAGCCTTCAGAAGCTTCGAGAGCTCAATGTTCATATTGACCAAGGGTCCTTTCATATAAGTAATAATCCTAATTTGCTTACTAAAATTGAATACTAGATTAAGGGGAGCCTCATAAATCCATTCAAAAGCATATATATGTGTCTATATATAGGCAGCACTCAATAATTCTCTTATTTTTGCATATATGATGAAGATAATATTCGAATTATCTTACTCCCTCTTAATCAAGGAGACCATGACCTAAACTTTTCTTTTCAATGTTCATAGTGTTCATAAGACAAGCTGCTCATCATGAGATCTGCCCACTTAAACATTTCATCAAAAATGCATGTTGTGTGTTTTACCATACAAAGTGGTATGTGAAATACTGGATTATCGGAGTCTTCTTCTACAATACACAACGAAGGTGTCCACCAATGGCTCACTAAAGAGCTAACTGAAATGGATTCATAATAAACCTGGCCTACTGCTATATATGGCTGAATAAATAGATAAAGCACTAGATGTGCTCATTCCTTCCATCATACTATCAATCGAGTTACAATCTGAAAATGGAATCTTAGCTAGAGCAGTGTACTTCAAATTATATATGATAAAATCATAGAGACATCTCAGTAAGTAGTTGTCCAATATGAGAGGCTCATTGATAGATCAACTAAGAGTTTTCATATCTATACATATCATAGATAAGGTGTTTGATCAAGAACATGAGGGCACCTACAAGATATACTTATGCAGACCATCTAGTTTTCCATCAGACCTTTAAGTGCAAGGAATCATGCATCAATGCTAGGTCTTCCTTCCTAACTTTAAAAGTCAACTCTCTCTTACGTTGATAAACGAGAGGGTCATTAATTAAATATCATCAATATTTGCATCCTTGCAATCCAATCAACATAGCTAACCCATAATTACCTCTTAATATAGGAAAAGTTACATACCAAAATCATAATCACCAATTTTTCTGAAACCTTCTACATTTCGTGTCAGTGTTCCTTTTTCGAATTCATTCATATAGCTCCTTATGAATTCAACCTCAGTTGGACATCCAAACTTTCATCAATGCGCTCGTCATATTTCAGAAATACACAGATGAACTCTCTCACATACTCTGTTAGATTTTAATAGAAGTATAAAACCAATTGAACCTAAGTAATTCAAGCCCATTTTATGGTTTCAAAATGTAATAATAATTGTATGAGACGAGATGTTAGTTTCATTGGATTTATTATACACCACTGCAAAATCTTGCTACTTCCTTTTCCTGAAGATGACTTCCTGAATATTTGAATGACCTGATATGACTTGGTAAAATATCTTTGTAGATCAATTAACTCCTTGAGAATATATGTTATTACTATGTGCCTCCATCTCTATTAATATTGAGGTGGCAGAGAGAAATATTCTTAAATGGACTCTTCAAATTTGACGGAACCAAATATTCAACTTCTTCTATTTCTATAATAGATAGGACGAGATAATACTTGAGGCCAAAATATGTGTTTGGAAGCCTCTTTACTATTTCTTCAATAAAAATTCCAACAAAACATTCACTTGAGTTTGATCCAGATTCAAAATAAACATTTTTTGATACATGGCTATAATACTTTAGGGAGAATGAACCATACCTCTGTAGGATTGAATGACGAAATTCAATAGATTCTAGATGCTTCAAGATAATCCTTTGTATAGAGGTCTCATACAAGTTTTTGAACATACTTAAGAAGTATAATCGGCTTTGTATCAAGCATGTGACTTGTATATGTATTACTGAGGATTTAGGCCAAATATTTTTACCAAATCATCCACCATTTGATTTTACAAATACTGATGTGAAGCTATGATCACGCAATGATAATTATAATTGACTTGATATATTTCTCATGTCGTTAAACATAATATATTTTAGAAATAAGGTCATGGTCTTTGCTTCTTCATCACAACAATCTGCAAAGTTAAAAAACACACCTTCTAGAAAGGGAGCCTAATACTTCAAAGATAAGGCTTAAGGCCTAAAAGGAATATCGAACTGCTTGAAATGATATTGATGGCCTTAAAAAATCATACGATTGTTAGAATAGAAGTTCTTTCAAGGAGGAAAGACCTTTTAAGCATTATGTTCCTTCATGTGTCATATGTAAGCATCGATTTGTAAGACTATGACCACAAGAAATATTATATGACCTAATTCCACATTTTGTTTTATTTAACGTTTTCAGCCTAGGTCATATTTTAAACTTCATCATAGGTCAAAAATAGGTTTCTTGCTATAATTGAATATACTTGATGCCTAATGAGGGCCTAATAAAATTGCAGGAAGTAATTAAAAAAATCGGTTTTTGATCTTCAGTCTCAAGTATTCTCAACCTACAATATCCTCCCATAGATATTTTTTGAAAGGTTTATATGAACTGTGAGGTGAAGCTATGAGACCTCAATAATGAGAGATAAAATGAATGGATTGGTAAATTAGGGTTGTATTAGTTTAAGTAAAATAAATGTAAGAAAAGTTCCCCCCAAACCATCTCGTATGATGTAGCTTGATCTCCACTAGGCCCAAGGATAATTCGAGGCATCATAAATTATATTCATTAACGATCATAACATAGTTTCCATAGAAAATCCCTCGGCCATGCATGAAAAATGAGCCATGCGAAATTAATTATCTCTGCTATATGAGGATACGTACTTGTGCCAAGCCATGCAAATTTGTTGAAGATGATGTAGATCATAAGAGGAATTTGACTTCGAATTGAACCTTACTAGCCTCAGAAAATCCATTATTAAAACTTTATGACTGATCTCGACGAGAAATAAGCCAACACAAAATTTTTGATCAATATTACTCTTTCTTGGGATTGACCTCACTTAACTCTAATACCATGTTAATAAAATAAATACAAAGGACAAAACAAGATAAGGGGACACATGAATATGGCACAAGCTAGGGAAAAACCATAACATGGGTAAAATCCTTGATCAAATTTTCTTATTATTACTACCTAATATTCATCAAAGAGAGGATACAATACATAAAGGTAAAAATCGACCTTCCAATTTGAAGATACCGTGTATTATGCTAAATAAAAAAATAATAATTTTATTTATATAATTTAGATTCAAAATTTTACATACAAATAATATCATCTCACATTGCATTCCTATACTAAACTTCTTAACCTTAAGATTAATAAAATCTAAGAAATAATAGAGGAGAATGCAGAGTTCACACCATCGAAAGACTATGATTATAAGTTTTCTTATATAAAAGAAACAGAATGTCATTTATACATTTTATATTGATATAAAATTTTGAATTCAATATTTTATAGACACAATTCTTAATCCACAAATTATTTTAAATATAACCTTCATTACTAATAAAACTAACAAATATCTAAAGAATATCTTGAAATTCAAATTTACAACAATTTTACCACAAAATCCTCTAGTTCTAATGGCAATATTTTCTCCACTATTTTCAACATCCCCTTGAAGCAAGATATTGTAAAAAAAATTCTCCAATTTCTAAGTTCCTATGGCTATCTTCCAATCCTAGCTAAGAGCTTCTATATGCTCAACCACTTTTGTCACTTTTGGTGAGAAACCATAATCTATAGTTTCCCAAAGTTGCACTTCTAATTAAAAAAAAAAAACCTTTATACCATACATTTGATTTCTCTGATTTCTAAAATAAAAAAAACTAATTTCCATATATCTTTCAAAATAATGATTCATTACTGTTATATTTCAATATTTATAACCTTTAAAGTTGTCAAATTTTCTTATTAATGATTGTTTTCTAACTTTCCAATAAATCTATATCGTCACAATATTCTTCCTCCCCATTTCAATAACAAGTCTATCAAAAACAACATTGGTGATATGTATATTAAACATACAAAAGAATCTATGAAAAAAACCTATCTAACTCAGTTGTATGAAATGACTCTAATTATTCTTCTGTGTAATCATGCCACCACTTCTGAGTAGCCAAATCACATGCAAAACATGCATCCCAACAAGCCCTATAGTTTGTGCAGTAAAATAACACAAAAATATTTGCACCTGTAAAAGTCCACCTGTTCCAATATAGTAAATGTTTTAAGAATCAATCACATATCCACATGCTTATTCTCAACATATCATTCATGAAAGAGATAACCAACATATACTCCAGTAATGAAATAGAAAATCAGAGTACATCATTTACTAGTTGAGTGAATATTGGATTGAAACAAAGCTAGCAATAAAAACAAGTATAAATACAGATCATGTCTCAATAGCTAGGCAAAAATCCCTAGCTCTATATCAGAGTCAGATATTGCAACCAGAACTTCCTCACATTTATTACATCTTCTTGATGCATTCTGGAGAGCCAGAGTAGCAGGATTTTTTTTTTTTTTTTTATGTTACCATCATAGTCAAGAACCTCATCGAGACTATAATTATAGTCGTAAAAAATATCCCGCATAGGAGTAATGTTACGAGTAGCAAAGAGCATGATATGAGGTAAATTTCTGTCATCATGGTCATAAAGAACATTATATGCGTAGAGATAAGGAGAAAAGCTGTGATTAATAAATCTTCCTACATTTCCACACTTGGCTACATCAATAGTGAATCTAGCATCTTCCACCAAGTCACATGTAGCATGACCCTCCATTTGAGGCAACAAACTAGAAATATCACTACAAGGAGATTCATCTATGTTGTTTCATTGCATCCAATTTCAAATAGGTACTCATCATTCCCAACACATTTCCCAACTTCACTGTGAGAAAGAAGCTTACTATTCTATTCATAAATAAAGGTACCAAAATTATGTAGTCTAATGATCTGACCCCCCAACCTCTCTTATCTGTCTTGAAAAGATCAAGAGTATATCAAACACAATGTTGTGTCCCTCTATTGTGGAAAGTAGCAAGACATTTACAAGAAGGCTCGAATTCATATACAATAGGCTTACAATGCACAATATCACCATTGTAATTAAATGGAAATTCTCCACCATTTATTGAATCACGGAAGCATTTTGAAGGATCCAAACACCCATTGTTACGATCACAACCCATACGAGGTGATGTCTTATACAAATATGGATAAATAACCTTAGTGTTATAAACAAAGTTTGGTAAAATTTCGTCATCAATGGTATTCAGTACAGAAATGCATTTTCGGTCTTTGCCTCCAGAAATGTCCTTAACATGAAGACCTTCACGAATAGGATATTTGTGTGCCCTCCCCATAAATTTCACAGCCTTAAAGCACAACTCCAATTGACTAGGTTGTCTTTTTAACTAGAATTTGAATACTGAGTATCCAGATGCCCTTTTATCATCCCAATATTTGTGCGCATCATAAAGCCCATCATATGTATATATTATATTGATGGTGGCTTTTCTGTTTGCTTGAATTCCATTATTCTTCTTTTTTATCCATAGATAACTCTCATTGGTATCCTCCTGTCTATGTGATTCTTAAGATCCAAGTTTCCCCATTCAAGTTTTTGGTCTTTGGTCTACCTTTTGTCCCCACTATAGGTATTTCCACCATGTCCATTGTTTATCAACAAATCCCCACCATCTATATCATCTTCATAACCATCTGATGCCATGATCTTGGTACTGAGTGCACATTTCCTTAATTCAAGAAATGAATCCCAACATGTATCTGTCAATGATGACCCACAATGCAGAGCTCAATTCTATAATGAAATTGGTCTCCAACTTCTACTCCAGGAACAACCTGGACAACTTTTTTATCGGTATTGACATGCAGGTTATTTTATCTGGATATTTTTTATGCCTTTAGATCAACTCACAAATTATTCCTATGGTGGTAATCCAAAACTTATTCCAAATTATTCCAAAAATTAAACTCTTTATCCATGGATTTTCTTACCCATTTTCAATTACCTATCCTATATGAGACTATCACCCATCTTCTAACATTGTTGGAAAATTTGAAGTCTGACACTCATATCTCTGGGCACATTCATGAATGGAGACATAGGAACCATATCATTAATTTAGATATCTATGACTAGATCTTGACTGAATGGTTTACTAAATCATTCATTCCTTCCATCACCAAGGACATATCCATGGGTGGTTGTGTTACCAAAGAACAAGGTATCACTCATGCCTAGAACATTGAATTAGTATTTTCACAATTTGGGACTCTATATGAGTTACTTCCTGACACCCCACGGTGTTCAACGGATCATGCTTCTTCAATTCCCACCAATTCAAAACCCATTGATGGTATTATTGGATATGTTACTTAGTAGCATAGTAGTGCCCCTTCTAAGTCTACTAAGCCCAAATCAAATCCTGCTACAACTAATCATGTTTCATTTATTCAAAATAATCCTGATACAACCCCGGAGGTGAATGTTGTTCAATGTACCACATCAGAAAAATCCATGAATGGTAAGAAAAAGCGTAAAGTTAAAGTTAAACCAGATACCCCTAAACAAGATTCACTAAAGTCGTATCCTGACGATTCATCAAAAACAAAGCCAAAGTTTCCTTGCCTTATCTATTATGAATATCATTACACTTAGGACTTCCCTAGATGTACCAAATTAAGCATTCTTCTGAAAGGAACTCCCAGGATGTGATCAGTGTTGAAGGAACATTTCCTGTCTAAATAGATGAAACTAGTAGATCAATGTCAAGGAAAAACTATGTAAATTCCCAAGTATTCATGAGCGGTGCACAACCTATCATCGTTTCCACCATATGAAAATATTAACCAACTCCTGAGAAATCCATGGTGGAGAAATATGCCACTCACACACCTTATGTTCCTCTCCATATTGAGAGACCTATCACTGAATCCACGATCGGAACACCCCCCAAAGGTATTCTTCAGAAATATGATTAAATCTCAATGCATGAGCTTCTTAGCATTACAATATTGTAGAAGCTTTAGCTCAAGTGCCTTTCGCTATGTTGGCATTGGAGGTACTTCAGATGTTGTTGTCTAGGTAAATCCTCTCTACAGACAGAGACAATCCCTCAAGACCTAGAGTGGGTCTATCTGCAAAGGGAACAAACAAATATCTACTTTCTTAGATTACAATTGAAATACAAAAATAAGAATATTTCCTACCTTGACCTGATTCTATGATGTTCCTCCTTGTTGAAGCCTTGGTTTTTCACTCTTCCAAGATCAATCTTCACTGCTACTAGCATTCAACTACATGTAGGAATGACCGAAGCAAAACGAAAAATGTAAAGGTGAAAAAAGAATATCGCAAAAGTAATTTATCTAACTGATAACAGAGTGCAAGAATTCTTATCACAATCACAGAGAAGAATGGAAAGAAAATACCAGTTTCATTATATTATTAATCGAAAAGGGGAGTTACAACCTATGCATTGATGTTGTACATTGATGTCAGAGCTCTCCTTCGATGGGTCTGAATCTAAGTAAATATCCAAAGCACTCTTTCTCTAACTGAATATGGGAAGTCTAAGGGTCTCTACTCTCTTCTTCTATGCAGAAGACAATCTTCAAATGCATATTTGATGTTCTTCTCTTCTATTCTGTTCTAGCAAGAAGAGGCATTGGAAGGTGATCAATTTATAATGATGAAAAAGAGAACATGGATCCACTTAATATGGGAGAAAGGATTATTTCCTTGGGTTGTTCCTATTTTGTAGGTACAAGAGAGCCAAAGGAGCAAGCCCGGCCATATCCTAATCAACAAACATCTAGCTCTTCATCCTCAAAGCTTCGAGGCCATGAAGCTTCGTTTCCTTTTTAAAAAAGCTTCCAGAAGTGGATCGACGTGACTATGGGGTCCATACTAGCACTGATCGGCACTGGTCACTGGCTAAGGATTTTCCATAAGCACTCATGAGACATTGAAGGGTCGTGCTATTCCAAAAAAGTGGGTTTTAAGGGAGATTTTCATGAATAAGTAAAAGAGATACTAATCTTTATATTTTATGGGATTAAAAAGGAATGTCTTCCATGATGGTAAAATTACACATGGATCATTGTAGGGGTTCTCCAAGATTTGGGAACAAGGAGTACAGGGACAGTGACAAAATGTTGTGTAATATATGCCTCCTAAAGCATGAAGGCAAAATGAGAGTGGGTTGTATTGCTTTAAGTACGTGGTAAGGCTAGGATGTCGTTGTCGAAAAACCCACGAATAAGTCACATATATACATAAGTGAAATATATGATATAAATACATGAGAATAAGGCATGGACATAACCATCCATTAAAGGGACCATGTAATACTTATCCATAAATAAGAAGGTTCACAAATATGGACTGAGGTATGGTCGCAACCATCCATCTAAAAGAGTCATGTATACAATCATGAATAACTCATATTGCCTCACAACCTGGAATTTATAAGACAAAATCCAGAGCCTTGCGCTCTTTCATGACCCAATCAAGTACAAATTCAGGCATGTGGGTGAGTGAGCTGAAATCAAACATGAAAAAAAAATGCTTAATTACCAGTCAATGATGTAAATTGTTAACATGCGTGGGAGAGACCACCAATAATGATAATTTCCCTCAAGATACTAGCAGTACAATCCATGATATGTGAACAAGGAACTGAAGTATAAAACTTGTGAAATCACCCAATCAAGGGCCAATGATGTCAACCTATTGTCAAATGTGAACAACCTTCCATTAGGGCATGCAGGCTTTAAGGTACTAGAAAGGATTCTCTAGATCAACTTCCTAGATAATGAGCTGAAGTCAATAGAAAGCGACTCGTCGAAGGAGGTTCATGATGTATCCCACATAATCGACATGAGACAAAGGAAACAAGCTGGTTTTGAATCAAGACTAAACAAAGAATCAGGTAATGAACAAACTACAGAAGGAACTACTCTTCAAGATATCAGCGACACGACTTCTGAGTATGGAAGCATTTGACTCAAATATGATAGGAGGTCATGTTTACAAGATTGGTAATCGAAGGAGACGAGAACACGTTTCCCAAACCCATGGAGGAAAAGTGACGAATGTAGGAGGTCCCCAACCTGACATGAACTGCAGATAACTGTCACGTTCAAGGGTGACATACTCTTGAAACAACTGATAAATACGTTCATTTTTCCCCACCATTTCTGGCGAGTATCCCAATTATTTTTTAATAAAATATTTAAGGGGGTACCATATGCTTGTCATATATGTTTTTCCTTCACACAAATCCATCCTAGTAAATTTTAAGAGCCCTAGGAAGGAGGAATCATTTTTATGTTTTATTGTCATGGTGATGGGTTCAATTTCGTTAAATTTTAATGAGTCCGACAAAGGTGAAACTAGGCACCTTTTTATGTTTACAGAGTTTTAAAATAGGCTAAAAATAAAACTTTGAAGGTCCATTTTTGTAGATAGTCTCTCAAACCTAAAAAGGTGGAAAAATTGTTCACGATAACATCTTAGTCATGATTAAATAATGTATTCCTTTTTCGTAAATAGCTTACCCCAGCCCGAAAATAGGGGTAAACATATAGTGGGTAAATGGCGTTTCATTTCCTCTAACGAGTTCGAGACGACAAGTACTCAACAATATTTTCATGTTTCAAGAGTCATAAAAGATCTTAAAGGTGTCTCTTCCTGGAGGAATGAGTGGTGTAAAGGATAGCAACTGGTTCCAGTTATGGTGGAACTGCTCAGGAAAAGATCAAGAGGTTGCTAACAAGACCACTCATTGCAGGGGTTCCCCAGGAATGAGTAAAACAACCAAGTGAAGGTGTATGATCCGCCAAGTAGATGGTCACAATGGAATGAGAAAATGAAGATTCGTATGGAAAAAAAAGGTTGATAACATTTTGATCACAAGAAGTGTAATGAGAATGGTTTCATTTTCGCACAAGCTTGAAACATGGAAACTCTATATGAAATTGGTTTCATTTTTTCACAAGCTTGAAACATGTGGAAAAACTATGCTTGGAATTACTTTACATTCCCCGAGCATGGTAACTCAAATCGAGGTACATGCCCCCAAGCTTCATTTCATTCACCTAAGTAGACTATTGGTTACTAACGTGTGGATGGAGTGAAGGTTCAGTTATGAGGCCAAGTGAAAGACTCGAATGAGATTTTACGAGATCTAATCAAAGACTCGAATTGAAGGGTAACTTGTTTCATTTTGTAATGAGCTTGACACAGTAGAAGAACTATGCTCGTAGAGGCCTATTTCACTTTTTAATGACTTTGACATAGTAAAATAGCTATCCTCATGGAGGGACTATGTTATTTTAGATAGAAGGTTTGCATGGTGTTTTGTCCCCATTTTTTATGAGAGATCTCTAGTGCTGGGCTTTGCCTTTCACTTTGGTGATCCATGGATTAGATTTCTGATCCATGTTTTGTTTAGATCTGATCTTTTTCAATGTAAAGTCATATTCAGAAATTCTTGAATAATATTGCAGATCTGCAACTTAAAACTTAGATCTACTCTTTGTATTGCATGATTTGGTCAAAATCCCAACGAGATCTTGTAAATAAGTCTTTCTAGATTACAGATCTGAAATGGATCTGATGTTTTGTCGACAGATCTGTCCTAAATCTGAGATGTAATTTTCAGCCTCTGCAGCTCCTTAAAATAATGTTGTTAATCCATTTTACAGTTTATATATGTGTTGCAGCCTTCATTTCTAAATATTTCTTGCTCTACTGCCTCTTGTATTCTGCTGTATAATGTAATAGCATCATTGTAATTCTGATTTTCTTCTATATAAAGATAATTTGATATTATTTTATGGCCTCCTACTCATGCTTTCCAAGACTATGTTATTTCTGAATAATTTTGTTGTGCATAGCTGCAGCCCCTCTTCTAGGGTATTTTTCAGCTAGACTATGTGGTGGGAGATCTGTTTACCACCCCTAGTTTGATTTGTTTTTTCTCCCCTTTTGGATCTAGAGTCCAGATCATCTGATCTAAAGGATCCAAGGGCTGTAAATTTTTTTTCTATGCATCAATCTCCCAAGAGTGCGTTATTTCAGCAGGCTTGTTGTGCCATTCCAATTTTGGAATATTACAGTGGTATCAGAGCTCCTTTCTTCGCATAGCCTGTACTTTCATTGGAGAACTACAACCATGTTGCATTCAGAAGAAGATGAACCTGTTACTGAGAGAGAGAAGAGGTATCAAAACATAAGTCACAAGAATTTTGATTACACTACTGTTGATCAAAACAAGGGTAAAGCCCCTAAGACTACAAGTGATAAATAAGGAGAAGATTTTGCAAGAACTCTTTTGGTGGCCATGCAAGATCTTGCCAAAGAGATAAAAGAGATGATGATGGATAGAATGATGGAATCTCCTGGGATATTTCATCATGGGGAAAGCTCTGACATGTCTTACCACTTGACTGGTCAACTAGAACCAGCCATAAGCCCCACAAACTCCACAACGCTCGACTATGCCTACCTTCTTGGCTGTGGAGAATGAAGAAACACAAGAGCAAGCATCCCTTGAAGACTACTTTGTGGAATATGAGTCTCAGAATCATAGATTTAGAGACTACTTGAGTTTCCAAGAGTTTTGTCACCTCAAGGACAAAATAACACCAGGGAAACAATATAGAGATGGTGGGTTCTTTCACAATCATGATAGACACCACTCTATGGGTAGATTATTTTTTCCCAAGTTTGATGGGTGATCCTCTAGTTCTGCCAAGGCATGGGTAGAAAAGCTGAATATCTACTTTCAATTGAACAATGTCCCTGATATTGAAGCCATCAATATTGCAGCGCTACACTTTGAAGGTGAAGCACACAATTGGTGGTTCAATGGGTTGTCTAGATTGGGCCATGCCAATGTGACTACCTAATATGAATTCACTAGAATATTGGTGGAGAGGTTTGATAGAAAGGATCCATAAGAACCTTTCATGAGCCTTGCAAATTTAAAGCAATCAGGAAATGTAGAAACTTATATCTCTAAGTTTCTGAGATTATCTATTATGGTTCCTGATCTATCTGTAGCAAGGAGGGTGTACATGTTCATCGATGGCTTGGATGAACCTTTGGATGAACCTTTGCATGGGTTGGTTAAATCTACCAAGCCCACCATTTTGCATGATGCCATTGAGAGGGCTAGAGACCTCCAATATTCCTTGCCAAAAGCAAAGGCAACTTTCCAGAGCAAAGCCCCTCACTTTTCTAAAGGGGAGGAAGAAAAAGCTGCTCCTTCGAAGGAGATATCATTGAAGAAGCCTCTTGATATTGAACTTAGGAGGGATCTGAGAAGTAAGAGAATATTTTTCAATTGCCAAGGGTCATGGGCACCTGGAAATATATGTGCTTCTAGGAAAGCACACTACAAAGAGGTCTTCTCATATTTTGAGGAGAAAGATGAAGATAATGAACTAAGGAGGGGTCACATGGCTAATGATGTTGAGGGAGATCCAACACCATCCAGAGATGGGGATGGAGCCTTTGCTCCAACAGGTGGAACTCTTGCATCCTTGAGAGGAGTGCCTAAGTACTTGAACCTAAGAGTACAAGGTTCAATCATGAATCATAGGGTATCTGTGCTGATTGACAGTGGGGCAACCCACAACTTTATTGATGCTCATCTTGTGCAGAGGAGAGAAATCCCCACTGATACTGTTGAGGGGTTCTCTATTTTTTCCTAGTAGATAGGACAATGTAATGAATGTAATATTTCCTATCACTCTTAGTTACTATGGGGTCCTGCACTTTGGTTGATCACTTTTTTGTAGTTGACATACTAGACACCAATATCATTTTGGGTGTCCAATGGTTGATTACATTGTGGAAGGTCACCACTGATTGGAAGGATTTGCAAATGGAGTGGGTGGACATGAAGAGTGGTAAACCCCAAATGATCCAATGCATGCATACTTATCCTTCACCTAGCACTTCCACACAAACAACATAGATGGATTTGTGCAGCGGAAGCAAGGATCTCACAGTCCCTTCACCGATGTTCATGAGCTTTCTGCATAGGACATTCATATATAGTGGCAACCCACCTGGAAGGCCACCAAATTCAAATCTTGTGGGGAAGGCCTCACAAAGTGCTACTCCAAACATAGATCAAAGAGGGATTAGGGCAATGGAAGACCAAGATACAATGTTGGCAGGCTTGGGACAACTCAAGAGTAAGGGGGATCTTCTCCCTTCACCACTATCACCCCCTCTCATTTCCAGATCTGCGTGGGAGGAGGAGAATGGGAGGATCTGCCTTCCAACACACATCTTTGGCATTGGAAATGTCAGAGAAGAGATCAGCAGCATGACAGACGCTTCCATGGAGGTATCATCAGCGTTGTCTTTGTTGAGCAGTGTCTATCTGTACTGGAAATCTCAACTGCTTGTAGAGTATTCCAAAAATCTCCACACCGGTATGATAATAGATGACCTACAACAAGAATAGGGATATTTAGTCCAAGGGGGAGTCATCTATTTTCATGGTAGGGTCTTCCTGTCTAGAGCTTTTAAGCTCAAGCAGAAGATACTACAGAGGGCACACAAAGAATTCGTCCTCAACCATATGTAGTCCATGAATATCCACACCCTGATCATGAGGAGGTTTGATTGGGAGGGGATGAGAGAGGACTTACATCAAAATTTTCAAGAGTGAATTAGCTATGGATGATTGGGGCAGCCAATGGACTCTTTGCAAGATTCATTTTATCCAGTTCTTCCTTTTCTTGAGAAGAGGGGAATGCTCATGCACAACTCCATGTCTATGAAGAACTATGATGGTAAAGGATATGATCATGCCAAGAAAGTTTTATTTTCCGATCTATCACATTATTTTACCATGTTTTTGTAGGATATGACTCCTAAATGGGGTGAGAGATCGTGTGGATCTCATATCTTTTTGAGGGCCAATAGAAATTCTAAAGTTGGCCACTCCCTTGTGCAAACGAAGATTCGTTTTCATGATGGGTGTTTACCAAAGGCACCAAACATATATGATATCTCCAGCTATGTTGAGATGACTTATGCAGAAAATGTGTGGGGGAAATGCCACTTTCCACACCTTGATATAATGCAGGCAGGAGATGCACTGCACTGACATCACATGTGGGAATTTGACCCACCTCTTCAAGGTCAAATTTCTATTTGCATATATGTAGTTTTTCTCCCATACTTGGGTGACATAGCTATACTATTTTTGGGATTGTATGGAGGAATTATGGACAATTTGCATGTACCAGATGGATTTGAACTTCTCTATGTGCCTCATGCTACATGTTTTAGAGAAAGAATTGCTCCATCCATGTTTATTTATGTTGAATTTTTCACTCCTTGTGGGATGGACTATGCACATCTTATGTTGACCTTGGAGGAACACTTCCTAATGTATTGGCTTAATGAGAACTTGGCTTATAATGAGGACTTGATCATTGATGATGTCATCAATGGAGGAGGGGAAGGACTACAACTCTCACCTTATCAGTTGCTTGAGGACAAGAAACATTTTGGAGGGGAGGACTGTAATATTCCTACTTAGCCTGAGCTAAGAGGAATATGCATTTTTGTTTTACTTTCTGTTGCATGAATAAATGAATAAAGGAGGACATGTAAAACTCCTGAAAAGAATGAATAAATCAATGCCCATATGAACAAGGATAAATCAGGGCCATGTAAATAAATCACTTGTAGGTGTGAAAGGGGTTTGAGGTGTGAGGATGGGTCAACCTTCATGAAATCTACAGTGTTGTCTAGATTCAATGTACCTCATGAAGGGACAACGCAGTTCTAGAAGGAGGCCCCTCATGTGAAATGATCTAACTCATCAAGGCGGTTTAGCGTTTGCAAAGGCTCTCATATTATAAAGGGAAGGGGAAGGCAACAAGAGAAGGTTGTTGATTGTCTATATTTCTGAGTATCTTTTCTATTTAGACAAATACTATTCTCTGTTGTTTAGTGGAGAATTTTGTTGCTTATCACTTGGAGTTCCTATGCAGGGATTTCACCTCTTTCATTGAGGATTCTTGGAGGATTTTTTTCTGATCTGGTCCACTATCAGGCTTGGGGCAGAGCTCTACTTTCAACTGCAACGCAGATCCAGTGAGGGTTTTTTTTCTTTTGTAGGTTGCGGCAAGTGGAACTCTAGATCTGCAAAGATCTAGCTTGTATTGGAGCCTCTTCTTTGTGAGTGTGTCTTTTAACCTCCTAGAAGAGTCCATCCACTATTTGAGCTTCATATTTGTATCTTGGCATCAGGCCATCACTGTTATTGAAGCTACAGTGCAGTTTTCCTTGAGGGACTACGTTATTTTCGGTAGAGGGTTTGCAGAGTGTTTTGACCCCATTTTTGATGAGAGATCTATGGTACTGGGCTTTTCCTTTCACTTTGGTGATTGATGGATTAGATTGCTAATCCATGTTATGTTTACATCTTATCTGTTTCAATGTAAAGTCATCTTCAGAAATTCCTAAATAATATTACAGATCTGCAACTTAAAACTCAGATCTACTCTTTGTATTGCATTATTTGGTCAAAACCCCAAGGGGATCTTGTAAATAAGTCTTCCTAGATTACAGATCTAAAATGGATCTAATGTTTTGTCCACATATTTGTCCTAGATCTGAGATGTAATTTTCAGGTGTTTTAGCTCCTTAAAATAACGCTACTAAGCCATTTTACAGTTTATATATGTGTTGCAGCCTTCTTTTCTAAAGATTTCTTACTCCACTACCTCCTGTGTTCTAATGTATAATGTAAGAGCATCATTGTAATTATGATTTGCTGCTGTATACTCATAATTTGATCTTATTTTATGGCCTCATGCTCATGCTTTCCAAGACTGCATTATTTCTGAAGAATTTTGTTGTGCATATCTACAACCCTTCTTGTAGGGTGTTTTTCAGTAGACTAGGTGGTGGGAGATCTATTTACCACACCTAGTTTGATTTGCTTTTTCTCCCATTTTGGATCTAGACTACATATCTTCTAATCTAAGGGATACAAGGGCTGTAAAATCATTTCTTTGCATCAATATCTCAGGAGTGCGTTATTTCAGCAGGCTTGTTGTGCCATTCCAATTTTGGAATATTACACTCGAAACCATGGGGGTCGAAAATAACCAAACTAGAAAACCAATGGTTAATCTCGAGAGGGAAAAAGTTTCCATATAGGGAGCACCAAAATTTCAAAAAGGTGGAAAAGGACGAGGATTCTCATATGATGGGATTCCTTGATTGGTAAACTTAGGAACTATTGCGATTAATCCCAACCTAAGATCGACTAAGGAGTTGCGTATGAGCATAATGTTCTCATTTAAATTAAATTTTAGAAATTAAACACAAAATAAACCAAAAGGGGGTTTTTGTGGTGGATTTGACTCAAGGGTGTATGAAATCACACCATTTTAAGGGTTGTTGTCTACCCCTATAAACTATTGGTAACAGGTAGAAAGTAGTGGAGCTCAAAAGCATATAATCTAGAGGAAAAAATATGCGAATGTATGCTCAAAGTAAACTAAAACTAAAACAAAAATATATAGAAGCTATTGAAGAGATTCGAAACAATAATAATGAAAACGATAGTTGAAAGGCCTCTTCTTATTAAATGTTTGGTATGGAGAAGAAATTTTATGCACTTGCCAAAGGGCCCCTAGAAAATGGTTCTACGTCCCAATGCAAGGATGTTGTTTTCCAAGCTCTGCATCTGATGCAGTCTCCCTCTCTCTCCGCTATGATGGACTAGGATTGTTGGGTGGCCAACAATTGAGTCCACTCTATCTCTAGCTCCAGGTCACACACTACTGGTATTTCTCGGGAAATTCTGGCCAGCATAACAATGTGATCACCCATTCTTCATCTCTTGGTGGCTTTATATAGGGAGTTTCAAATCCTCCTTCCCTCCCTTGGTACATGAGGGATGGTGACCCAAGGGAGAGGTATGATTCCATTGTGTGCTCCAAATATTTCTTTGTGTGCTCACATAGTGTCTAAGGAGGCGCTTGTGGCTGTGCTTAGGCGGCTTCATATAAGGAGTAACTTTCCTTTTCTTTGTGTGGTCCCAGAAAGCAACATTTTTCCATTTCCAAGAATGCGTGCTTATTGGGAAAAAAGGCGGATAAAAGGCGCTCTTATCGAAGGATTAAGCGCGCAATTTAGCATTTAAGACTAGTTCAAATCTGATTTTCTCAAAACCTTAGAGATTTTAAATACTTTCTTGATTCCATAATGTCTTCCTACCCTGTAAATCCTTAGGCTTGAAATTAATTAATGTCGTCTTCTTCTATACGATTTTCTAGTGTTAACATTTTCCCCTTAATGTGTGTAGTCTATGGAAGGATTGTATAGCCGAAATACACTATAGTTTCTTTTATGTATCGTGCGCAGAGAGAGAGAGAGACCTACATGAATCTTGGAATTGACAACACCTTGCACCGTTTCTGAGATGACCATGGCCTAAGAGACCCCTGCAAGCAAACAAAATATACATCATATATACAAATTTTCAATGAGGTGGGTTTGTCCCATGCTCGTTATTCTATGGCTAGTTAAACAAAATTGATAGATACATGTGTTGTTTGTGTCAATACTATGGTAGTGATGCTGGCAGTTGTTGATGACGACTATTTATGCCCTCAGGGGTGTTGTTTCTTTGACGATAGGTGGAACATGGTACCCATATGCGTAACCTTAGTATGGCATATAACTTCCCAATGTACGCATATGTACTGGTTGGGACCTTCCTATGTAAGCATTGTTGACAGAGACACTTATGGAGGCACAGGTCTTCGATGGATCTGATCAAAGTGACATGGTTGTAAGGTACAATACCATCGTGACATGAAAGCTTTTGTTGTAGTCGAGTTTCAGGAGGATCAATGACATATGTGAATAATGATGTCTCCGACAGTGCCAGCCGAGGATACCCCCTTGCATGGGGACGGGTGATCCAAGGTACCACTTCCTTTTTGGAAAAGAGGTGCCGAGGTCGACAAAAAGGAAGCCTTAACCGAACCATGGGTCACCGACCTGAGGGATTGGGGACCTGGATATTATGGGTTTAATATAGGCATGTTGGTGAGAGGTGTCTGAAAATGGAAGATGGGGATTCAGTGGCCCAAGGTCGGAGTATACTTTAGCAGCTTGGTGGCAGTCATAGTTTTTTATGAAGGGAAAATCCCTGGAGTCGGTAGGACTTCCAGGGTGGGTGTGGACCAGCTATGAATGTCGTGATGGTTCTTACATGTGGGTGACATACTCTTACAAAGGGTAATGAGAGACTACTGCAGTGGGGGAAAAGATGAAATATGAGGGCGAAGTGGCGAAGTGCATCATTTGCGGTCTTTGTACCATTACCAAAAGAATAAAATAATGAGGTTTGGTTTGTACAAAACACAAAGATGAGTACCCCAAAACATGAAAGGGTTCTCTCACTGGAGGTGTGAAGACGATGTTTTGTTGGTGGTGGGGGTCCCATTTGTTGGTCTCATGTGCGGGGTTGATGAAGCGGATGAAGAAATGTCATAGATGGGATTATGCTGATGGAGGTATGGTGAGCCAAATGTGATGTGTGGAGGTGCGCTTTCAATCTTCTTGTAAAACCTGGTCATCCGAGAAGGGGGTTTTTTAGTTTGAATGGTAAACTTGACCTTATGCATGATGAATGGATGGGTACGAGGTGCTTCCCGGACTGAATTGGTATGGCCATGGCATCACTGTTGCTATGATATATTGTCTAATTTTGGTGATGAGCGCCATTGAGGGGAGGCTCTACTAACCAACATGGATGTTTATCATGTGAAGGGTGAGGTGATGATAAACACGGTTGGGTATCAGGGTCCTATGGTTTATTTATGATGGAGAAATGATGTGAGGATATGCAAAGTTTTGTGGGATTCTATCATGCTGAGGGTAGAATGATAACTACTTTGGGACTTTTAGTGGATGGTGTTGTAAGTGGTTTGCAGGTTCTTCCTGCAAAAACAACTACCTCAAGTGAAAGCATCTTCTTTTCATCAGATGTTATTGAAAGACATGAGCTTTAGAAAGGAAGATGGGAGAGGGCATACTTATCGGTGCTGAAATTTTATTTTTCATGGAAAGTGGATGTGTGGCATCGATTTCATTCATCATAGCATGTTGATGATGGTGCAACTTACGGTTTGTAGAATGGACCTTCTGATCTCCTGTTATGGACCTCCGAAGTTCTTGAACAGGGTGATAAGTATGAGCTCATGGCCCTAATCCTATTCATTTGTACTTGCTGATTTTTGGGATATTAGAGGTGCTTGCAGAGCCTTTCCTGTCGTTGTGGTCAGCCTATGTACCAGGGACTAGCTATATTATGCTAAGGTAACTTTCATGACGTCCTGCATTATAATTTCTTCAGTTTGATGGTGCTGGCTCAGAGTGACATTTGCCCTAGATTGCATAGGCGATCTAGGAAAAAGAGAACCTCCTTTGTGCACAATTCTGAGGGACAGGCACATGAGGGCACGTTGTTCCCTTATTTTTGCATGCAAAGGCATGTTTGTGAATAATACAGGTGTGCGAGGGAGCGCCTCTCTGAGGGACAGGTGCGCAAAGGCCATAATGACATAAAATTTTGGTTTTTTGTCTATTTTTTATGCTTTTCTCTATACTGATGGGTTCCAGTGTTGCTAGTAGGTTAGTGTGGAGAGAGAAAGATTGGCCCGAGATCCAGACCGCTCTAGCGTTAGAAATACTGAGAGGGGGGTGAATCAGTATTTCTTTTCAATTGTTAATTTTACCAATTAAATCACTTATATTTAGAACACAAAATGAACAATGATGGAATACATACTTTTATTAATTTCTTCTTTACAATAAGGAAAGTAAAATAATGATATAGCGCTCCAACCCTAAATGAAGACTCTAGTCTTCCAGGCTCCAACCCATTTTGTGCCAAGCACCGACTTGGTCTTTCCAAAGCTCCAACCTTGCCAATTTGAGGCACCAACCTCTAGGGCTCCAACCCTCTCTCTCATACAGGCTCCGACCTAGTTTGTTGAGGACTCCAATCCTCTAGGGCTCCAACCCTATTTTCCAAGGCACCAACCTTGTCTCTATGAGGATCCAACCTCTTGGGCTCCAACTCGCAACTTCACTTTGTCAAAATATCTTTGGTCATTCTTCACAGCTCCCAAAGTCTTCTTCAACGAGCCCTGTCAATCTTAGTCTCAACGTCACATTATCAATGAAAAATTTGATCTTCACATGAAATTTTCTCCGCTGTCCTTCATGGTACCTAATAAAATTCTACAATTTCACCCCATGATGACTTTCAATGCATCATGATCTCCAAGGGAGTCTCCAAGACTTCAATCAATGCTTGGTGATGTCTTAAGGTGTCTTTAATCAATTGCACAAGTTCTGCACAAGGCTTTCCAAAAAGCTTCAAGTACAAGGACTACTGCAAACTCTTCTTCAAGGCTTCAAATATGCTCAACAAGTCTCCTCTAACAAGGTTTAATTCTACACAAAATATCTTCCAAGGGTTGTTCTAATAATGGCTTCCAAGACACTTCAACCAAGATGCCTTAAGGTGTCTTCGCAACGTTTCCTCCAAATGCTTCAAGATTTGGTCAAATATCTCTTTCAATAGACTGTAAGATGTTCCTTAAACTATAAGCTTATTCCATAAACTTCTTCAATAGCCTCTTCAAAATTTGCAACCAAGTGACTCCAAGTCTTCTCCACACTTCAGCTCCAAGGATGTCTTCAAGATTTCTTCCAAATGAACCCAAAAATATATTTTATTTGTTCTAGGATTGTCTTCAAAACGTTATGTACAATAAGTCTTCTCTAAAAATGAATTCGATATTGTTCTTCCAAAGTGATTTCACTGTATTATTTCACAATAGGTATACTTCAAAACATGACCCAAATTATGTTTCGAAATATTCCTAGTGTTTGCCTTCAAGGAGGGACAAAGTCTTCTTTCAAAGAAGTGTACGAATTTGAAAACAGCTGCAAGGAGAGGCTAATGACTGCTCCAAAGGTGTTCTCAACTATGTCATAACCATGTTCAAAAACATGCTTTAAAATATCCAATATTATTCACAACTCTTACAGGTTTGCAACCTTTTAAATCAATAGGTATACAACCTTATCACTCCACATGAATCCACACTTCTACTGTTTAATTTGAGCTCATAATTTTCTGTCCGAGGTGTAATAAAGAAAAAAGGTTCTAAGAAAACTATTCAACAAGTGATCCAAACTGTCCTCCACAACTGATAGTTCATCAAACTGCTGCAGTCCGCATTATGTTCAGGTTCTAGCCATTTTGTAAGTTGTTTTAACCCAACAAAGAATTTTTAAGCCCAAAACAGTGTTTAATTTCTGATCCGCTCGGCCCTTCTTCTATCTCTTTTTTCCTGTAATAATTATTCGCCGAATTGATTGTGCAAAATGAGGGTTTAGACTTATATTTATAGTGATTTTCGACTAAGCATGAAGGGACATGTCCCTTGACTGAGAGGCCGATTTGCATGCTAAATTGTAGGTCGGCTCCATGACAGGGTTAATTTTCGTAAGTTAAAAAAATCAATATCTCACAAACTATATGGATTTTTGGGGGGTGTAAGGGCTCATTAGAAAGGAAAAATTATGCCCTAAAAGATGGTATAGGATTCAATTTGGAAGGCTGCCTCTAAGGTGGTAAATTTTTTTTTTCTTTGTGGCTATCCTTTATTTTTCTGTGTAGAAAGTGAATGGGACAGCATGGCTTCTCCTTTGTTTGTCTTTTGCATTGTTTGGCTTATCAGTTATAGGATGATAATGTCATCATGTAGGACCTCCATATCATCATGAAGGTATAGAATTATGTATTCAATAATAGTGCAATAGTATGTCAGAGTGCAACATCATTAGGAAAGTTTCGAGGTAGTCTTCCAGCCATCAAATGAGATCTTCCACATCATCATCTAGTCTTCCAACATTCATCAAGTGTATGACTTCATCAAGTACCATCCAAGTGTATGACATCATCATATGTCATCATCAAGTATCATCCAAGTGTATTGGTTAAGATCTAGCTCATCAAGTGCATTCAACATTGGATCAAGTACTTAGGGCTTCCTTCATTAGTGGTTTCAATTCTTTGTGACTTGACATCTTCATTGATAGTATCCTAATCAACCAAGAGTGATGGCATCATCATCTGGAACCAGGCATCTCAAGAATATTGACATCTCGGTCAATGCCACATTGACATCAATGAAAAACTTGATTAACATCTACCTGCTGATGTTGGGGAACGCTGTTAGTTGACCGCATTGGGCCTTCTAAAATTTCTTGAGAATGACTACCTAGAGTCACAGGACTGCCTATTATGTTACATCATATAGCATTGGCACAGGAGGCGCAACATGTTCGTGTTGCGGGGGATGAACCTGGTGATTTGTCCTGAGATAGATATCTATTTCATGACCCAGTTACTGCCTCAGGGGGAGGCTTTGAGATACCCACTCTCCTCTAGGAGAGTGAACCTAGATAGATTCTAGAGGCGTCATTTTTACACCATTTTTTGGTCATCTAACCTATTATTATTAGATGAACCCAAGTACACCATGTAAGACCAATTTTACCCTAAGTAAAATTGCTTTCACCGTATAAAATAACTCATTTGTTTATATTTCCTGGTCATATTTAACCCAAAACAAGGAACTTAATTAAATAAATCCTTATTTATTTAATTATTACCTAAGAATAAGTTATTTAAATCATTATTTAAATAATATTCTTAGTTAAATCTGACTAAATCATCCATAAATAATTAAATAAGCCATTATTTATTTAATTATATTCCCATCACTTCCCTAAAATGTTAAATAAACCATTTATTCATTTATTATTTATAAATAAAGGAATTGACCCAAGTCAAGAACCCTTTTCCCTCCAAAAAATATAATAAAATATTCCTAAAGGGTGCTTCTAGAATTCGATTAATAATATTTTATTCATGCACCGAGTTCTAGACCGCCCCAATATTTTGTTATAAATAGGAGTATTTTCCCCATTCATTAGTCACCTTCATTGCATTAGATCTCTCTGGATCTACTCTTGGTCACCATTTTCCATTTTTCTTTGTGAACTCCCATTGAGTTCTATGTGTGTTTTTCTACACCACTAAGAGAGAGGAATGCTATATCTAAAACACTGAGGACTTCCAAGAACCCAGCCCACTGAGGAGAACTGGAAAACAGCTTTATTGTTTTCCTCTCAGGTGCCCCATTCTTTAATATAATACAAAATTCTTTTAAATACATTCTTCTTGTCTTGTCCATTGGATTTATGGAGCCATGTTATATTTTATCTGCTTAAAGTCTTTTGTGCTTAGATTTGAATTTGTGCAGCAAAATTAAAGATATTTTGCAGCCATAATCGATGTTAGGGCTATTTGTTATGTGCAGCTAAAGTGATCTTTTACGACGAAAGAATCATACTAACAATTGGCGACTCCACACGGGTTTTCTTTTGCGACCGCTGTCATCTTATCTATTCCTGCATATCCAACTATTTCAGACCCTAGGGTTTCTCTTCCATTTTTTGTTTTTCCTATTTTTATGGTGATTTTCACCCCTAAAACCCTTAAACAGTCAAATTTTTAACCTCTGTGTGTTTCTGGCCTTATTGCGCAGGTGACCGACATCAGCCGCAGCTGAGACGACAATTTTTTCTGAAATCTGCCTCCGAGAGTACCGGAAGTGCAGGTTTCACTTTTTGGGCCAAAAAGTGCATCCTAGGTCGTGGAAAACAGCCCAAAAAGTGCGACCTGAGCGAAAAATAGGTCAAAAACTGCGACCTGGACTTTTTTCTGGAATTTTTCTGAAATTTTTTTGGGTTTTGTCTGAACCTCTGTCAGGGTTGTCTGACCTCCGTTTTCACCTGTTTATACCTATTATTACTCTGTTTTACTCAACTAAGAGGGAATCTTGCCCCTTAGGGCTCTAGTACCCTCCACTTTTTGTGGGAGAGTCTTCGCTATTTCAGAAGTCTAAATTTTCAGAGTTTCAGCCTTATTTTTCTCAGATCTGATACCTCCATTTCAGATCCTTTTAGATCAGCTCTTCTCCCTCTCAAATCACCTCATATCGTTTTGTTTGGGTCCATTTCTAAGGCCACTGCCTTGTCTCTTCTAGTTTTAGTTGATCTCCTCCTTTTTAGCAGCAACCTTGCCTCTGCCTCTTTCTTGTTCTCTGCACCACTTTTCAGCAGATTTCTCCTTTAGATCCGAGTCCCTCCTGACATTTGATCTATTGGCCTCTTTTTAGCATGCTTTGCTTAGTTCTTTCCCTCTTATAGAGTAGTTTTGAGAGACCCGCCTTCTTGGGTTAGATTGATGCATTGGTAGCTGTTCGTTTTATATTCTTTTAGTCTTATTTACTGCAGTTTTCTTTTCAGTTACACAGCACACTTTTTATTTTACTCTCAAAACGTCTGGGTTTAAATAATTAAAATTAACACATGACACACACTTACCCTAAGTGAACAAGCGCCTGGTTACCACCGGCTGGAAAATACTTTAAAAACAATTGTCACTGCACCTTTCTGCCCTTGACCTCCCTTGATTTTGTCTCTCCCTGCCCCTGTCATTTTTTTTTCTTCTTCTCATCATCATTGCGCCCCTAAGGCACCTTTCCCGGAGACTTCTTAGCCTTCACCCTTAGTTTTCGGTTGGTCAACTTGCTCTTTCCCATCGTTGTCGAGTTAGTCCTCCCCCGTGTTCTGATTCTTTGGTTTCTTCCCCTACTTCTGGTTCTCCCCCTGTTACCTCCACCATGTCTGGTCCAGGGCCTAACGCTAGTGGCCACCCCGGCCCTAATGTTGGGACTGTTACTAGTGGAACCGCCACAGGAACGATGTTAGTTGGCCTGTTATGCCAACCAAGCTCCCCTCCAACATTCCCAAGTTTGCAGGCCTTGCTGGAGAAGATCCCTCCAACCATATCTAATCTTTCCACATGTGGTGTTCATCCCATTCTATTATTGAGGATTCCATCCATCTTAGATTGTTCCAACGCATGCTTACAGGCGCAACTTCTAAGTGGTATGTTGATCAGCCCACTTCCTCTCATACCACCTTTTCGACTCTTGCCCGGGCTTTTTTATCTTACTTCCAGCTTCCCCTTTAGTTATGACACTGGTATCGAACTTTTGACTTCTTTCCATCAATCATCTGCTACCCGCCTATCCGATCATGTCCAGGAATGGCGGCGAAGAAAGAGCCTATGTCAATCTCCTACTTCGAAGACCGTGTCTATATGGACTGGTTCCTTAGATCTCTCTTGCCACCTATCGGGAAAGATGTCGCATCGCATTTTCCTCAAACCGAAGAAGCTTCCCTCCAAATGACGTTAAAATATGACCTGATCTACGCTCAGATGGGATATGTTTATACTGTTCTACCTGATCTCCCCAGGCCCAGTAATGGCCATGCTCTGGGGACACCTCATGCCGCCAAAAGTATCTCTCATCCATCTGCTCAACCTCCCATGAGCTATGGTTTTCCTGGGGGAGGGGGCACCACTTCCTACCTTTCTCCCCCTCCCAGTAGCATGCATCCAGGATCTGGCATGCCTCCTCTTTCTGCCCAACCCCCTGTTTACCACAGTGTTACCCAACCTCATTATCATCCATATCCACAGCCTAGTGCTCCAACTCCTCTAGCATTAGCACCCCTGTCTCCCTTGTCTTCTCAAACCCTGCAATAGCAGCCACCACCCCCTCAGGGGTAGGCGTATACCCAACAGAGCACGACCAATCCTTTCCCACAGCAACACTTCATGGCTACCCAACCACCTCACGGACCAGTAACCACACAACCTCCTCCATCTGGTACCTCTGATTACCAGATCCTCATGATGAACTCTGACCACCCTATAACTGTCAATCTTAACCTTCACACTCAATCCTGTCGACACCCCCAGCCTCCTGCTCCATCTGTCCCCGAGTCACCTTCTTCAGGTTCTACAGAGCCTCTTTCAACAACTAATGGTCCCGTGCATATCCCTCTTCCCAACATCGAGGTTCATACCAAGATTCCTAAGGGACCATTACGTCGAAATGCTGCTTCTGACCAAGCTACCCATTCGTTTAGCATAGTAGATGAGCTGGCCCAATCTCCTCTTACCATTTCAACGCTGGAACTCCTCCAGTCATGCCCCTCCCAAAGAAAAGCTCTACTATCTGCCCTAGGCGTTGTAGATCCAGTAGATGCCCAATTGATTTTTTTCGATGCCCATCAGTCAGAGTCTCCTCCTCTTCCTGCTTCCGTAGCTTTCCAAATCTTAGTAAAAATCCGAAACGCTAACATTTTATGGTGCATCATTGACGAGGGGGCATCCACCTGTGTAATGTCCGCTTCAGTTTGGAAACAACTCGGATTTCCTGAACTGGCCCCTTCCACAATCACCCTTCGTGCGTGGGATGGCCATGCCTCCCAGCCCATTGGCCTCTTCCGTAACTTTCCTATCACCCTTGCGGGCTAGAATTTTTGTGTCAACGTTGAAGTTATCGATGCCCCTCTTGACTATAACATTCTTTTAGGGCGTAGTTACACCTATGCTATGTCTGCCGTCCCATCCGCAGTCCACCGCAAGATGTTTTTCCCACATAATGGAAAGATCGTCACCATCGACGAGTTGATGTATCATGAACCAAAATCTCAGAATTCCCCTGAGTCCACCATCTCTACTGTCACCAACAAGCAAGCTGTTGATTCTTTGACTAGTGTTTCCCTTGGTGTCTACAAATACTCCTTGCTTGGAACTTTCCCAGGTCCTCCCCCTCCTTCTGTCTCTGATCCCAGCTTGGCGAATGTTTGCATGATGCAATCGTCCCAGGCCAACCTTCATCAGCCCACTTTGGCTAGTCAACAACCTCCATATCACCCAATGCAACCCGCTCCTAGCCCTTCGCCTCAGCCAGTCAGACCTCCACCTTCTGACACTTCCCCCACTACTAATACCCCTGCGCCTCTCTACCCTCCTGGGTCGGTTCCACCAGGTCTCAACCATCTTAGAGCCATCCCTCCTGGCCTTTACTTCGCTGGTTAGATACCATTCCTAGCTCCCCCACCAGGATTGTACATGGTACCTATCATGGCCACCCTCTCTCTTCCTAACCTGACCCTTGGGATTTCTGTTTGGTATCTTGACCCTCCAGCCGCTACCTCGCCTGGTCAACCCAAACCTTATCTCGCTTTGACCCCGGTTCAACCAGTCCCCATGACTTCTCCCACTGCAACAGTGCCTCAGTCACCTCAATAGGACCCACCTCCCGTTGCGACCACTTCGGGTAAGAATGGCAAAGCCTACAGGGGGGCATCAAAGGACAAGGCTGCCCCGACAACCCCTACCCCTCCTCGACCTCCAAAGCATACCATCCAATGTGCTTTTTGTGATGTTTTCAGCCATGCCACCCATACCTGTCCTAAACTGCCTCATCTCAAGCACATGGTTAACATCGCATTCCCTGAGTCCATGGTCCCGGAAGCCTTTGTTCCTTCCGCGACTGTGGCCAAGAACCCCAAGAATATTCACACCAACCACCCTGTGCTTTGTGTGATATCCATGGCCATTACACCCACCTTTGTCCCCGCCTCAATGACTTCTACTCCTCTCTAGCCACGGTCTGCCAATTCGAGGCCAAGCGCAATGAGTCCTGATGTCACGATGATGGAGCCTTCATCCACCATTTTCTACCTATCATCATCCATGAGACCCTCGAGGAACATTCCCTCTGAATCTTCCCCTGTTGTTTCACTTAACCTTCCTTCTGCGATCACCTTGGGCTCAACGTCGGTAGATCCTTTATCTGCCTACTCTTCGATCACCCCTTGTGATGATGTGCATGTGAAGCTCTCTTCTCATGATGATGCGTTAGGTAGCTTCGTTGCGTCAGGTGGTCTTTCTTCCACTAGTCACCCCATCTTCTATCACAATGATGACATTATGGAAGGAATCATCTCTCGTGACTCTATCTATTCCCCCTTACATCGAAACCATGCATTTGAACCACATACACCTTGTGGCCATTACATTGCAACCCAATGTTTGGGTAAGGGGGCACCCCTATTTGAGAGACCATGAGAAGTAATTCTCCACAAATCTCCTAGTGTATCTGGTCATGCCAACTCTAGTACCATTATTCTTCCACACTTAGAAGAACCTCTCGAGTCCCATACCACTTCAGATCACTCTCGGGATGATACCCCTTATCGTTCCTTCATTTTACATTCGCAACCCAGTATTTTAGACATTGTTGTTGACCAACCTATAGGCTTTCTAAGAGAGCATCAGTTCATTATCTCCAAATCCTCTGTTTGGGATAGTGGCACCAGGTATGCCAACCCAGAAACTTAAAGCCCATTTGATTCATGTATGCAGTACTAAAAGAGATTGGTAATCCTCCATTTCCTTTCTTAAACTACATACCCATAACGAAAACAAATGGCACACCATATCATTAAAATGTGTTTAGATTCCCCTTTTTTTTGCTACATACATTTTTGCATAACCACAACATGCTTGGGGGCACCTATGCCCCTCAACCATAAAAATCCCAGATCTTAGCCAACAACAGCACTGAAACCCCCTTTCTCTGATAAGTCGCACTTTTCAAGTCATTTCCTGGGACACGTCACAGTTGTCTGCCCAATACCTACTGCCCAGGTCACAGAACAGACCCTAAAAAGTGTGACCTGGCCTGTTCATGAGCTTTGGGTACCTTTTAGTTTTCAGTACCTTGCTACTTCACCAGGACACATTTTTTCCACGAAGAGTCTATTCACCTCTCCTACAAATCGGATTTTCTCGCTTACAACACATGTCATTGGGGGCACCACCTTGCCTCTATACTCATTCTTGTTCGTGTCAATTTCCGTCATGAGATGCCATTTTGTATTCATGCTCTTTATGGTCACCCTTGGATCATCCCCCATTTCATTATCATCATTACTGTTCATCTGTTCATCGCTCTACTATTTTCCCTCGTGCCTTAGTTTGGGTTCCATTATTACCTCAACTATGGCGGACCTACTTCGATCGACATCAGCTCATTTACTCCAGAAACCAGGTCTAGGGGGCAGTGTACCTTGGTCCCAGCTCTTCTCAGCATGATCGTGATCTATAAACTTGATGGTCCAGTGATGCCGCGACAGCTATTGGTGCTTCCCAGGCATGTGTGAGATGTCTCAACCCTCATGAGGGGGTGGCCCGACAGGTAGCCCCCCACATGCCCGAATGAATTCTTCATTTACGCCCTTGATACAACTCCTCTCATTTGATGATATTGGCCTCAACCACTTGCAGCACCTCTTTGATTTGCACGCATAAGTCAGATTTTGCGAGCCCTTCCCCTCGTGTAGGGGGCATTTGGGTGTATTTATATCTCATGTACTACCATATTATTGTATAAGTCCTGATGATTATTCCAGGCATCGCATGTATGTGGGATTCCTCATGTTATTTATCTAGCTCATGTTTCGGCCAGCACCTGCTTCATTATTGCATTCCGTGGTTTTCCGGGCGCCTTATTCTTTGTACTTTGTCTCGGCGGGCATAGGTATGCCTCCCCTGCCACCTTTAGCACAGGTACCACTTCATAAACTAGAGACTTGTTGCACCTGTAAGTCTCATCTCCTCAAGGTCTAGTCCTTTAGCACATAAGACAACCTTACATTTCTCTCTCTCACTTCCCTCTCGATATCTAGTGATTGAGTTCTTACAACGTACTTCGGTCATATGATTTTCTCCTAACACTCGTACGTTGGGGGGCAATCTGTTACACCATTTTTTGGTCATCTAACCTATTATTATTAGATGAACCCAAGTACACCATGTAAGACCAATTTTACCCTAAGTAAAATTGCTTTCACGATATAAAATAACTCATTTGTTTATATTTCCTGGTCATATTTAACGCAAAACAAGGAACTTAATTAAATAAATCCTTATTTATTTAATTATTCCCTAAGAATAAGTTATTTAAATCATTATTTAAATAATATTATTAGTTAAATCTAACTAAATCATCCATAAATAATTAAATAAACCATTATTTATTTAATTATATTCCCATCACTTCCCTAAAATGATAAATAAACCATTTATTTATTTATTATTTATCAATAAAGGAATTGACCCAAGTCAAGAACCCTTTTCCCTCCAACAAATATAATAAAATATTCCTAAAGGGTGCTTCTAGAATTCGATTAATAATATTTTATTCATGCACCGAGTTCTAGACCGCCCCAATATTTTGTTATAAATAGGAGGATTTTCCCCATTCATTAGTCACCTTCATTGCATTAGATCACTCTGGATCTACTCTTGGTCACCATTTTCCATTTTTCTTTGTGAACTCCCATTGAGTTCTATGTCTGTTTTTCTACACCACTAAGAGAGAGGAATGCTAGATCTGAAACACTGAGGACTTCCAAGAACCCATCCCACTAAGGAGAACCGGAAAACACCTTTCTTGTTTTCCTCTCAGGTGCCCCATTCTTTAATATAATAAAAAATTATTTTAAATACATTCTTCTTGTCTTGTCCATTGGATTTATGGAGCCATATTATATTTTATCTGCTTAATGTATTTTGTGCTTAGATCTGAATTTGTGCAGCAAACTTAAAGATATTTTGCAGCCATAATCGATGTTAGGGTTATTTGTTATGCGTAGCTAAAGTGATCTTTTACGACGAAATAATCATAATAACAGTCATTATGGAGGGGTGCCTCTCCCCAAGGGATGCATCAGCATTGCATCAGTGACAGATGTGGCAAAGAGGTGTGCTCTGGCGGTGATTTTACAATTGGCTAGGTCGGTCGCTCTGCATCGGGAATCGGACCCTCAGGTTGGAATTTTCCACCGGTTGAGATCCGGGCATTTCTTTGACTTTTCCTAATTCTACTTTGATGGTATTGCATCGTAATTGAACAAGGTCCAATTTAGATCAAAGTCATTTGCATATGATAGCATATTATAGAGCATCATGTATGAGCGAGTGGTGCTACTTAGGCGGGTGGTGGCGGCACCGATTTGGGGACCTACAAGTATGTATTATATTTTTCTACATTTTTTTGAGTATTTATGTACTTATTTGCTTTTTTATTGACACTTAAATTATTTCTGTTACTCGTGTAGATGTTGGCGAGGTAGGTCGCCCAGTGGCCCGAGTATTGGGTCATGAGCCTCAGCTACGACCTCGAGGTGGTCAGAGAGGTGGTGGTGCAGGTGGACTGAATGGTGGTGCCGATGGACCTGGCAGAGATGGTGCTGGCCCTTTTGGTGAGGGGAGTAGCTCGGCAGTAGTAGAGGTTGCAGATAAGCGAGCTCATGCTGATGCGGCTGTTGCACGTAATGCAGTATCGACGGCTTAGGTGGCCGCTCTTGAAGACTTCCGGGGTCGAGTGGACCGCTTGACCCAGGGTATGCCTACTCGAGGTTTCATGGACGACTTTAAGGAGGTTTGGTTAGAGATGGTGATGGCCTGCAAGAGGGATTATCGGCCCACTCTACGTCGGCTGACGATCACGGTGGCGACAATAGCTCCGGTGGTGGTACTAGGAGCAGTGGTGTGTCTAAGTGCTCCCCTTGAGGGGGCACCCCCCTAGAGTAGTTTTTTACACAAGGAAAGCACCCGTTATGAGGATTCTTCCCTTATTTTTGACGACTTTTATATCTTTGGGCTAGCCAGTGGGATAGCGACACTATTTTTGTACTTAGATACACATATGTTTTGATATATATATATGAGAGATGTTTTTTGTGGCTCTACATGATGTATCACCTGTTTTAGCTTTTGTGTTGTGTTATTCTTATGGATGCCTATATTTTTGGTTTTTATGTATGATGGTTTATTCGAGATTCATTCCA
The DNA here is from genome assembly GCA_034641835.2 of Pinus albicaulis. NCBI lineage: Eukaryota > Viridiplantae > Streptophyta > Pinopsida > Pinales > Pinaceae > Pinus > Pinus albicaulis. The sequence continues at coordinate 603,912,524 of CM076579.1, read as the reverse complement.
GTTCAGGATATCGTTAGCTATGCGATGAGCTGTTTGGTTTTGATTCCTTGATACATGTGGAAATGTAATGTAATCAAATTGTCTGCTTAATCTTTTGGCATGCAAATATTTTCTAAACAGGTGTGTGTCTCTGGTCTCAAATTTTTGGTTTAGCTGTGATACTACTAAGTGGGAATCAAGGTAGATATGCATACGACGAATGCCCTGGTGGAGGGCGTCGCACATAAGTCCAATGACGGGGTCATATTCTGCTTGATTTTTTGTTGCTGAACTGATACATGCACCATTTGAACATAGTGGCGATTGGTCACGGTGGTAAATGACCCAGGCAGCGGAGGCTAAATTTTGGGACCATCTTGATGCTCCATCATCAAATCCAAAATAGGGTTTGTTTTGGTGATCCATGGTGATACTTCTAGCATTTTAACTAAGTCTTTCGAGTCAAAAATTTTGAGTGGGTGGGTTTTTGTGTACTCTAACTCTAGGGGAAAGGTTTGTTGGGGCCCTTATGGGTAGAACTTCTTGAGCTAAAGGCCGTTGATGGGGTTAGTGAGGCAAGTCCTGTCTGGTTCTGTCAAGATGTATGCCCCCTATCAGAGGCAATGTTTGATGATATAGGGTCATTTCCACAAGGTTTTGAAATTTCCTGGCCCTAAGGCCTCTTTTTCGACATCATAGTGGAGGACTAATTCTCCCTCGGTGAATGAGTGAAGGGTGATGTGGCGGTCGAATGAAGCTTTAACCCTTTTCTTGTGGGCCTCGTTATGCTGCAGCGACTATTGTCGATTTTCATCAACAAGCTCTAGTTGTACTAGGCATTGCTCCAGAGGCTAAGTGTTATTAAGGAGTTCGATGACAACATGTAAATTTTGGATTTTTCAAAAATCAATGCAAAAGCACAAGGTACCTTGGTTTTTTGTGACAGGAATATGGTGGAAATCCTGGGACAAGTTTGAGGCAGTAATACTATCACCAATATGAGCAGATACAAATTGTATATGGTGGATTGTGTCATCGGTGTTTAGCGGGGGCAGAATCTCCGTAATGGAATTCTGTATGGGCACAAGGTTGGGTTCCCCGCTAGGATGGTTGATTTTCGGTAGGTGGAAATTGTGCCTCCCACAGAGGTGCCTAAATGTTTCCATTAGTGGGCATGACTATGGTGTGTGATTTTGGCCAATGCAGATGGTGCATGGTGTGACTGAGCCAATGGAGTAGATGTTGCGGGATTATACACTACTCATTGTTCCTGACATAGATGCTTGGAAAGGGCCGGTTATAGAAGAGGTTGTCTTCTGTCTACATTTCCATATCGTTTTCTTAGACTTGTATTCCTCTTTGGTGGAGTGTAGACTTAACGTAGCTCGTTCCTCTCTCAGCTTGGGGAGATGTACACACTTAAATGTATGATGAAAGTGAGACAAAATTCGGCAATAAGTGCGCGTGATCTTCTCTTGATTGGAAAGAATTTTCTAAGGGAGAGAAGAGACTATGCGGAGAATATTTGCAAGGGGCTTGATTTCTCTGAGTTGGTTGACTCGGTGATCGTTCAAATCACAAAGGATGCATGTTATCCTAGGTTTGGCCGATTTTACTATTTGGTGGTGTGTTGTCTTACCAAGATTGATACACCATTGCAGGGATGGCGACATTGACCTGGTGATGCACTTTTTATGCCATTCCTGGAGATCATCCTGTCTCTTCTCTATGGAATTAATCATGTTCATAGTGGGACGAATTTGCGAGGCATAAGTACAATTTGCTCGTAATGATTACCTTGAAATATCAGGAAAAATATCCTTTATATGAAATTTCTATCGATTTCAGTCTGAGGTCTAATAGGGAACTAGTGCTGGAAGGCTACTAAATCAGGGCAATGGATGACTACATGGTCCGTCTTTTTGCATAATGTACACGTTGGTCGTTGCTGCGAAGTGCGGTTGGGGGTAACCAGGGGTTCCCTGTTGGGTTGTTCTTCGACTGTCAAGAACATGATGGACCGGCTCATATCCTCTGCTTGGGTCATGGAGCTACCTATGGACTCGGCATCCATATCGTCTTCTTGGGAAAGTCAGACTATGGCTGAGTAGAGGCTAGCAAGGGCTAGCCGGAAGCGAGGTATGTAGTTACAATCCTCCAAAAGGTGGTTGTCGGTGCATAACGGGCATGTGAATTTCATTTCCCGTAGCCCCACGTAGTAAACCCTCTCGATTGGATACCATCTGCAAATGAGCTCCAATGTTGCGCAGTCTTCGAGGTGGTGGCCACGTTTGTTGCATAGCGTACAACATATAATGGGCATTACTTGGAGCATTTCTACAATCCTATGTTCCTCTTGTAAGTATAGGATGGTAAGAGGCTCCTTGTTGATAGACTGGATGGAGGGATCCTCTTGATAGGATCGCTTGACCGTATGTAAGGCATCCCTATATCATGGTATCTCTGGAAAATTGTGGGTATAGTACCCATAGTTGCCACAAATAATGCATGCGCGATTGGTACACAGTGGTTTTCCTTTACCTTTGGGGGTAGGTTCCTTTTTACGGGAACACGGTGTTGAGATGTCTGCTTCAGAGCCGAGGAGTGGTTTTAACTCGTCCAACTCTAGATAGATGTGGGTAGGGTGGCCTATAACATTTCATATGGCACAGACTAGTGATTCCCTTTGATTGGTAGGGGTCACCATATTATTTCCTTTGCTTGTGGTTTTCTTGGTCGCGATTACCAGTTTTGCAATGGGAACTTCCTTTGCGGGGGCGGTCTCAACCATTTCTTAGGTAGGTTGGGGCTCCTCGAGACTAAGGGGATTTAATCCTATGGCAATAACATTGGTGGCTTCTGTTACGGAAGGGGGAACGAGGTACCAAACTGGGAACGCCAACGATATGTTGGGTAACACCAGTGTTGCCAAAACCTAGTAGGAGATGAAGACAGTTGGGGGGTAGAGGAAAGGGGTTTGGGAAGTAGCGTAGGCTAGAGAGGCTATTGTGGTTGATGCCTCAGTGTCATTACTTCTTGAGTCCATGTATTGACTAACCTCGGTGCTTGATATGGACATCATGCACACCAGGGCCCCTATGGCATCGATCGATGCCTCAGGGATAATGGGAGGATCTCCTAGGTATGACCCTAGTATGGATGACGGTTTGAATTGGTCAGGGCCATATTCTTGGTATTGTGAAAGACCACCTATGGCTGTATCTACATAGGGTAGAATTACATCCGTTGTTAGGTCCCTATATTACTAGTATAGTCCCTTATTTTTGTTAGTGTAACCCCCTTATTGTTGTTTTTGTACCCTTTTAACCCCCATATTGTTATTATTGTGCCCTTAAATTATTATTGTTAGGTCAGCTAGGATTACATTGTGGCTCCATTAGGATTACATTATGGCCCCATGGACTCCTATATATAGAAAGGAGGTTTTGTAAATTGTATCATCCAAGAATTGTTGATTTATGTAATGTATTGGAGGTTGCCCCCTCGAATTGGCTTATTTCTAAGGCATTGATATCTCTTTTCTTCTATTTTTGGAGCTGGTTACAAAACATTTGGTATCAGAGGTTTGGATTCTAGGGTTTTGCTGCTCTAAACAGGTCATCGTGGCATTTTCGATATAACATTTTTTCTACAAAGGTTCAGAATCTAAAATTTTTAGGGTGCGAAGCGGAAATCTTGAGGAAACTCTTCAAAAAATTTCATATATTGGTTCGAAATATTTTCGGAGATATGATCTGTGGAAGGTAGTGATTTTTCAGGCTCCAAAATTTCATCTCAAAGAGGTAATCATGGGAAAAGATTCATAACTCTCTCTCTGAGCATCGGATTGGACTGCCGTAAAAAATTTCCACAAGCACACAGACTGTAGTATCTTTTATATCAATTTAAGAGCCAAAATATGAAATCGTGACATGTGGAAAGTCGTACAAGTTCGCTCTACTGAACCAGTCCATAATTCGGTCATTGTGGGAGATTGAACACAAATTTGTCTTGGAGAATCCAAATTAGGTAAGAACTATGGCATTCGAAAGAGAATTCAGAGGGCTACGTTGGTACCAAAATTAAAATATTGAAGTGCTACAATCACATAGATAATCCAATTTCAATATCGAGCTCCTCAAAAGCAAGAAAAAGGTGTGTATTGTTTTCTGAATTGCATAAGTCTTGTTTGAAGAATCAATTTGAATTGATTCCAAAGACATATTGTAGAATAGATATCAGTATTGGGTTCTAAAAGATGCCCCGTAAAAATAGTTCAACACCCATTAAGCCTTCAGAAGGCTCTACTATGACTCATGAAGATGAAGAATTGCAACATGATCTATCTAAATTACAAGAGCAAGTGCACCAAATTTTTCTCTCGCAAAGAGCAACAAAAAATGAAATGGAAGTTTTCAAGAAAGGTGTGGAAGCTAAGATGGATGGCATGGAAGCTAGCATGGAAGCTAAGATCGATGGCATGGAAGCTAGCATGGAAGCTAAGATGGAAAACATGAAGAATGATCTAAAAGAAGACATGGAAGGTTTGACAAAGTTGATACAAGAAATGTTTCATAATGGTGAAAAGATAGTAGAAGAAACTCATGATGAAAAAAAAAAATGTTAATCACGATTTCACAAACTCTAATTTTGGCGGGAAGAACCACCATATTCCAAAAATGGAGATGAGGAAGTTTGATGGAAAGGATCCTGTAACATGGATACTACAAATGGAGCAATATTTTGATCTCCATAATGTGAAAAAGACAAAAGGTACGCATTGCAACTTTACATTTAGAACAAAATACATTGGATGGTATCGATGGCTTTACTCCCATAAAAAAATTGTCACTTGGTCAATTATGACGGAGGAAATGATAGCACATTATGAGAATACAAAGAGCAACACCTTCTTTATCAAATTGATAAATCTCAAACATGTTGACACCTAATCCTTAGGGTTGGGTGAGAATATTCAATATTGTATATTATTTAATATTAGGAAATAAGGAAGGCCAAGAGTCATTGGGAGATGAATCCCAATAGCCTCACCTCCATTTATAAATACATGTACATTATTCATCTAATACATTTTCTGATTTGCGGAGTTACCTCCTGGTTTGACATGGTATCATCTGTGGTTGTTTCTTCATGTGCGGGAGAGAGTGCTTCATTAGTTTTACCTTTGTCTTGATTTCTTTGCTGCTCAATTTTCTCCCAAGGTGTCCTGCATTTGGATGCATCATGTCCATCTTTATTGCAACGTGTGAAATGAAGATTGGATTTGTCAGAGTTTCTGCCCCCCCTTTCTGTGAAGCTTCTTCTTCCTCTGCCTCTTTTGCCACCTCTTCCTCTGGATGAATCTGGAGCATGAATATTTTCTCTATGTGCCAAGTATGCAGCCTCTTTAGAAAATGAAGGGACTGTCATCTTCCCGAAAGCTTTCTCTCTTTCTGCAAACTTTTTCTCAAGTGTATCAAAGGTGATATGCTCAAGGTTTCCACTTGCTTGCAATGACTCAAGATAATGTGAGTAAGTCAGATATAATTCCTTAACATATGCTATGAGAGATATGTCCATTTTTACACCAGTGCTTTCAATGTCATGCATTATAGATCTTACTTCTGAAGCTAAAGCAAGGGGATCATCATTCTTCATTTCAAGACTAAACAACTTAATCATCAATTGAACATTTTCTAATTCTGAATGTGAGTCATAGAGTTCTTTTAGCTTTCTCAAGGCTTCATAGGAATTTTAAAATGATGAAATATGGAGACTCACCTCTTCATTTACGGAAGTTTCAATCAAGGCATAGGCCTTGCAGTTCTTGTTTTCCCAAATGGCGAGCTCCTTCCATGAAGTGGGATTTGCTGGTGGATTTCCTTCTTGTCCTTCACAGATTCCTTTCCACAACTCATTAAAAATGAGAGTGTGCTTGATTTTCCGAGACCATTCAAGATAGTTCTCTTTGCCGGAGAGAACCAACCCTACAATAGATATGAGAGAATGCATTCTTCTGAAGGGAAAAAAATAATTACTTTGCTGGAAAAAATTCTTTTGAAGAGGAAAAATTTTGCTAGAAAATCTTCAATTCTGGAAATATTCTCAACTGAAGGGGATAAAAACACTTTGCTAAAAACACTGAATTCTGCACCGAAGATATATATATATATATATATATATATTTGTTTGGAGAAAAAAATTATATGGGAACTGTATTGTGAATGGGAGGCAGTATTATGAATGAAGCAGAAATAGAAATGGGGGCTATGCTATTAAATAAGAGTGGAGGGGTATTAAAATATGGGAGGGGGCGGTATATGGTGGTGGAGTGGTATTCAATATGAAAGTGGAGTGGTGTTATGGTGGGAGGCGGTATTATAAGCAGCGTGGAGGCGGACAGAATATGGACAGGAGGACAGAACGTAATATGGAACAATGATGTGGAACATGCGTGGACAGGGTGTATTATAAAATGGTATGACAGGTGGATAGAATGTAATATGCAGTGAATGACAGGCGGACAAAGAGTAATATGGAGGAGGAAGGGTGGGGAGGGCCAAAAGGCCTCGGGGAGAAGAACAACGTGCAGGAATATACCAGTTATATATGTAGCGTGGAGGAGTGTTATATACCAGTTATATATGCAACGTGGGTAGGGGATTGCAGAGTGGAGTAGGGGTGTGGGAAGGCCACGAGTGGAGAGTGTGAGGGGTTAAAAGATTTTAAAAATCAAAATTTAATAATGGGAGGCGTAAGGTGAAGTGTGTGCAATGCATAAACGAGGGGAGCATTTGCTGTAAGGGAGGGAGGATAGCAGAGTTGAGTGGGGCGTAGCGTAGAGGGAGGGGAGTAGTAAGAGTTGAGAGGGGAGGGGCGTTTGCAGGTGCGTTGGGTAGCAGGGAGAGGGGTTGGTTGTGTTTGCAGGGGTGGAGAAATGGAGATAGCGCGAGTGCTGTAGGGATAGGAGAGATCGGTCTGCAGTGTGAGTGATGAGTTGTGAGGCCAAGAGGTCGTTAAAAATTTTGAATTGCAAATATTTCAGGAGTTGCAGAACTGCAGATATTTGCAGGACTGCAGAAATGCAGGAATTGCAGATTGTGAAATCTTCAGAATCTGCAAAAATCAAAGCTGTGCAGAAGTGGAAAAGATAAATTAAAAAAAAAATGTGGAATTACAGTACAACAATTTAATAGAGCAGCAAAAACTAGATGCAGTGAACATAAAACTGACTGAGCAAAGGAAAAGGTAAAGCACCTGAATCCACTCATTATGTTCTAGCACATTGTAACAATGGAGTAACTGAAGACTTGTTTGATGTTTCATTTACTTCATGGAGAGATGATTGGTTGCTAGATTCAGGAGCAACATGTCACATGACATTTACAAAATATTTTTTTGAAGAATTCACTGAAAAAGTTGTTGGAGCAGTATATTTTGTAGATGAATCCAAAATCAAGCCATCGGGGCTTCGTACAGTTAGGCTTAAGTTTCCTGGTCTTCCAAATGATATTCTACATGAGGTTCTATACCTCCCTGAGTTGAGGAGAAACTTGTTGTCCTTGGTCCAAATCCACCAGAAAGGACACTCCATTCACTTGTTTGATGGCAAGGAAGAGGTCATAAAAGCATCATATCACTCACTTGTCATGGAGGGAATAGAAGAAGGGAGACTCTTGAAGCTGAAAGGTTCATCTGCTCATGCTCAAAACTTTGCATTCACTTCACATCATGATGAAGGTACATTCCCATCAAGTCTTTTATGGCATGCTAGATTTGGACACTTAAACTATGAAAGCCTTTTTTTTTTGAAGAAAAATGGTGTTAATGGACTGCCTACAATTCCTAGAAAACCTAAGGAATGTGATGCTTGTATTCTAGGAAAGAATAGAAAACAACCATTTCATGATTCACACTCCAAAGCACATAGAAAACTTGAGCTTGTTCATTCAGATTTATGTGGCCCTATGCCTGTTTCTTCTGCAAATGGAAATAAATACATCATGACATTTATTGATGACTACACCATAATGTGTTGGATTTACTTATTGAAGAACAAGTCTGATGCTTTTCAAACATTCAAGAATTTTCATGCATGGATTGAAAATGATGCACAAACTCATATTGGCTCTCTACGTACTGATAATGGAAAAGAATACACTTCAAACGAATTTGAAAATTATCTTCGTCAACATGGAATCAAACATCAAACAACGGTGCCATATAATCCACAACAGAACGGTGTAGCTGAAAGAATGAACAGAACTATTTTAAATATGGTCCGCTCCATGTTATTTTTCAAGAATGTAAAATTGATGTTTTGGGCTGATGCAGTTCTATGTGCTGTTTACATAAAGAATAGGTGTCCTTCAAGTTCAATTAGAAGCAAAACTCCTTTTGAAATGTGGCATGGCCACATTCCTTCGGTAAAGCATTTCAGGGTCTTTGGGTCCACCTGTTATGCCTTGATACCCAAGGGTCAAAGGAACAATCTTGGTGCTAGAAGTAGAAAATGTATCTTCTTAGGGTACTCCAATACCTCCAAAGGATATCGTCTCTATGATGAAGCAAATAAGAAGTTTGTAATAGCAATAGATGTCATATTCCTTGAATCTTCCAAGAGTGACAAGGTTGTTGAGCGGCAACTTGATCTCTTGGATAGATTCACACATGCAAAGTCTTTCCAAGAATTTTATAATCAGATTCCAGATCTTGAAGGGGGGATTCTGATATTGAATCAAACTGTGGAATCATGTCCTGAAGCACTCTCTCCCCCACATGAAGAAACAACCACGGATGATACATTGAATGATGTGATTGATAGAATTGGGAGATTGAATCTTGAATCAATCCCAACTCAGTCAAATGAGCAGCCTGGGCCATCTCAGAAAGGTCCTCCCAAATGGCTGACAAAGACACTGGAGAATGTTCATCCTGATGAGGTTGGAAAAATAGGAACAAGGAGTTCCACTAAACAAATCGAAGGTGATGTAGATAATTCTAATTCTCCTGTTGATATGGATATTTCTTATAACTGTGAATTGAGTTTGTCTATAGATCATGAACCAACTTCCTTCAAAGAAGCTGCTTCTCATGATGAATGGAAAGAAGCGATGCAAAAGGAGTATGATGCCTTGATAAATAATTCTACTTGGAAGCTGGTTGATCTTCCTTTGGGAACAAAACCAATTGGCTGTAAGTGGGTCTACAAGAACAATTATAAAGCAGATGGCTCACTTGACAAGCACAAGGCCAGGCTTGTGGAAAAAGGTTTTGCACAAAAAGAAGGAATCGATTATGAAGAAACTTTTGCTCCCACAGCAAAATGGACCACCATCTAGACTCTCTTTGCCCTAGCAGCTCAGAATGGATGGAAATTCCATCAGATGGATGTAAAAACCACTTTTTTGAATGGAGATCTAAAGGAGAAAGTTTATATGTCCCAGCCAGAAGGATTTTTTGTAAAGGGTCAAGAACACAAAGTTTGCAAGCTTATAGAATCCTTGTATGGCCTCGAGCAAGCACCACGAGCCTGGTATGAGAAATTAACCGAGCATCTTCTGAAACTTGACTTCAAACATTTTGATCTTGATGATGCAACTTTGTTTGTTAAGAAAGTTGGAGAAATAGTTTTATATCTTGTGGTGTATGCAGATGATATTTTGATAATAGGGAACAATGAGAGCTATATTGCATCCATGAAGAAAGAATTGAAGAAAGGTTTTGAAATGACTGATTTGGGTCATGTTCATTACTATCTTGGTATTGAAGTAATTCAACATCCTAAATATATATTTCTTTCTCAAAATAAGTACATTAGAGATCTTTTGAACAAGTTTGGCATGGATGAATGAAATCCCTTAACCACTCCAATGGAACAAAACTTGAAGCTCACATCTATTGAAGGGAAGGAATTCGAGGATGCAACTAAGTACAAATAGCTTATAGGAAGTTTTATCTACCTGACCACCACCAGACATGACATTTCATTTGCTATTGGAATCCTCTCAAGGTTCATGCAAAAACCTTTTGAAGGACATTGGTCTGCTGCAAAAAGAGTGTTAAGGTACTTGAAGGGGACTCAAGACTTTGGACTCAAATATACACAGGTAGGTGACTTCAGCTTGATCGGATACTCTGATTCAGACTTTGATGGCGACAAAGAAACAGGAGTGTCTACTACAGGTTACACCAAGAGTCTTGGATTAGGAGCTGTCTCATGGAGATCACGCAAACAGTCAGTTCCAGCAGATTCCACGACCGAGGCAGAATATGTGGCAGCAGCTGAAGCAACAAAGGAAATTGTGTGGCTCCGGAAAATCCTGGAAGATTTGCAGATGAAACAAATGTACTCCACACCACTCATGATCGACAACACTTTTGCAATAAAGTTGGCCAAGAACCCAAAGTTCCATGATCGAACAAAGCACATCAATACAAAATACCATCTAATTCGACATCATGTTCAGGCCAAAACCATCCATCTACATCATTGTTCCACAAATGAGAAAACTGTTGATGTCTTCACCAAAGCACTTGGAAGAGAAAATTTTGAAAAGTTCAGATCGATGCTTGGGCTCACCAACATCCCTTCGGATTAAAGGGGGGAATGTTGACACCTAATCCTTAGGGTTGGGTGAGAATATTCAATATTTTATATTATTTAATATTAGGAAATAAGGAAGGCCAAGATTCATTGGGAGATGAATCCCAATAGCCTCACCTCCATGTATAAATACATGTACATTCTTCATCTAATACATATTCTATTTTCAGTTACATACCGTTTGACAAAACAAAAGGGTTTAGTGGGGGAACATATTATAGACTTCTAAAATGTTGAATATAAGTATCGATATTCCCAGGAACATAGGATTGATCTCTTCATAATCACTTTAAAGGATAACATCCAACATGAAGTTCGTGTTTTGGAACTTGATTCGTTGGAGAGGGAATTCAGGTTGGCAAGAAAAATTGAGTGTAAAATTATGGCGACAAGGAAGCCTACCACTCACTTCTATAAAGAAGGAAGTGTTGCTACACCTAGATTTCCACAACCTACAAGGTTGACACCATGAAAATTGGAAGAAAAAAGAGCAGAAGGGCTTTGCTACAGCTGTGATAGAAAATACACTAAAGGTCATAAGTGTGTTGAGAAGAAATTATTTTACATAGATTGTGAAGAGGAAGAAGAAAATGAGAAAGAAGAGGATATACACCAGGAACCAACCATAGAAGGGAAAGAAATGAGTTCGACCATATTGTGTCATGCACTGGCAGGAATTACCACTCCCCAAACTCTCAAGATAGAAGGACATATCAAGAAGAAAAAGGTAATAGTGTTGATTGATTCAGGTAGCACCCATAATTTTATTCATTGTAAGGTAGCCAAGGAATTAAATTGTTTCCTATACCCAGCAACAGAATGTCAAGTGATGGTTGCTAATGGAGGAACTATAAATTTCTCTGGAAAATGAAATAATATCAAGCTAACCATGGGAGAATATGCATTGACTAGTCCAATGCTTTCCATTCCTATGGGAGGTGCTGATGTTGTACTAGGAGTACAATGGTTACAATCTTTGGGGACGGTAGCTTTTAATTTTCAAGAAATTTTCTTGAAATTCTTTTCAGAATGAAAGGAATTCGAATTACGGGGAATTTCGAGGAAGCTGGGAAAGATAATAAGCTCTAATGTCATGAAAAAGCTTATAAAGAAAGAACAACGAGGCATAATTGCACAATTATGCTCACTAGAAGTTCCAACATCTAAATCATCTATTTCTACAGATCTCCAACAAGTCTTGGAAAATCATTCCAAGGTGTTTGAAACTCCCAAAGGACTCCCACCTATTCGTGATCATGATCATGCTATTCATTTGATTCCAGGAATTGTTTCTCCAAACATCAGGCCTTATATATATCCTTATGTCCAAAAGAGTGAAATTGAACGTATGATTGCAGAAATGTTAGAGGCATCTATAATTCAACCTAGTCAAAGTTCTTTCTCTGCTCGAGTCGTATTGGTACACAAGAAGGATGGATCATGGCGAATGTGTCCAGATTATAGGGAGCTCAATAAGCTCACCATTAAAGATAAATTTCCCATTCCTGTTATTGATGAATTACATGGAGCAATTTATTTTACCAAGTTGGATCTTCATTCAGGATATCATCAAATTAGAATGAAGACTGAAGATATTCCAAAAACAGCTTTTCGAACTCATGAGGGTCATTATGAATTTTTGGTCATGCCTTTTGGCCTTACCAATGCACCTTCTACATTTCAAGGGTTGATGAATTCCATTTTCAAACCCTTCCTTAGAAAATTTGTGCTCGTATTTTTTGATGATATACTAATCTATAGCAGGTCTTGGAAGGATCATGTTGAACATGTTGACAAGGTGCTCAAACTATTGCGGGAGAAACAATTATATGCAAAAACATCCAAATGTTTCTTTGGAGTACAAGAGGTGGAATATCTGGGTCATATTGTATCTCACGAGGGTGTTAAGGTAGATCCTAACAAAATTAAAGCCATTAAGGAATGGAAAGTCCCCACAACCATAAAGCAGTTGCGAGGATTTCTTGGGTTAACATGGTATTATCGTAAGTTTTTTAAGAATTATGGGAGAGTAGCAGCACCTCTAATAACATTATTGAAGAAAGATGAATTTTCATGGACTCCTAAAGCAACTAAGGCCTTTGAACATCTTAAAGAGGCAATGTGTCGAGCACCAATCTTAGCTATGCCAGACTTCAAAAAAACCTTTATTGTGGAATGTGATGCCTCAGGAAATGGAATTGGTGCTATTTTAATGCAAGAAGGAAGACCCATTGCTTTTGAAAGTCGTCCAATCAAAGGAAAGTATTTAAAGAAACCTATTTATGAGAAGGAAATGTTAGCAATACTGCATGCACTAAATAAATGGTGAAATTACCTAATGGGAAGACACTTCAAGGTAAAAACTGATCATGATATTCTTAAACACTTTTTGGAACAAAGACTATCTTCAGAAGAGTAGAAAAAAGGGGTCACAAAGATGTTGGGCTATGACTTTGAAATAATCTACAAAAAAGGAAAGCTTAATGTTGTTGCAGATGCACTCTCAAGAAACAATGAAGAGGTGGAAGCATTGATTTGTGCCATTTCTATTATCCAACCAAATTGGATAACTGAAGCAAGAGATGAATGGAAGAAGGAAAAATATGTATGGACACTCATTAAAAAGTTGCAGCAAGATCCTAGTACATCTGATACATTTAGTTGGAAAAATGATTCCTTATGGTACAAAGATCACTTATATCTTTGTAGGAACTCCCAACTAAAACAAAAGATTCTTTTGGAACTGCACACTTCTCTTTTAGGAGGACACTCAGGATTTTTAAAAACTTACCACAGGGTGAAGAAACAATTTTTTTGGGATGGCCTTAAATCTGATATTCAAAATTTTGCGGTGGAATGCTTGGTTTGCCAGCAAAATAAAGTTGAGACAATTAAGACCTCCAGACTTCTACAATATTTATCCATTCCAAGTCAATGTTGGGAGGAGATTCCAATGGATTTTATCACAGGTTTACCTAAGTCCAAAGGAAAGAGTGTCATCATGGTGGTAGTTGATAGACTTACCAAGTATGCACACTTTTGTGCATTATCTCATCCATTTAAAGCAAGTACAGTTGCTACTACATTTATGGACAGAATTCAAAAGCTACATGGAAGCCCAAGGGTTATTGTGAGCGACAGAGATCCCATTTTTACTGGGAATTTTTGGACGGAGTTATTTTCTTGTTTGGGTACTCAATTAGCTCATAGCTCATCTTATCATCCTCAATCTGATGGTCAAACTGAGATAGTAAATAAATGTTTGGAAGGATATCTTCGTTGTTTTGTATCTGATAAACAAACACAATGGGTCAAGTGGTTACCTCGCGCTAAATGCTGGTATGACACTTCCTTCCATACTGCAGAAAAAATGCCCCATTTATGGAACTTTATGGATATCATCCACCATCCATCACATCATATTTAAGGGAAAATTCGAAGGTTCAAGCAGTGGAAGATCACATCGAGCATCAACAAGAAGTTCTCCAACTCTTAAAGGATAACCTGAATTTGGCACAAAACCGAATGAAACAACAGGAAAATCAACATCACAGCGAGAGAAGTTTTGATGTAGGAGATTGGGTATTTTTACGGCTAAAACCATACAAACAAATGTCCCTCAAGCAAGATGAGAAGGATAATAAATTATCGCCAAAGTACTATGGTCCTTACAAGGTGTTGCAAAATATTGGTACTATGGCATACAAATTGGAGCTTCCTACTTCTTCGCGAGTGCATCCAGTTTTCCATGTTTCATGCTTAAAGAAGGTTACAGGTGAAAATATTCCAGTTCAAAAAATATTTCCAGAACATGATGAGGAAGGAAAAATCATATTGGAACCTGAAGCAGTCACGGAAACAAGAACTTGATAGCTATGGAATCAATCAATTTCAGAGTATCTCATCAAGTGGAAGAACTTACCCACTGAAGATTGTACATGGGAGGATGATAATTTTATATAGAAGCACCCAGAGCTACTCAAGCATTGAGGACAACACTTTTTTCACAGAGACGGGCATGTTAGGTCCCTATATTACTAGTATAGTCCCTTATTGTTGTTAGTGTAACCACCTTATTGTTATTATTGTACCCTTATAACCCTCATCTTTTTATTATTGTGCCCTTAAATTATTATTGTTAGGTCGGCTAGGATTACATTGTGGCCCCAATAGGATTACATTATGGCCCCATGGACTCCTATATATAGAAAGGAGGTTTTGTAAATTGTATCATCCAAAAATTGTTCATTTATGTAATGTATTGGAGGTTAACCCCTCAAAGTGGCTTATTTCTAAGGCGTTGATATCTCTTTTCTTCTATTTTTGGAGCTGGTTACACAACATCCGTGTTGGTTAGGGTATGCTTCTCTCTGTGTGTCAGCTAGTCTACAGTAATGATGTGATCCTCATGGGGGAACATCATAACGCGGAAGATAGAGGAGGCTATGGAGGACATGGCATACATATTACTCTGCCCGAGGAGTATATTGTAATCCAAGTGAGCATCCAAGACTTCAATGTCTATGTGGACCGTCTTTCCGACTAAATAGATCAGGACATTTTGGTAGAGGTCGACGGGGGTCGAGGGACGACTGTCATATGCTCGAAGCATTATGACCGAGGGTTTTATTTCAGGAGAACCCAATTTCTACCAAACATTTTTTGACATGATGCATGTCGATGCACCCTCGTCAATGACACATCGGTGAATTGTGATATTATAGACTGACAAAGGTATCTGGAAGGCGACCATGGAAGGAAGCCTAGGGGTGGCTTTGTCTAAGTCAAAAGCCATCATGCGCGTATCAGCAGGGTCGATAGCGCATAATGCGGAAAGTAGGGCTTTCTGTTGCTTTGGGCATGACTGCACCACTTCCACAATGGACGTAGCAGTGGGTGATTGAGCTAAATCGTCCATGATGCTATAATTATGGGCCGCTTTGGAGTAGTTACATGCTCGCCTGTTAGGCACCTTTGCCATATTTGGCAATGGTTCTATAGGCATCTTTGAAATGGTGAAAGGTGCAGTTGGCACACTAGAACTAGCCCCTAACGTAGTGGTGTCTGGTGGGGTGTCATAATTGTGGTTATTTTTTTGGAAAAACAAATCTGCCCCAGTCATGTAGATTTCATGGCTGCTTTTCCCGGAATCGTCTCAGTTTTGTTGCTGTGTGCTGGTCGTCCCTTGGTTGGTAAAAGGTTCTTGCATAACAACAGGTTGCTGGGAAGGTCCTCCTTATCCTCGATTTCCCTGAATATTTTTTAGCTCAAGCAGATCGGGACAGTGGTGAGTGTAGTGCCCGTACTCAGCACATATTGAACAAGAATGGTTTATTCATAGAGGTGGCCTTTTTCCTTTCCTTTGGGCATTGCTTGGCTCTTGGATCTGATTCCTACTGGAGTTGCCTCCAGCCTGGGATCGCAGTGGGCACTGTTGGTTGCTTCCCCCTTGTCCAGGGTTCCCTTTTGGCTTGTTTTTTTATTTTTTATTAATTATCTTAGGAGGGTAGTTCTCCTGGTTATACTCGGGTGGTTGATTTTGGGATGGTTGCACAAATCTCACCTATGCATTATTTTGCGTAGGTGTGTTGTGTGCTTGGGACTAAGCATAAGGATGTCCCTTGTTTATACCTGCCCATTAGAGGGCATCTCTTCCGTCAGTATTTCTTTATGCGTATTGGGTCCCCTCAACTGGAGAATAGGGTCCTCCTTGGTGATACGCTTGCGCTCTATTAGTCAAATATTATTGAGGTATATGATGACTTTGAAATCTAGGTTGAGACATATTCTGGGTAGAATTATGTGCATAATCGAGATTTTGACTACTGCTACCTAGGTAACCTTGGGTCATTGACCCAATTAATCCGTCTGTAGATTTTGACATGCCTGGAACTTCTTGATAATTTTACAGGTGTGGGGTGTTAGGAAGGATATTGTAAATGTATCCTGACTACGTATAAATTAGTTCAAGCTTCTGAGCTTTACTAATTGCATCCACCTCGGATGTGGGGTATTGCTACGCCACATCCTTTGAAATCTCCACCATCAGATTTTTCAAGAATAAATCTAAGAGGAAATGATTGTCAATTTTAGCTTTACATAAATTGCGATGCTGCCTTCATTCATGAAGATGGTCAGAGATATGGACAGCAGGGGTTTGTCTAAAATGAGTTAGTAAATCCATCCACAAAACATGGTGGATGGGTAACTGAAAATACATTAGGAACGGGGTAGCGAGGGCACTAAAGGTTCCATGTAAAGCAGGAGGTTTCTCCACGTACCACTTCGCGACTACTCTCGTGAGAGTGCATTGAAATAGCCTCAATCGAATAGTGTCGTTGATGGTACTATTCAATGAGCACCATAGGTGAAAGGTCATAACATGATTACCTGGGTCTTTGACTTGCTTGCCCTCAAACTTTGGTATATAAAAGGGAGATTCGTGGGCATGGGAGGCCATGATAGATCGTGTGCGATGGGGTCATTTGTTAGTTTTGTTAAATCAGGTAGATTCAATGCCACTAAGAAAGGTGACCGGGAGTGATCAGGTAATCATGTCTTATTGGAGAAAATGCTCAAAATTGCTTTGAACCTGAGTGACCGGATAGGACTCGGTGATACAATCTCGGCGCCGCAAACAACACTCAAATCCAATACCGTATGAAGAAGTTATTGCATTTTGAAATCGCCCAATAACCTCCAATGTTGAATGGGTATTCATAAATTTATGTGTTGGAATTTTTTTTATTTTAATTAAGATTTAATTAATAAATTAAATTATATATCTATCAATGTTTTATATGGTTTTAAAAAAAATCATATATTATATTCTTATATATATATATATATATATATTATTAATATTTTAAAAACCTTATTAAAATAATTTTATTACCACACATTTATTTAAAATTCGAATTATTAAATTAAAACCCAAATTACAATGTCAAAGTTTAATGTGGCAAATGTTACGTTCAAAGGTAAAGTCATATGGTTAATGGAAAATATCAAAGGTTAATTCAAATGAACATTAGTCAACGGTTAAGGATTACGTGGCAGGTTTACGTATTGTATTGGAGTGGAAATTTGAAGGGGCTTCGAGCTAGCCCTCCCTGCCATTCAAATGACCACGATGAATGACCAAGGGCGCGGCCCTACCAAAAAAGCGGGATTCAAAACAGTTACGGTTAAGTATTAATGTGACCACCAAAAGTTTTAATGCCGCGTTCCTTAAACATATAATTCGGCGGCTTTCACATGGTTACAGAGGCGGGTTCTCCGCATGTGACCAACACTCTTAATATTAAATTCCAAGCTAAATTCCCACCAAATTTGGAGCGTGTCCACCAGTTTAGGCAGATTTTCCAATTTTAACTGCAGTTAACTAAAGTTGGCCCACCATTTGTGGGATTTTTGCCTAACATTGGGAAAAAGACTGTTTGGGCCATATCTTTCACATGGGAAATCCTTTCTAAGCAGTTTTTTTATTTTATTTTGTGTCTTCTCAGCATTCTGAAGCCAATGGTATAGGTTTCAAAGCCATTGGAGCTAATATTCAACCTGTTTACATTCGGAGAAGCTTTTTGAGCCACTAGGGCCATTTTGGGGTTGATGTTGTGTTGACCTGTGGTTGACCATTTGAGGTGAATCAAGAGTCTACTTTGGGTAATTTGAGCATTCCAGAGCCATTGGTGCAGGTTGTAGAGGCAACAGAGATCATCCTCGGGTACTTTTTCAGCATAGAAGTTTGGAAAGCCATTAGGGCCTAGGGAATGTTTGAGCTGTATTAGGCTGTGGTTAACCTTTGGAGGTGAAAAAAAAGCCTATCTTTACTTTTTTCTGTGCTCTGAACTCATTTTCACAGATTTTTTTTCCTGTTTAGGCTTTCTGATCACTGTATTAACAAATTTGAGCATAATAATAGCAAGGACATGCCCATTTGGGGGCCTTGGACCCGGTAGATGTAGCCCAGGAGGGGTGAATTGCCTTACCATATGTTGTGTTATATTATGTGATTTATTTTATGTGTTTTATCAGAGTTAAATATGTTAAACACTAAAATGAAATGAGCTTCCTATACACAAAAGACTCATAAATTCACCAAAATCATTTTGTTCCAATTGCAAAACACATTAAACAGTTTGCACACATAAGTTTATGGATAATGGATACCTTGCACCAACAACAAGTAGTTTCATTTTCAGATCATTAGGGATTACTTCTATTATTTCTTTAGGCAGATTTTGTAAAGGGTCATAAAGCTTCAGGATCTCATCCTCTCTTTAAAGGTGAAATATCTTGTAAATGCCCCTACATTCCATCTCTGTATTAGAAATAAGAAGTTCTCACATTTCAGATCAGATTGGTATCGGAGCTTTGGTTAAGCTAGGTTGTGCTTCAGTTGAGCCTTGATTGAGCATAGGTTGTGCTTAGGCTAAACAGTTGTGTTTGTGCAAAAGGTGTTAAAACAGTCAATCTTACTATTTTATTGGTTGCAAAATGGTTTCATGTATGAGTTTTCTTGAGTTGAAAAGATAGCTATTGTTAGCTAAGTCTTGGAAAGGAAAAAAGAGTTGTAGGCTATTTCCTTATCCCAAAGTACCTCAATATTATCTTTGGAAAACTAACTCCAGTAGTTTTTTTTTTATGGCTGCTTGAATGAGAAGGGGTCTTTACTGGCATTTGGTTAAAAGCTTATCATTTGTTTGAAATATTTGAGGACTTTTCTTTGGAAGTTCCTTTTTGTTATTTTGACCATTTACATAATGTCAACTTCTTATACAAGTGAAGTTTCCTCCTTCATGAGATTCTTCAATGATGACATGAAGAATGACTTCTTTAAGGTGAAGGACATGGTGCAGATTCTCATTGAGGATCAAAGAGAAAGCGTTAAGCTTCATGCACAATTGTTGGCTATGAAGGATGAGAAGGAAGAAATTCTCCAAAAGTTGCATGACATGGAGAAACAACTCCTTCAAGCTCAAGAAGCTTTGTCGAAGAAAATTCTTGAGGAAGAGGTTAATCATTCGAACTTGTCTTCAATTTCCTCCATTGAAAAGTGTGTTGGTTCTTTTGAAAAACATACAAGAGGCACCGGGTCCAAACTAATGTTTGGGATGGGCTATCAAGAAGGCAAAGGTTTGGGCAAGCATGCACAAGTCATGGTTGAACCTATTTCAGTTGTGGAGCGACTCAAGAATGCTGGTCTTGGATACGTGTAGTTTTATGGCAAAGAATTCAAATCCTTGAATGCATGTAATGCAAATTTTAAGAGAACCTTTGTTCCAAGTTCTCAAATGCATTTATGTCAAAATCGTTTTGAGGATGATTTCCATTGTTTTAAGCCATCATTGCAGCAAGTAGAGGGTAAAAATGTTGCTTATGGTGATCCTTCTAGTTCAAACAGTTTTCAAGACAAGAACATTGATGAAAGTCTGAAAGGGAAAGCTGTCTCCTCTACTAGTTCATCGTCTTTCGAAGACAAAAAGTATGGAAATTCCATGCAGCAAAAGAGGTATAATCATTCACATGATCAATTTGATTATGTTTCAACAAAGAATGATAATTTTTCTTGTTCAAATGAAAAGAATTTTTGTTGCACATTTTGTGGTGGATTTAACCATGTTGCTTCAAGTTGCTGGTTTAAAAAGAAAGCACATAGGAAGCAGAAGAGGCAAGATGAATCTTGTTTTAAGTCTTCTTTGAAGTTTGATCATGGTAGAAACAATTTGTTTTCTGCAAATTATAGCTGTTGCTCTGCAAATTTCAAGAATTTGCATCATTGTATGACCACGATGACCCCCCCACCCCCATTCAAATGACCATGATGAATGACCACCAAAACGACAGGATTAAAAATAGTTATGGTTAAGTATTAGTGTGACCACTGAAAGTTTTAATGCCATGTTTCTTAAACAATTAATTCAACGACTTTCACACGGTTACGGAGGTGGGTTCTCCGCATGTGACCAGCACTCTTAATATTAAATGCCAAGCTAACCACCCACCAAATTTGGAGCACGTCCACTAGTTTGGTAATATTTTCCAATTTTAACTGTAGTTAACTAAAGTTGGCCCACTTTTTGTGGGATTTTTACCTAACATTGGGAAAAACACTATTTGGGCCATATTTTTCACATGGAAAATCCTTTCTAAGTGATTTTTTATTTTATTTTGGGTCTTCTCAGTATTTTGAAGCCAATGGTATAGGTTTCAGAGCCATTGGAGTTGATATTCAGCTTGTTTAACTTCAAAGAAGCTTTTTGAGCCACTAGGGCCATTTTGGGGTTGATGTTGTGCTGAGCTGTGGTTGACCATTTGAGGTGAACCAAGAGTCTACTTTGGGTAATTTGAGCATTCTAGAGCCATTGGTGCAAGTTGCGGAGGAAAAAAAGATCATCTTTAGGTACTTTTTCAGTAGAGAAGCTTGGAGAGTCATGAGGGTCTAGGGAGTGTTTGAGTTGTATTGGGTTGTAGTTAACCTTTGGAGGTGAAACAAAAGCCTATAACTACTTTTTTCTTTGCTCTAAAGTCATTTTCATAGCTTTTTTTTCCTGTTTAGGCTTTCTAATCACTGTATTAACAAATTTTATCAAAATAAGAGCAAGGACATGCCCATTTGGGGGCCTTGGACCCGAGAGATGTAGCCCAGGAGGGATGAAATTCCTTATCGTATGTTGTGTTATATTATGTGATTTATTTTTTGTGTTTTATTAGAGTTAAAGATGTTAAATATTAAAATTAACTAAGCTTCCTATACACAAAAGACTCATAAATTCACCAAAAGCATTTTGTTCCAATTACAAAACACATTAAACAGTTTTCACACATAAGTTTATGGATAATGGATACCTTGCACCAGCAACAAGTAGTTTCATTATCAGATCATTACTGCTTACTTCTATTATTTCTTTAGGCAGAGTCTGTAAAGGGCCAGAAAGCTTCAAGATATCATCCTTTCTTTAAAGGTGACATATCCTGTAAATTCTCCTACAGTCCATCTCTGTATTAGAAATAAGAAGTTCTCACATTTCGATGCAGGGAGGTTAAATCCATTGCAATGTGTGAAGACACGAAGTTTTGGTTAGAATGAGGGTGATGTGATGTACCTTGATGTGTGTTCAGCTCGCTTCCAGAATGGGACGCACTCCTCTACCCCCCAGGGGTCGAGGGAGGAGTGGTGTGCGGTGTGGTGTTGGGAGACTGACTAGGTTTCCTAACTATGGTTTCTCCAAGGAAGGATGAACCAATGACGGTGGAAGTGTTCCGTCTTTGATGCCTGAATGGAGAAAGACCTGGAACCCCTCCCTATAATGGGGGGAGGTCCAAGAGACGTCTGGATCGACGAGGTTCTGTTGGGACCATTCGAGTGTCGACCAGGTTAGGTTTTGGAAAACTTTGAGAGGATAGAGTCTATTATCACAAAATTTTTATGGCCACATGCATAAAACAAAGCGAAAATGAAATGAATTTTTGCTTTAACTTAATCTATGTGATCAATCAAGCAAAAAAAATGGTTTTTTGTTTGTTTGCACGTGATACTCAAAATCCTAGAAGACCTATGGCTTCTCACACACTCAAAAGTAACTGGGCCTTGAGAATATTTCTAGAGAATGTTGGCACAATGTCCCATAAGAGCTGGTGATTCAACCAAAAATAATCCACCAAGGTAAGGGTAGAGGGTCTGGCGCTTGCTTGCACTATCACCTATAGGGTAAAGGATGCCCTAGTTTTTGGCCACTAAAACCCACTATCCCACGTGAGCATTCAAGTCTTGGGATTCTTGGTAATCAGCTAACAGTACCGAGTATAAGCCGGGTCAGGTAGCCCCAACTGATACCGCACTCACTGTGTCTAATCCTAACCCCCTCTTAATCGCGTCTCTGTTGCACTCGAGTTTTCTTTTCCGTGGGCTGATAGGTGGATTTGAAGCTCCCTAAATACACAAATTCTATGTTTTAATATGAATTATGATCAAGGCGGCTTATTGGATGTCGATGCCCTTAATCCTAACTTAAAATATAAATTATTTTGTGGCCCCCATAGGGAGAATTTAGTGATTTTGGTTTAGTTAGTTTCAGGTGTCTTCCCTTGCTTAGTGGGAGACTGTGTGTGAGAATATGGTGAAAAATATCATAGTTTGAACATATAGATATCAGTGATCCTTTGAAAAATTCCCCTAGTTAAACTATGTGATGTTGTTCTTGGCTCAAATGGAAAACGTTTGCGGATAAAGGGCTGCTTTCAAATTTTCCTAGTTAATATATGTGATTAACTAAAGGGAGATGGTGAATTATAAATATAGAGCGTTCATATGCTTACCTAGGATCACTAGAGGGCTCAAAGGTAGCAAAGATTACTTTCTCTAATTGACAATTCAGTCCTAGTCCGATAACCTCTAATGCAAAAATTGAACTAAACTAAACAATTTCTACACTAGAAAATAAAATAGCTTATGCATGTGTGGTCCTGGGCCACTTACTTGGACTAGTTTATCTAAGTGTGAATACCAGAATTTTCAAAACATAAATTTCTCGAAATGCAATGGTTAATTTTCCCCCTACTTAAACTATGTAAATATTTTTGCAAAAACCAACTTAAATGAAAACTAACGCTAAGCCTACAGAAGGCAGCTAAAAGTAAGTTCTCAGAAGCTTGTGGGGTATCAACACAAGTGCTGGCAGATACATTAGGGGCTTCCCAACACACTTACAAGTAGAAAAATGCATAATATAGGGATAAAAATATCATTCTTCAATTTGCGCAGAAAAGGCTCTGACAGGTGCGCTTTCCTGCGCGCAGATCAGTCCTGAACGCACGCAATGTGCTTCTATGAGAAAAAATTGCGCGCAAAAATCCTGCAGGTAAAAATATTAGGAGTTTCCTTCTTCATTCTATCACTCCAAGTGAATCTAGGGACTGTAAGATGGATCATAGGATTATCAGCTCCACTCTCCAGCGTAGACAAAGGTCTCCTGCAAGAGATGGCACAACCACATAAACTTGTAAAACGTTAGTGGAGTCGCCAATCCTGTTGTGGTGGATTTGATGCATGGGTGTACAAAATTGCACTAGTTTAAGGGGTGTGGTCTACCCCTATAAACTATTGGTAACATGCATAAAGTGGTGGAGCTCAAAAGCATATAATCTAGAAAAAAAAATATGCAAACGTATGCTCAAAGTAAGCTAAAACTAAGACATAAATATACAGAAGCTATTGAAGAGATTCAAGATGATAATAATGCAAACGATGGCTCAAAGGCCTCTTCTTATTAAACATTTGGTATGGAGAAGAAATTTTACCCACTTGCCAAAGGGCCCCTAGATAATGGTTCTAGGTCTCGATGCAAGGATGTTGTTTTCCAAGCTCTGCCTCTGATGCAGTCTCCCTCTCTCTCTGGTGTGATGGACTAGGATTGTTGGGTCGCCAACAATCTAGTCCCGTCTATATCTAGCTCTGGGTCACACACTACTGGTATTACTTGGGAAATTATGGCCAACATAACAATGTGATCACCCATTCTTAATCTCTTGGTGGCTTTATATCGGGAGTTTCAAATCCTCCTTCCCTCCCTTGGTACATGATGGATGGTGACCCAAGGGAGAGGTATGATTCCATTGTCTGCTCCAAATATTCCTTTGTGTGCTCATAGTGTCTAAGGAGGCACTGGTGGCTATCCTTAGGTGGCTTAATATAAGGAGTAACTGTCCTTTGCTTTGTTTGGTCCCAGAAAGTGACATTTTTCCATTTCAAGGAATGCGCGCTTATCAGGAAAAAAGGCGCGTAGAAGGCGCTCTTCTCGAAGGATTAAGTGTGTAATTTAGCATTTAAGACTAGTTCAAATTTGATTATCTCAAAGCCTTAGAGAATTTAAATACTTTCTTGATTCCATAATGTCTTCTTGCCCTCTAAATCTTTAGGCTTGACATTAATTAATGTCATCTACTGTTGTATGATTTTCTAGTGTTAACAGGGGTAATCTAGGCAAGAGGCTTTACCAAGTATCTGTGAACTGCAAAATACCTCCTCACGAGCCAAAAAGTAGGGGAAGGAAATCTCCCTAAATGTTTTGTTCAGTGTATCACATCTACGAGGCAGGAGACTTGGTTACCTATGGATAAAGGATAGCAGCCTAGTGGGGTGTCCCATTATATACTCAGCAATACGGGGATAAAAAGTCTTTGTTCGCACTCTCTAATTTGTAACCATTTAGTGAGAGCATCCTGATATACTTATCATACATGTCCCAAGTGTTATATACTTCCATATGTGGGACGGGGTTTCACTCCCGGAATGCAACACAGGATGTTAGCAAAAGTTGCCACGTTTATAGACCTCTGAATCTTTTGCGTTAAGTTCCAAATGCTCCTTAGGTTCATTGAATAAATTTTTAAATTTTATCTTGAATTTAGGTCTCGATTGTATGGCCTTACCTATGTCACCTGAATATTTTCATAACCTAATCACTTTCACTATCACAATTCAATCAAAAATTTTCTAAGAAGAAAACTATGCAATGTAATCCATGAAAATACCTTTTTTGAAAACTATGCAATTGTAATATATGTAAAATTTCATTTTCTTTTGATGAATGAGAATGCACTCAATGCACTTTTTAGCTTTCCATAATCAAATAACTGAATCTAAGTTCAATGATAAATGTTGGAACAGGGTCTCATAAAGCTACAAATGTTTTCCATTTTTGTATATTTTTGGTATTATTTAGTCTAACGCAGGGGTTTTGGGTGGGTCAAAGCCCCGAATGCATTACAGTGGGTAAAGGGTAGACCAAGAGTTCGCAAACCATGGTTTGTGGAACATTGGATGCGTAGGCTATATCGATATCAATAGATGAACCTTTTTTAGTGTTAAGGTAGGAAAGAATTAAGATTGATGATAAGCATGAATTGTTAGATCTGTAGTCGGGTTGTTTGGTAAGGACTCGTGCTGGATCTATTAGTGGAGATCCTCAGTCCTGCTTTGTGCGGACCTTGCTAGATGTGTGCGCAGATGGTATTTTGGGATTTTAAGTGGCTTTTGGTATTAATATATATGCGAAGTACTATTAGACATCTGATGTTATCTAGATCTATTTTGTTATGATTGATGTGAACTTGGAATATATGATTAATTTGAGAAAGTGTATGTTTGATATATCTATGTTTGTGGTATATGTATCTGTGATCTTTTAATTACTGCGCTTATATTTTTCTATGTTGATAAATTGGTACTACGCACGTGGATGCGAAGGTATTTACTAGATCTGTGCATGATAATAGCTCCGATATATAAGCCTGTGAATAAATCTGGTAAGCTGAAGGCAGACCCGCTTAACTTACCTACTCTCTCTCAGGGTGCGGAAACCTAGTTCCAACACCCTCCCATACTTCTTCAGGTGAGACTTTAGCTTGCGCAAGTAGGTCACTGTCGAAATGGCCAGTAGTATAAGGGTTTCTTGGCAAACCTTAACCTCCAAACGTGGGTCAGGACCCCTCGAGCCAACAAATGGTTATGTTGTCGGGACCGGTAGAATTTTGAGAGAGACATTGGGTAATGATAAGAACATAATGGAAACATGAGAAGAAAGATATTGACGAGTGTTCTGAAAAGAAATTTTAGGAATTCGAAGTAAACGAGAATCACAGTGCGAAGTTGACCATAGAGAAGTGGAAGAATAAGTACATTTTCACAGAGATCTATGAAATTTTCTTTGCGACATTCACAACTGAGCTTCAGGAGTGGATGGTGAGGCTTGTAAAATTCCAAATATGTTGGAAGGACGAACAGATCACACAGTGGACCCCAGATTTGATTCAACGGTTAGAAAGGAATGATAATACCATCACTCGCACAGTAGATCACTGGGTAGATAGTGCGTTGGGAGGGTTTGTGACGAAATTTGCAATTTACTAGTTTGTATCCTATTCTGAGGCAGAACAGAGGTTCTTTAAGGGTTTTTAGGGTATGTTTCTGAAAAATCTACCATTACTGATCAATATCTTGTTGTGCAAAAAGAGCATTCTTTGCAATCATACAAAGTGAATGAGCTCCAATCACAGCGAGGGTACAACATGGAGTTGTAAATACTACAGAACTAATAAAGAAGGGGATCGATCTATCTACAGTCTAGTAAGGAATTTTGTTGTGCATAGCCCTCCATCTACACCACCTTCAAACCAGCATAGGGGTAAGAACTAACCTCCACCTCCACCAGAAGACAATATGACCTCACACATGAACCTACCTACCTTCAACGGTGTAGGGGATGAAGATATGGATTGATTCTAGTTTGTCACAGGACCGGTATGGACTGCACAGAACATGGCTAGAAATGCTCTGAAGAGGGCACATCTATCCCTAGCCTTTGAAGGAAGAACCTTGGACTAATATATGGGATACATAGCTCAGCATGCGAACATGACCATTGAAGAGATTAAGAATGGC
Organism: Pinus albicaulis; assembly: GCA_034641835.2. Classification (NCBI taxonomy): domain Eukaryota; kingdom Viridiplantae; phylum Streptophyta; class Pinopsida; order Pinales; family Pinaceae; genus Pinus; species Pinus albicaulis. The sequence goes on along the minus strand of CM076579.1, from coordinate 603,885,495 downwards.
TTGCAACAACAGTTCAAGAAACCTAAGTCTTACTCTCAGATAGTGAACAATCTGAAAGATTTCAAGCAAGGACCATCTGAGTCTATATGGGAAGCTAACCAACAGTTGAAGAAGGTAATTAGAGAATGAGGATTTCAGTATGATGACAAGCATCACATGGAGTGGTTCATTTCTATGCTGCTACCCCACCTACGCGTGCCAATGGGTCATCAAGCCATTGAATCATAGGAAAAATCTTTAGAGATTTCTATGAAGTTGGAAGCTACACCAAAATACGATACCCAGTTAGGAGTACAAAAAATACAAGGCCAGTTAAAGGCAATGCACATGGAGATCTAGAATCTACGAAAGGAATGAGGAAGAGAGGCTAGCCCTGACAAATGATGCATACGATGTAGGGTGAGTGGCCACACTAAGGATAACTCTCCTCTGTTAGAATACTACATACAGGCTGGGGGACCTATCCCATTGTGTCCTAGGGAAGGTGTAGGACCAAGTAGTTCGATGTTGTGGTGTGATGATTGTCATGTTGCTGGGCTACATGATATCAACCACTGGCCCCACCTCGCCACATATGTTCCAGAAGTGAAGCAGCAATGGTGCAGGTTTTGCAGATTGGTAGGACACGACGAACATAACTTCTAGAACTATGATCTGATGATAGATTGAGGAAATCTATATAGGGTACAATCGTACCCTTCTTCACCAAGGTCCCCCTCAGGCATAGGGGGCTCCCCATCTAGGGGCAAAGGAGGGGCCCGAGGTGGAAGAACAGGAAGGGGGAGAGGGCAACTGATCTGCTATAAATGTGGGAGGTAGGTCACTTTGGGAGAGATTTCCTAAACCCCACAAGACATACATGCAGATATTGCAGAAAATTGGACCATGTAATCGAAGACTTTCTGACTCTAGTCGCAAAGATGCAGGAAAAGCAGCAGACGCCTACGCAGAATGTGCAAAGGTTCGAGGTAGAACCTCGAGATGACGGACCAAGTGTTAATGTCATAACACATAACGGCATGGCTACTAGGGGGGCTGAAGAAAACATTGTGGTTAAGCCTCTGATCCGGAAAGCAGTCATAAAACTAGAAGGGTTAGACCTCCAAAAGGAAAAAGAAACCTTTGTCGCAGCTTGACAAGACTTTGCTAAGGCTGAGGCATCTACTTCGTAGACCCCTATAGACATCAAAGAAGAAGATGAGGTCCGACCAATTATGCAAGCCTATATGAAGCTGCTGCGCAACCAACAGGCCATTGAAAACCTCCAAGAACTAATAGACAGCTGCACGGAAAGAACTAATCCACCCCGAGATGTTAAGGATGTGCACAAGATGTACAAATATAAGAAACACACAAGTAGGGAAATGTGGCTTATGGCGCAAATCGGTGATTATGAAATGGATCAAGTTATTTTAGACCTGGGATCGGATGCGAAGGTACTGCCCAAGAAAACTTGGCAATGAATGGCTGGAATGGTCCACTATCCAGCTGCGGATGGCCAACTAGCATAAAATCATACCATTGGGAAGGCTATCAAAAATCATCGTAGATATCGCAGGAGTTAAGGTCCAGGAAGATTTTGAGGTCATTCAGATTGTAGAAGATGCGGACCCCTAACCTACACTCCTAGTATTAGATTGGGCTGTCGATATGGGCGGTATTATCAGCTTGAAGAAGAGAAGCATGGTATTTGAAAGTGCAGGGACATGGGTGATAGTACCACTAGACCCCACAGAAGGCGAAAGGTATACAGAACCAGTGCATGAGGAAGATGAGGTGGATCACATCTACAAGTTAACTACATGGGACAAGGACTAGATCAATCCTATGGCAGATGGTGTTCTTTGTTGGGAAAATGATAGTGAATGCTTCTCTGACTCTGACGAAGAAATGGAAAATTGGAAAAATTGGTTCCATGATGTCTCTGCACTACGCAACTTGCAAATCACGAGTGACTTCCGATGCATATCATCAGAGGTAAGAGAACTGCCCTACTTTGATGCGTTCGGTAGTATAAAATATTTTTTGTGAGCATTTGAAGCTGATGTGCCAAGAGAACGAAGGCTATGGGTCCTTAACCTAACCATGCGCGCAACACTTGCAAGGTGGTGGGACACACATAAGGGGGAATTCTAGGACTGGGAGGAATTTTGGGACATGATGATCTTGTGATTCGAAACCTTGGTTGATGTGCGCATCAAGAGGTTTCTTGGTCCAGGGGATTTTAGTGAACACTTGTTCTCTTGGATGGAGAAGTGGTGTTACCAGACTACAGAAGAATGGGTTCACTTGTTTATTCATGCTTTGGCACTGATTCCCACTGCGTGGTACTTAGATGTGGAGCTACATCAGTGCACCCTCCACTAGGAAACTTTAAAGGAGGAATTCATGGGGACATTTATACTAACAGGGGGCTTGAAGGTGCTTGACGAAGCTCTGCAGGATATAGATACCTTTGTGTTTGGTGAATCCAACCCTCACACAACATTTGGGGCACCAACGTGGGAAGCATAGATGTAGGATATTTCCAATTGTCGCAATCTAACTATTAGTCATCAGTAATTTTTGTTGATATCAAAAGTTGACCAAGTTATAATCCTAGATTTCTAGAAACAATATTAGGGAAACATTGTGAGTTCTAGAAATCTCACTGCCTTCATCATCCTAAACTCAATTGATTTACTCAAAACTTCATCTTTTGCCTTCTCAAAAGCTTACCCTGCTTCTCCAAAAAGAATTCATCTTTTGGGCCTGTTTTCCTCATTTTATCACTTCACTTACACCCTGATTCATTCCATTTTACCCTCTTAAACCAATTCTTCTTTCCCCTAAAAACCCCACACAAAACCCCCTTATTCATCATTTTTGTCTAAAAAACCTTAAAAAAATGTAAAACTCACTTTTACATTGTTTTAAATTTAAATTTTTAGCCTATCAGACCTTTCAAAAACTTATAAAAACTCTGTTTTTATAAATAAAACCTGCCCTTTGCATAAATTAGGTCTTTATCCCACTCGGCTTAAAGCCTCAGCCCCCTTTATTCCCACAGGACCATTTCCTCCCCCCATTTTCTAGCCCCTTACCTATTCAAATACAACTCTGCCCCTTTTACTTTATGCACCCCCGCAAACCTTATAAAAGCCCCCCTAACCTTTGAAAAATTAGAGTGAGCCCGCTTTTCCCCATTCCGTCTTACCCTTTCATCAGGTCACATACACCATTGATCTGGAACCCCGGACCCAATCCGACAGCGGTCACGTTACCTATCACTCATCCCAAATTATGTGATCCCACGCTACACGATAGAGTTGCCCACTTCATCAATCTGGGCCCCGCCTTCCATCAAATTCCACCAGCCATTCACCTTGTGCCAACTATTTCTAGGCCCCACCCTCCACGCTCGTGCATCGGTCCCTAAACCCTTTCGCACTGTCGATATCACCTCTTGAGATCCGACGGCCAAGACTCTATATCGCGTAGAAAATAGCGTCAGGTTTTAAAACCCTTAACCCACATTAAATAAGTCGTATTAGCCCGAACACATGTCAATCAACCTATGCTATCACGTCTGATTGGCCCAACACCACTTACCGCCCTCAATGCATGTGATAAACCATCATGGTTTTCAAAAACCACTTTTTCCCTTCGTGCCCTAATTTGAACCTCTGCCTGGTTTTGCATACGGAACCTTAGCCTCCACTTCATTTCTTCTTTGCAATACGCTTCCCGACCACCCCAAAACCCTGAAAATGCAGTCTTAACACTCCTCGCAAGTTTTAAAGTTAACTTATGTTTTGTTTTATGTAGGTTTAATGGTGGGATGCCCCGAGGGGCATTCCAATGGTCAAGAAATGATAAAATTAACCTCTGGATGATGATCCAAGATGTAAAATCACATAAAAAGGGCCAAGAGGGTTTGCATAAAGGTTAACCCTCGATGAATCATGATCATCGATGGGTTATAAACCCTCATACCATGAAGAAACCCTCCCTGCACACAAAAGACAATTATAATCAGAATAAGCAGTGAAGAAAATGAAGAACATAAATATTAGAGGGCTAATTCTAAATCAAAGGATAAACACATAGGATTAGCCAAACAATTAGTGATTAAAGGATGAAAGTGAAAGGTTTTAAAAACAAAGAATAAATGAACAAACAGTCATAAAGAGAGTAAGGAAGATTATGAAGGCTAAATCAAGGTTCAAAGGCCTAGTACTAAGTTTTATGATTAAATAAAGACAAATTAAACCAAAGACATCTTCGAATGACTAAATCAAGAAGCATTTACTCCTCCAAAGACCAAACTTCCACCTAGAGCATGATTTCTTTCCATAAAAGCGGCATTGGGAAGTTATTACACAGTCATAGATATTTTTATCTGTCAAGCCAGTTATTGCAAAGTTAAGAATAGGCCTTAAAGTCAAACATTTCACCTATTTTTCCTTAGGAAGTTAAGATAGAGTTATTGAAATAGAGAAATAGCTGCAGATATTCCTACCTTAAGCCTTGCATGGTTTTCAAGGATAAGAATGCACTTACTCTGTAATTAATGATACTCAAACCCTATCTTGAGCTTCACCTCCTCATTTTCAGCATAAATACTGCATCTAACCTCATTGTATTGTTGGCAATTGGTGGTTCTTCGAAGTAATACATAGTCTCTTGGAATTTGAAGGAAAATTGATGTTTTGGATCTTGTGGATGCCCTGATTTGTTTGTTGATGGAGAAGGCTAGATCACTAGATCCTTGAGCTTGGTTGTTCGTGAAGTGCTTTTGATCTGTTATTGTTATTTCCTATTTTCATTATGTTTCCATCTTTCTTTGTTACAGTAGAGAAAAATTTTTAGGCTAAGAAATGTCTTTTGAAAGCACCTTAGTTTTGTTTGCTCTTCACTATCTTAATGTTTTACTGTATAAGGTCTGATTGGACGATTCTTAATTTCCCTCTAGTTGCATCTAGCTTGTTATTTTAGAAATAATTCAGTAGAGTATAACCAAGGAGTTTCTTTTTTGGTAAGTCCATGTTCATTAGTACGACTTGAGAGGTTGTTTTGAGGAATGATTTCAATAGAGTGAAGCCAGGGAAATTAGTGGTGAGTCCATGCTCCTTTGTGTACAACTTGAGATATTGTTTCTAAAACTTCTTTAAAGTATGCTTACTAGAGTCTAAACCAGGGAATTCTATGGTGTGCCCTGTCCTCTGGACTGCCTCAAAAGGTTGCTTTAAAGATCCCTAGAGAGTTATTCAAAAGAATATTAGATTATTTTGTTTGGTCTTAGGCTCCTCTCACTATTACCTTATATGTTTTCTTTATCTGAAAGTAGTCTTTTGATTGTTGGATTGTTGTCTAAAAGGTTTGGTTATTAAAATTTTGTCCAAAGACGTCTATGGTTTTCCCTATCCTTTGGCTTGCTTCAAAATAGTCACCTTGAAAGACGTCTCTTGTTTAAAGTACATGGTAAAGGATTCTTAATTTCCCTTTGTCCTACTTTTTCATTCTTGTCCTTAATGTTCACCTCATTATCCTAAAAACTTTGAAGATCCACTAGCCAAGTTAGATATTCTCTATGATGCTCCTCGATCCATTGATGAACTTATCATGAGTTTCACTTGACTCCATTTCCCAATGACTTAGATATTTCCTCATTCTACCTATGCTATTTGATCATCATACCCAACGAAAATAAACAACAAACTTCATACTTAATAACTAGCGTAAAGTCAACCCTTAAAGCAAACAAGCACATATCCTTTGCAATCAACCTAAGAGATCCCTCTCTGAGTCTAGGAAGGCTAGGTCCTAGGACTCTAAAGATTGGTTTCATGTGACCTTGTCATTTGGTATCCCAATCTACCAAATTACAGGATCCTCACAATAACTATAAAAGAGTGCGATGAGGATCCGCAAAATGCCTTTATCCCAGAGTCAGAGGGAGAGCGTGCAGTTGCGAGACCTCCACTACAAACTGTGGATGTGATGAAGCCTCTGAAACTGTGGGAAGTCAACATTGGCATGGAAGAGCAGCCTAATTTCGCTAAAATTGGGGATTAATGGGATGATGATACTGTCATCAAAGTTGCAAAATTTCTCACGGAATATCAACACTTATTTCCGATGAAGTTTTCAGAGGTCAAAGGGATCACAGGGGACCTAGGGGTTATGTGCATCACGCTAAAACAAAATGCGTTCCCTATAAAGCATCATCCTTATCGGCAAAACCCTAAGTATAAGAAGAAGGTTAGAGAAGAAATCGATAAAATGCTCACCGCATGTATTATCGAACCAGTTGAGCAGTTGGATTGGGTAAGTCTGATGGTGGTTTAGTAAAAGAAGATGAAGGGGGGAATCTGAATCTGTGTGGACTTATGCAAGTTGAATGACACCTACGTACATGATCCCTTTCCAACACTATTCTCTGATGAGATCTTGGATAGTGTAGGAGCCTAGGAAGCATACTCATTCACTGATGGGTTCTAAGGATACTATTAGATCAGAATCACACTAGAAGATTGCAACAAAACCACGTTCGCCACCAAATGGGGATCCTTTCAATATACGGTCATGCCATTTGGACTCAAGAATGCCCCTGTTATCTTTTCCCGAGTAGTATTTGCAGTGTTCAAAGAGTCCATCCACAAATTCCTGGAGGTTTACTTTCATGATTGGATTGTCTTTGGCTTGGTAAAGCAACACCTTTCAAACCTATGCATGATTTTGGATGCCTGTCGAAAGCACCATATTTCCCTGAATATTAAGAGGTGTATCTTCTGCATACCCTTTGGAATCTTTCTCGTACATATTGTTTGCCGACAAGGGTTGATGATTGACACTATGAAGGTTGTAGTTATCATGAATCTGGCAGTACCTAGGACTGCGAAACAATTGCGTTCGATCCTTGGACATACGAGCTACTATAGAAAATTCATTCAGGGATACATGTTGATCACAACACCTCTAGAAAATTTTCTTAAGAAAGATGGTTCATTTTTTTGGGATGACGAGTATTAGAAGAGATTTCAGCTACTCAAGGAAAAGATGGTCCCTGCACCCATCCTTATTTTTCCTAATTGGGCGAAGGTATTCCATGTTCACGTTAATGCATCTAGAATCGCTCTAGGAGCTTTCCTTATGTACCCCGGAGAGGGAGACATTGATCACCCAGTTGCATTTTCTAGTCAAAAAATCTCGAGTGCAGAGTGCAACTATACCACCACATAGCCAGAAGGCTTGGCCATTGTCTATGAATTACAGAAGTATCGGCACTACCTATTAGGGGGACACTTCAAAATGTTTATAGATCATTTGGATTTGAAGTACCTAGTGAATAAGCCTATGTTGGGGAGGGAAATCTACTGATAGCTTCTGATGTTCTAGGAATACGACTTTGAGATCATTTTGAAGCCAAGGAAGTTGAATGTTGGGCCCGATCACTTGTCTTGAATTGAGAGTGGAGAGGAACCACCTAACCTAGAATAAGGATTTCTTGTTGCGCAACTATTCACTATTAAGGTATTTGATGCACACTTCACTAACACCATTTATTTCCTAACTACAAGCATGGCACCAGTGGAATATTCGATGCAACAGAAGAAAGATTTGGTAACCCGCAGTGCGGATTTTACCATCATCGTAGGTAACCTATATAATATGGGAGTCAATGAAGTGTTGCGCTGGTACATCCTAGAGCATGAACGGAATGATATCTTGACAGAGGCCCACAACAAGGTGGCAGGAGGTCACTATGCAAGGAAAGTAATGGCATAAAAGATCTTAAGAGTAGGTCTATGGTGGCCTACCCTTCATACTAATTCTCATGACTATTGTAAAACCTGCGTTACATGCCAATGAATAGGAAAGCCATCACGTAGAGATGAAATTCCCCTTCAACCACAAATGGCCTTGCAAGCCTTTGACAAATGTACCATCAATTTTGTGGGACCTATTAACGCACCCTGAAAGAAGACATGTGCATTCTACCTCAGAACTGCCATTGTCTCTGTAACCAGGTGGGCCGAAGCACAAGTGGTCAAGGATTGCACTACAGATACTGCTACGCAATTCATCTTCGAGCAGATTCTGACCAGATTTGGGTGTCCCAAAATATTGATGAGCGATAGAGGTACGCACTTTGTTAATGAGACAATACAAGCATTGATAGAAGAATTTTGGATCCATCATGTGAAAATCACTCCTTACCATCCTCAAGCAAACATAGTAGTTGAAGCATTCAATAAAGTCTTGGAACATGCACTAAATAAGGTATGTAATATTGATTAGATTGACTGGGACGTGTGCATATCGTTCGTTCTATGGGCCTACTGTACTACCTACAAAAATTTGACAGGGAAAACACCATCCAGGATGCTCTACGGCAAGGAGGACATTATGCCCATGGAATAGATTATTCCTAGTCTGCACATCGTAGCATTTACAAATATGATAGAGCCAACTATCATGGAGGAGAATTTAGCGCAACTAGTGGCTCTAGAAGGAGACCATTCATTGCTAACTTCCATTAGTAGGTTCAGAAGAAATGGGATAAGGCATGGCATGATCGACATATTCATCGAAAGGCCTTTGCGAAGGATGAATTAGACCTCTTGTATGATAGCCAGTTTGCGAGACACCCAGGGAAGTTCTGATAGCACCAGCTTGGGCCCTATATAGTTAAGGAGATCACGGATGGCAGAGCTGTTCGGCTAGCTACCCTGCACGGTGATATGCTACCCATCTATATCAATGGCAGTCAACTCAAACCGTATTGGATCAAATGAATATATGGCTAGAGTAGCTATATAAAGTGGGGCATACCCACTATGGATGGTAGGTATTGCAGGTAACATGCTACGCGCAGGAGGCAGCCATGGGATTGGAAGGGGCGGGTGCATCGGAGGCGCAGGAATAGATTCAAAATGCAGCAGGTGCGCTGGTTGCACATGGGTACGTTGAATTCACAAGAGGTGCGTTGGAAGCATGGAGGTGCATTGAGCGCACCAGGGGTGTGAAAAATAGCCGTTGGAACAGTCAAATCAGGTAAAAAGAAAAATTTACTGTTGGAAGGGGTGGGCGGTCACATTTACTGAAGCAATTTTGGAAGATTTTTTACCATTTAGATGATGGTAAGGTTCGGATAAGGTTTAACTGACTGTTGGTCGATTGCAAGGGCTATAAAATTAGTAGGATTGAGCATAAAAGAGTTCTGTGTTTTTTGAGGAGCTTGTACTTCACGAATTTGTCCTGGCCAAGTTTGTGTTTCAAAAGCTTTTATGCCTATTGTGTTTTGTTCATGTCTGAGCATCCTGTTCTCTATGACAGTAGCAATCTCGAGTTTGTTTTTTGCACTAGAAATATGGCCACTAGTCCTCCTAAAGATTTAGCACCTATGACCTTGGAAGAGCAAGAAACCGATGAAATGGTGGAGATTGAATCCGAAGCTGAAGAAGTTCTCTCCATGCCAATCAGAAAGAAGGGAAAGGAAAAAGAAAAAGGATCAGGGAAACCCTCAAAACCCGTGAAATGGACTGGGGTGAAGCCCCGTAGTGCCCCAAGCAATGCCAAATCCCCACGAGTGATGCCTTAGGTGTGTGTGGCTACTTGGGAAGAGGCCCAGGCGCCGAACCAATCATTTCATTACATCCACTGTTTCGGCCACATAGGCCCTCGGCACACTCACCAAAGAACCTCGACGGCCTGATTACCTACCTGTAGATGCTGCTGACCTCGGGATAGATGCTGCTGACCTCGGGAGAGATCCCCATTATTGGGGAACCTTTTAGAAGGCTCCATGAGATCAAAATTGATGATCATGACCTGGCCAATTTGGAGGCCTTCCCTGAGTTGGCACCCGAGTTATATCTTGAATGAATTCAAGAGGATGATGGGATCAAAATTGTCCCTGCAAGCTTGGTACGTAGAGTGGCAGGATCCAGGCTCCTAAACCTGCTAAGGATGCCACATTTCGGCCACTAAAATATTACGGACCACCAAGTGCGTTAGTTGCTCACCCTGGTCCATCATGGATGTTTATGGATCCATGACCAAATCCCTATCGACGCTGCGCTCATCCATCGAATCACTAGTCTTCATATGTAAGGGCCGGATCCTATGTTGCCTATTGGGAAGAAATATGAAGCAGAAACTACTGAATATGTGTGAAAAATATACCATGTGGAGCAGAATACTCGTGACTTCATGATAAAATCCATCAACGATCCCACTACCCAGTTTGGCACCATGTTGTTGGCATGCAAGATGATGAAAAAATGCCAGGTCAACACTATCCCTACCTGTGTCATTCATTTAGCATGCCAATGCGAGAAATGGGTCTGCTTCAATTGGTCACAATATTTGTGAAATGAGTTTTTGGCCAACGTCCGCGAATCCCAGGAGTAGGGATGGGCATTTTTCTACTCTTAGATGCTACTTCTTATAGCCTTGATCGTATGGGAAGCACCTGAGGAATTGGTCCTCCCAGAGCTCACCCCCAACATGTACGAGGGGACTTGATATAAAAACTTATGGGATTCTAAGGATACGCAGTGTCTCGAGAACAACCAAGTCTTCTGGGTCCTCTTTCAGAGTAGCTTGGAAGAATCCATTAATTCCTGACTACGAATGTCACCAGCACTATATGACCAATACAAAGGCATTGCGAAATTCCAGGTCACCATGCACACTGTCCAAATCAAAGCTTGCAAGGATAAATCCTGCGTCTCGCTCCCATATATGGCTGCGGATGAGGATATTGATCGTATAGTCGCTAAATGGCCTTTGAAGTGGAATATTGGGTTCAAGTCTAGTTCGATGGGTACCAAAGGTGCAGGTGCTACAAAATTCACCCCCAACATGACCAAGGAAGTGGGCAGCTCGAGCAAAGGAAGTGACAAAGTAGAGAGCATTAGCTCACCAAAGGGCGTGCAGCCGAAGCCAACCACTATGAAGGACGATGAGAAATAGCAGACCATTGAGAAGGAAGCAAAGCTAGAGCCCTAGCTAGATTTGTAGCCAGACCTAGGTACAAAAGGATTCGACTCAGGAGGAACTAACTCCCCCTGTGGCATGAAGTGAATAAGCGAGCCTGTCAAAGGGCCCCGAAAGAAGCAATGCTCTGAGTGGACAAAACGCGATGAGACAGTCACATTAACCGATGGGGACCTCGAAAAAATTATTGACACGGTCACTTTGACCATGAAAGACAGATGGTTATCTTTAGAATAACAATAGAGAGCTGCGGTCAAGAAAATTTAGGTTAAGCTCCGTGCTCTATAGCTAAAGACAGACATGCTGGAAGCTAGCATGACTCAGGTAGAACGCCCTCGGAAACCAGTAGTGCTACACTAGTTATAGCAGAAATCTGCCTCTACTCCTTGCCTAGCGTAGCCCTTGTGGTTAGTCCACCCGACCTGGGAATGTAGGTCTAGGCTTTTATAGAGGTGAAATGGGACTTATCCAAGCTTCCACCTAAGGCCTTGCAGGTGCTCCACACCTCCTTGGTTCAGGAAATTCAGCATCGGGACCTACAAGTTCACCAATAGCTTAGTGTAGCTGAGCATACCATCAGGGAAAATAATTTTTAAGTGTCCCAAGAACAAGCTACCTATACCCTTGCCATTGCATAGCAAACAAAGCTAGAAAAATCGATTCACCGACTCTATCACGACTGCGAAGCAGCCACACCATCCAAACTAATATTGATGAACTCTGACATAAGAAGAAGGCCCTCGATGACTGCCTGAAGCCTTGGGCTACCAAAGCCCTCAAGCTCTTGCAGGATGTTGATATTGTTGTTAAGCAGCTAAATCAGACTATTAAGAGCGTCATCGCCACTAAGGAAGGCTCGAATTTGCAGAAGTTGGTAGAAATTGCGCAAAATGATGTTGCTCACAGTGAAGGTGTGTTGCCCCCATTAGCTGACGCGATCATACTACTGCAGGCATAGGTGGAGACCCCACCATCACAGTGACTCAGGATGAGTCACAAAGTTTTGTTGGGGGACTATTGGAACATGGTCTCCTAAAGCTGCGAATTTTTTCCATTTTTGTATATTTTTTTTGTATTAGTTAGTCTAATGCAGGGGTTTTGTGTGGGTCAAAGCCCTGAATGTATTGTAATGGGTCAAGGGTAGACTAAGAGTCCGCAAACCACGGTTTGTGGACCATTGGATGCATTGGCTAAATCGATATAAATAGATGAACCTTTTTTAGTATTAAGGTAGGCAAGAATTAATATTGATGCTAAGCATGATTTTTTATACCTGTAGTTGAGTTTTTGGGCAAGGACTCCTGCTGGCTGTGTGCATGAAGATCCTTAGTCCTGGTGTGTGTGGACCCTTTTTTCTGTGTGCGCAAGTGGTATTTTGGGATTGTAAGAGGCTTTTGGTATTAATATATATGTGGAGTAGTCTTGGACATCTGATGTTATATAGATCTGTTTTGTTATGATTGATGTGAACTTGCACTATATGATTATGTTGAGAAAGTGTCTATTTGATAGCTGTGAACTGCGCAAGTATCTATGATTCTGGTATATGTATATGTGATCTGTTAATTGCTGTGCTTATAGTTTTATGTGCTGATAAATTGGTATTACGGATGTGGATGTGAAGGTATTTACTAGATCTATGCATGATAATAGCTCTGATATATAAGCCTGTGAATAGATCTGATAAGTTGAACGCAGACTCGCTTGACTTACCTGCTCTCTCTCAGGGTGTGGAAACCTAGTTCCAGCACCCTCCCATACTAACTCAAGTGAGACTTTTGCCTGCGCAAGCAGGTCAATGCCGAAAGGGCCAGTAGTATAGGGGTTTGTTGGCAAACCTTAACCTTTGAACCTAGGTTAGGACCCCTCGAACCAAAAATAAATCTCAAAAATGACTTCTCAATGCAATTTGATCTAATGCACTTTTCGATGAAAATAAAACCTTGAGTTGAAAACTAAATGAATGAAAAATTATTTTTCTTTGTATTAACAAGATGAAAAAAGACACAAAACAGAACAATGAAATCACTAGTTTTGAGTATTTCCAAATGAACTTCTCCAAATTATACAAAACATTAACAATTGAAGTACTAAAGAGAAATTTAAAATCACTTTCTCAAAACAAACGTTCTTTTCTTTTAACACTGATTGAAACATAAAGAAATATTATTTAGTTGAAAGAAATTAATGTAATTTATGATTGTCAATGGAAGAAAGAGCTAAAGGGACATGGAATGGACACTTGAAAACTCTAGTCAGATAAATCAAACAAAAGCCAACCAAATCCGAATGGTTTAAAATAAGTGATAACTTACTCAATAGTGGGTCTGATATTCAGTGAAGCATGGAACCATTTAAATGAAATGAAGCCTTAGCATGATGAGGATGCACGATTTGAAAGAAAAGAGACCAAATATGAGCTAATAGAGACAATCAAGTCACTGAACATAAGATAACAAGAGTAAACTGAGCATAGAAGGAATCCTATAAACATAAGACACACTGGAAATCCATTAATAGAAATTCAAAAAAATTTACTCAGAAATGAGCATTCCTATGAGGCTGCACCTCACACTGGAAGGGGATAAGCACTTCTATTTTCAAACATGCAACGTTGATTTGTGCTTCTGTCATATAATTAGCAGTTCCTATCAAGGAGAATTATAAAAAATAAAAGGGTTGATTCAAAGAAGTTGATACTTATCACTTGAGAAAGGAGATTGAAGATTGTAATTAATCACAGATGCCCAAAACAAAGGAGAAATATACATTCAATGAAAGTGGACGAAAAAACAAAATCTCAAAGAGTTGAAGGAGACTAGAGGCAGATCCCTAGCAAGGTTTCCACTTTGTTGTCTAGGTAAATCCTCTGTGTGGACAAAGATGATCCCTCTAGCCCTAGAGTGGGTCTAGATACTTTCCTAGATTACAATTGAAACATAGAATAAAGAATATGGCCTACCTAGGCCATTTGCTATGATATTTCTCTTTGTTGAAGCCTTGGTCTTTCTCTCTTCCAGGATCGATCTTCGCTGCTACCAGTGTTCAACTACCTATACCAATGACCAAAACATAACGAAAAATGTAACAGTGCAATAAGCATATATCAAAAGTAATATATCTAACTGTTCACGGAGTGCTAGACCTCTTATCACAATCACAGACAATAATGGAAACAAAATACAAGTTGCATTATATTATTAATAAAAAAGTTACAACCTGCACCTTGATGTCAGAGCTCTCCCTTGATGTGTCTGAATTCGAGCACGTCTCCAAAGAACTCTTTTTCCAACTCAATACGGGAAGGCTAAGGGTCTCGAATATCTTCAAATACTTCTCTATTTTTATTCTCTTCTAGTATGTTATAGCTAGAAGAGGAATTGGAAGATGATCAATTTATAGTGATGAAAAAGAGGACATGGATCCACTTAATATGGGAGAAAGGCTTATCTCCTTAGTTGGTTACTATTTTTTAGAAACAAGAGACCCAAATCAGGATGCTCGGACATATCCTGATTAACAAGAATCCACCTCTCTGTTCTCGAAGCTTCGAGGACATGAAGCTTTGTTTATTTTTTTTAAAAGCTTCAATAATTGGATTGGCATGGTTATGGGGTCCATAACAGCACCAATCGATGGTGGTCACAAACTAAGGGTTTGATATAAGCACTGGTGAGACATTGAAGGTTCGCGCCGCTCCAAAAAATATGGTTTTTAAGGAGCTTTTTAGAAATGACTAAAAGAGGAATTGATCTTCAGATTGTATGTGATTCAAAGGAATGTTTTCCATGATGGTAAAAGTACACGAGGACCACAATAGGGGTTCTCCAAGATCTGGGAATAGGGAGTATAGGGACAGTGACAAAATGTTGTGTAACATATGTTTCCTTCATAGAAAAATGCTTTGCTATCTTCCATAGCAGGAACTGATCCAACATATTCTAATTTGATTAGTTTCAGTCAGGAAAACAATGTCCATCACTTTCCACCTCAAATTGCGTTTCTTATTCAAGTTTCCATTATGCGTATAAGACCATTCATCAAACTATTGTTGATGAATGTGCCTCCACCTATATTATGTCCATCTCTTGCTGGAAATCCCTTGGGTCTCCTCCTCTCAACCAATCCCATAATACTTTGGAAGTTTTTGCCAGTAGATGTTTCCTCTTGTATGGTATTCTCAATGCCCTAAAAATTCCTTTGGAAGAAAAAACTATTAATATGGAGGTCTAAGTTGTTAGTGCACCTCTCAATTACAACCTCATGCTTGGCCACAGTTTGACAAGTTTAATGGTTTGTGTAGTCTCTAGTTTATCTATCATGCTTCACTTTCCCCATCAAGGAAATATTGTCATGGTCGACCAGATATCATTATTTTCTAGCGATTCTTCGATTGGAAATCTCCCTTACTTCCACAGTAGCTTATGAAAGTGTTGGAATGGGTCTTTTCAAAGACTCATATTTGATGGAAATTTTTTCCCTTCCTCCTCCCTCTAATACCGCTTCGGTTAATCTGATCATGTCTCATCATGACCCTTTTATCATACCCAATAATGATCATATTGACCATTTTGGCGATTTCATGTCGTTTAACCCTATTGAAAAATAATATCAAGCTATTTTTTCGTCTTTCATGACTGCATATGAAAATTTTGATTGTTTGAATACAATCCTAGACATGTATTAAAAATATTCTTAGCTTGGTTCTTTGCATTCTGATGATCCTTGCAAGACAATTTTTGAGATTGAAAAAATCATTTTCGAAGTCATGTCGCTTGGAAAAATTCCTTGCAATGATTATCATCATCATTCCTCATTTCTTCCAAGACTTGTTGATATTCTTACTTATCTAGGGACACTTGTTTCCCCTGTAATGATTGATTCTCTTCAAACACCCATCTCAGGTCATGAGGTGTTGTTAGAAGGAAATGTGGGAAACATATTGGCAATCGTTCCTTTCCATTTCTTTGTGAAAATTGGTGTCTTTGTGAATATTCACATTTGAGCCCCACCCGCTCCCTTCTACCCAGTGCTTACCATTTGGTCAAGTTTCCCAATGGGGAATTATTTCCATGCCTCATGACCCTCACTTGGCCGTGGGGCCTCGGCACTTTATCTTCATTTTGACTTCTATAAAAAAAATTTCTCGAGGTGATGCCTAACTGAAATAGCAACGATAGAAATATCTACTTATTTCTATTAATCACGATAGAAAAAAATCTTGTGAGTCCCGAAATGGAATCTTTATGAAGAGTATCCATCTGACATACTTTGTACTTTAGTGTGTGTTTCACTAGTGTGCATTTTTTGGTGTGTTTTGTTTGAATTTTTTGCAAACATATTTTCCCCTTCTTACCATGTTCCACTTAGTTTGTAGATTATGAGGAACTCTAATCCTCATGTCGGTTTCACTGATGGCGGTTTTCATAGTACACAAAATATATATTCTTATATGTGGTAACTTTATTCTCCCAATGGTGAGTTAGTGAGTTTAAAGGGAATATTTCTGGGTTGAAAAACTAACAATATTGTTGAATATAGTGTGGTTATCAAACTATTATCATAAGTTAAATTCTCAGTACACAATAAAAATAAATAAATAAAAATTGAAAAAACTTTAAGAACAATTATTACCTTAGTCATCCCACTTTCCTCATGGTGGTAGAGGTAAATCTTGATCTCCTCTAAATTCATTCCCTGCATCTTTCCATTTATCTACTATGATCAACTTTTATCATATCGATAGGAAGAAGGAAAGAAATAAATACATTTGTTGCCTCCCTCCATGATGACGCATCAACTCACTCCATCTCAAAAGTCGTGGATCTCTTGGAGCAGGAGGTACCACCTCTATCCACAGAAAACATAACAATAGAACCCTCTCTAATAAAATAATCACCAGGCTCGACCCATACCCAAACTATTTGAACTTCACATTCATGCAATTTGTGAGTTGATACTTCATGTTGATGAGTAACTTCTCACATGGGTTGAAAACCATTGGACTCATACAGGCCAATGCATATTGGAAATGGGATTTTCTTGCCTCATGCAAGGCCTACACTACCACTACTCGTACAATAGCGTAAAGGAATATTCTCAATACAGGATCATTAATAGTATCAATGTCAATATTTTCCGCTCTTGGTCTTCTGAGACCCATGGGCGCAGTGTCTGGAAATGAGCATCTTTTTTCTCTCACTGTCTGGTATATAACCTAATAACTAGACCCACATTCCCCTACTATAAAAACTAGTGATGACATAAATTTTGAACACATGAATCCCCAAGTTCTGACCACCAATCACAAAAATTTGACGGTAAATGTCGCATCATATCACTAGATACTGTAATATTTTTGGAACTATGATTGCATGTGTTGTCCTTGATGGGAAACAACTTGTAATATACTAAATATATTGGCTCTGGAAAAGCTTAGAGGCAACACATTGATGGGACAAAATTTTTTCAAATCAGAATCAGAAGATGGATAAGGCACATATTTAACGAACTATACGCGAGTTGGTTAAGGAAAAGTTTCCTATACACGCGAGTAAGAAGAACCAAGGTTGGGTATGTGCTTGCACACTAATTTTATGATACCATAGGTCATTACCATGGTATTATCCCAAAATATTGAGCGGAATAATTGTTATTTGATCCCATCCAAGAATACCATCAGTACTTGTGTGGTTTTGGCTCATGGTATTGGCTAAGGCCCAAAATATATAAGGAGGTGAAAATCATAGTTCTATTGAGGTATGCGCATGAGAATTGAATGAATACTTCAATATAAAGTATATTTGCATGGAATGGGCCATATTCAATAGACATATCTGATATTATGATGCACTCATGAATATATTGATGGATTAGGATCCATGGACCTGAAATTACTATGTATTGCATGATATGTTTATGAGTTCTTTAGATTTGTGGTTTGGTGCTTGTTTGTTGTGGTGAAGGGTATGATTTGAGTAATTTTGTAGTTATGAAGTGTTGCGTAGTCCTGAATTATTTACAAATGTATATGCGGGTTTGTCTCATGTAAGGCACGTATACATGCGAGTTCGTCTCATCAAAAGTGTGTATATAATTAGTGAAAATACTGAGATCTATATGCATGTTGGTTTCATAATAAGCGTATAAAAATGCAGATTGGTATTATGGAAGATGCGTATGCAAGCCAAGGTTTCACTGAATAATTCTGAAGGAAATGTATGGTCAGTTTTGTTGTATTTTTGTTGTCTATCAATGATGACTTCAATATAGATATGGTTTCTTTGAGTACTGATTATGCTGCTAGTTGATTGTGTATAAAGATAAGTGATTGGTTGATTGAAAATGACAAATGTTTCTAACTATATGAGGGATCTCTAAATCTAGAAAAATATGTTTGAATATCTCTAATATATTATGAGTATCGTCATAATGCTAATCTTAGTATATTAGGTCAATATGCAGGATACTCGAAAGAAAAGCACGCATACACATGGGTTTATGAAAGTAAAGTAGTGTATACATTTGTCTTTTGAATAATCAGGGTTGAAGTTGATTTTGTGTGTTAATGCAAAAGTATGGGTTTAACTTCATGGTCTAGTTACAATGATATCAAATTTTTGCTCAAATTTCATTGATGGTTGATCTAAAATTTGTGTTGAATTAAAGGCTCTTGGATGCAGTGTGAAAAATTATGAAACATGGTCTGCAGTGATTCGGAGGGTTGGAGCGTTCAGCGTGGAAATTGAAGCTTCCTGCCAATAAGAGCTTGTGATCACATCAGGGGGTTGTAGCTCACTTCTAGTTGTGGTTGGTAAATGACATCAGGGGGTTGGAGCTCCCTTCTAGTAGCAGCTGGAGAATGAGAGAATGTTGCAACCTTCTACAGGTGGGTTCCTGTGTACTGGTATGATTCTGCACCAATACAGTTTTGTAAATTTTTTTCCACATAATAAATATTTAAGACAAAGATGAAAACATCAATGGTTTTCAACCAACTTGGGTTTAAACCTTAAATCCTAGTGTTCATGTGTGTGTTTCTTAGGTGTGATGATTTATTCTGTTCTTATTGCACATAATTACTTCTTACTAGATGTCTGATGAATAAATTATTCATTGGGCTAAGTAAAGTTTCTGGTGATTTATCTCAATAATAAGTTTACTAGGCATGAAAAAGTTTTCTTAAAGAAATTTGCATTCATACACTATTTTTATTATCTAATGTCTTGTATAGAAATCAATAAATAAAATAAAAGTCTGTGTGAGTTTTAAATACTGATTCATCACCCCACCCCCTTAGTATTTCTCCAAACAATTGGTATCAGAGTAGGTCCTTCTGATTAAGCTTGATCGCTAGAAGGAAGATCTACCAAGATGAGCCGTCAAGATGGAACAACATCTATCAGACCACCTCTCTTCAATTGAAATAATTTAATCTTCTGGAAGACAAGAACAATATCCTATCTTCAGTCTCTTGGAGCAAATGTTAGGGAAATTGTTGAAGGAGGTTACCAATATCTAGTTGCAGTTCCCACAGATCCAAAAACAAAGAAGAATTATGAAACCAATACGAAAGTTGTCAATGCATTATTGGGAAGCCTGCCCGGATCGAAAATTTTCAAGGTTATGCTGTTAGATACAATAAAAGAGATACGAGACAAATCATTCTAGGCTATGAAGGCGATCCCAAGGAAAAAAGTGTTAAACACCAATCTCTCAAAATTCAATATTAAAATCTGAGAATGCATAATGATGAAAGTATTGCTAGCTTCTTTCCACCTATGGATGAGATTGTAAATCATATGAGAAATCTGGGTGCAGACATAAAAGACACAACTTTAGTAGAGAAAATATTAAGATCTGTAACTCCTAAATTTGAGTCAAAAGTGTTTTTTATTGAAGAGAAAGATGATTTTAAAACTCTTACCGTTGTTCAACTTCATGGGATCGTGACTGCTTCTGAAATGAGAAAAGGAGACACATGTTAAGTCAAAGAAGCCACATTTAAAGCTAATGCAAAAGGAAAGGAAAAATAAGAGCAACATAATTCAGGGTATGTATGAAAAGAATACGAGGTAGATTTTGTAAAGAAACTTCAACTTGGCACCATAAGGTTCAGAGGGAAACCTGCCTTCAAATTTTTTTCTTGGGGAAGAGTAGGTCATTATGATGTTAAATTTCCTCATAAATATAATCATGACAAGAGGAAGGATATAACAAAAGGTAATAAGAGACGATTTGAAAATAGAAAGATTTATTATAGTCATGAATATATTGATGCCTTGTCAAATATTGAAGAAAGAGAATTCGATTAGGATCTTAAACTGCTCATGGAATTTGAAAAAAGACACTAATGGGTCTAAAGATAATTTTATGGATGCTTTAGAATAAAATGGTCTTCTTGAAGATGTCACTCAACTCGAAATATCCTTGGAAGAAAATAAAATAGCCATATATACTCTAAAAAATCAACTCATAGAAAAAGAGAAGCATAATGAGAAGTTATAATATGAAATAGCAAGCCTAAGAAAGGAAATTGAGAAAGTAAAAACACTAAATTTTATATTTACTAAAGGATCTGAAACCTTAGATGAAATTATCAAGGTTCAATGCTCTCCTCTTATGAAGAAAGGTCTTGGATACATTGGTGAATATTCTCATACAAAAAAATCCTAAATGACAAGCTATCTAAATGCAGCAAAATCTAGTCAGCAAAGTTTCATCACTCAATACAAGAACAAAGCCAATTCATAGGTAAATCATGTTCATTCCAATTCAAGGATGAACAATAACAAAGCATCAGCCAAGAGGTAAAAAACACTAGAATTTTCTATGGTCACATAAATTCCTTCTTTAATGGACAATCTTTCTCATGTCATAATTTTAGTCACAAAGCTGCTCAATGTGTTTCATACAAAACCATCATTACCAAAGAAGAAATAAAACAATGAAATGAGATATGAATAAATAAGAATACTTATAACAATTTTTGTCCTCTTCAAGGTGAATTGAATGTTTGTTTTGCAATTAATTTGGACATGAGGAATCTGACAGCAGGAGAAAACTACAGCCAAAATAACAAATATCCACAAGTTCTAAGGTATCGAAAAGAAATGACATACAATTTGAAAGCTGTGGCATAGTTTTATTTTTAGAAGGAGAATAAAATCAATGGTACATAGATAGCGGATGTTCAAAACAAATTACAGGTGATAAAGAAAAACTCATTTCATACAATGCATTAGAAAAGGAAAATAATGCCACTTTTGGAAATGACTCTCCTCATGTCATTAAGGGTAAAGGATTTTTTTTATAAAAGAAAAGGTTAAATCTATTAATGTCATGTATGTTGATGGATTAAAGGATAACTTGTTGAGTGCTAGCCAAATGTGTGACCAAGGTAATGAAGTGGTCTTCCAATCAAAAGAATGTATTGTTCGTGAAATTGACACGGGAAATACCATAATAAAAGGAACCATAACACCAAGAAATTTGTATATATTTAAAGGTGGCCATGAACAATGCTATCTATGAAAAGATGCAGAAAACTGGTTACGACACCAAAGGCTGGTACATCTGAGATTTTCTCAAATAAGAAAATCAAGCAGGCTCAAAGTTTTTCATGATATACCTAACATCAGTTTACTAGAAAGTACCATATGTAAGTCATGTTAATTCAGTAAGGAAACCGTAGTTAAATTCAATGCCAAACAAGGATCATCAAGTAAGCCTCTTGAACTTATACATACTAATTTCTATGGGCGTGTAAAGAAAAATTTAGCTCGTGGTGAACAATACTATATCTTATTCATTGATGAATTTTCTAGAATGTGTTGGATCCATTTATTGAAACACAAAGATGAATAATTTGAAGAATTTAAGGTCTTCAAAGCATTATATGAAAATGAATTAGATCTAAAAATAAAATGTATCAGATTTGATCGAGGAGGAGAATATACGTCGAATGAATTCTTTTATTTCTGTGAAAAATATGGCATAAAATGAATTTTTTTTGTAACTTGAACTCCTCAACAAAATGGTGTGGAGCAGAGAATGAATAGAACAGTTTAGCAAATGGCTCGTGTTGTGCTTGATGAGTGTGGAACTCCTAACACCTTTTAGGTTGAAACTGCACATACTGCAGTAAGTATTCTCAACAAGTCTCATGTGCATGTGAATAGTGATAAAATTCCTTATGAAATCTAGTATGGTAACACTCCCACTATGAAGCACTTTATAATTTTTGGAAGAAAATGTTTTATAAAAAATAATGATGAAAAAATTGGTAAGTTTGAACCTAGAGAAGATGAAGGAATACTTCTTGGTTACTCTTCTAGAAGTAAATGATACAAATGCTATAATAATATAGTTCGGAAAATTGTTGAATGTATTGATGTTGTGATTGATGAAGCACGTATAGCTCCCAAAAAGGAAATAAAAAAAAATAACGCTGATGACGATGATGAATGCTTTCCCACATCAAATCACAATGATATAGAAGAAGACCCTGATGAGGCATCATAAGAAGACACATCAGATAGATTAAAGGCTCCATCAAGTTATGTTCAAAAGAATCATCCAAATTCTCAAATCTTGGGAGAAAAGGAATCTGAGGTAGAAACAAGAAGAACACTTATGGGATCTCCTAGTTATATTTCACTATTATCCAGAATTGAACTACAAAATGCATATCAATCTAGTAAATATGAATATTGGTTTAAGGCCATGAATGAAGAATACAACTATCTTGAGGTAAATAGTAGGTCCAGAAGTATGATGTTTTGGAATATGTTGATTTAGAGCTCATAGGCTAGAGGATTACTATTTTAGAGGCTAAGAATCATGGTGAGATGATTAGGGTTTCAAGATATACATTAATATACCTCTTTTAATTCTCCTCGAACCGTTCCTTGACTGTGGATCTGTGCTGACGAGGGTTATTTCTAGCCCTCTAATATTCCTAACAAACTTCAGCATCCAGAAGAATTTGGATCGTGACCCATACAAACATACAAAATTATGATTTATTGAATATAAGGCATGTGTTTCACCTTTGGGGAATGTGGCCAAATTCAAGGAGAAGAGATGATAAGATAAATCTTGCGGTTCACGTCTGTGGAATGTGGCCAACTTCGAGGAGAAGAGCCCTTAATTCACATGGTCCAGAACAAAACCTACAAAAACCATTAACTGATGTGGCTACCTGACTGAGATATCTCATATTACAACACAAAATATACTTGGTTGAGAATAGAACCTTGATAGCCCAAACTACCTCGGGCTCGTGTCAGGGGAACATAGCTCACAAAAGATGACATCCAAACCCTTTTTCCTTCACTTGAGGATCATATACAACTATATCAGAGAGAAGAGTCGTGAGATAGATGATTGAAATGAGGTTGATGGCACCCTAATATATACTAGTCAGAGGGAATGAACATACATGAATTTTGGCCTTATTGAGCTCAGATATAGGTGAGGTGGAACTTTTTAATTTTCCTTGAGTGAATAAATTCAAAATAATACTTATCGTTAACCAAATTAGATGATATTTAGGTTGATTTTGGTCCTCTCAAAAAGAGGAATTCAATATTGTAGTTATCTTTCCCAAAGGATCTAGCCTAGTTGGAATTTGGCCCAAGTTTCCAATTTTAACACTCCCTCTCAACTAGGGATAATTCTGCCTCCCAATCCATCCGTCATCATGCAATATAGATGAAATAAACCTTTTTTTTCTCGTATTTTCTCTGCTCTGCTGAACACTGATATAAATAATGAAGAATAATGGATCGAGAGTGAGTCAAAATACCTTTCCACAATATACACACAAAGTTCAGTCCATATATCCAAAGAGTTAACTCCAATAAGACTTGATCTTAAGTGATCAAGTTGAAGAAACATCATTCATCCTGGACATAGGGAGTATGATAGTGCAAGATGCGTCCATCGATAGTTCTATGGTCCCTATGCACTTTTCCCAACTCAGTTTCCAGATGAGAAGTACTTTCCATGTGTCTGAGACAACATGGGTATGATGATGGATGAAGACCAGTAGGGAAATAATATATAAAATCATACACATAATGACACGTAGGGAAAGGAGAAACCACATCCTACAAACGCTCATCATAGTCACATATAGGGAAAGGATGAACCACATCCTAGAAACAGATATCATAACCATATGTAGGGAAAGGATGAACCACCTCCTATGCAAATGTAAAACACCGAGAGTAGGTAAAGGATGAACTATGGCCTACATGCATGAAAACCAACAATAGTAGGAAGAATCCTACATGAGGGGAAAGGATGAACCACATCCTACTGACATGTCAACCATCAATCATAGGGAGTGAGAATCCTACATGTGGTGAAATGATGAACCAAGTCCCACTAACATGTCAACAAATGACTATAATAATATCTCATTCAGGTACCCACGGGAGAAGGTGAACCACTCATATATTCCATAGGAGAAGGTGAATCACTCATATACGCCATATGAGAAGGTGAGCCATTCATATATGCCATAGGAGGAGGTGAACCACTCATATTATGCATATCTCATCACTCATATGGGAAGGTCAACCACTCACCCAACAAACATATGTCTGCAATCGTAGGGGAAGGTGAACCACTTACCTTACATACATGACAACCATCATTGGGTATCACAAGGGAAGGTGAGCCCCTCATGTTGTACACAATGTGTCACTAGGGGAAGGTAAACCACTCACTCTATGGTCCCTCATAGCTCAATAAGTACCACAAGCCCCTAAGAGCTTCAAGAGCTAAATGTTCAATATTGACCAAGGATCGTCTCATATAAGTAATACTTCCAAGTTCCTTTCTAAAATTTAAGACTAGATCAAGGGGAGCCTCATAGTTCCATTCAAAAACATGTGTGTGTGTGTGTGTGTGTGTGTAGAAGAGATCTTGGAAACACTCAATAATACTTTTCTTTTTTCATATCTCATGAAGATAATATTTGATTGATATTAATCCCTCTTGCTCAAGGAGAGCATGGCCTAAACTTGTCTTTTCAAGGTGCATAATGTTCATGAGACAACCTGCTCATCATGAGATCTTCCCACTTAAACATGTCATAAATTGTTTTTTTCCTATGTTGTACCATACAAAGTGGTATATGAAATATTGGATTCTCAAAGCCTTCTTCTACATTATACAACGAAGGTGTGAACCAATGGCTTACTGAAGAGCTAACTCAAATGGATTCATAATAAACCAAGTCTACTGCTATATATGACCGAATCAATAGATAAAGCACTAGATGTGATCATTCCTTCGATCATACTTTCAATCAAGTTAGCATCAAAAAATGGAATCTTATGCTTGAGAAATAAACTTTAAATTATAGATGACAGAATCATAGAGATATCTCAATAAGATTTTGTCCAATATGAGAGGCTCATCCAGAGATCAACTCAAAGTTTTCATATCTAGACATATGATATATAACTTGGTGGTTGATCAATAACACCAGGGAAGCTACAAGATACACATATGCATGCCCTCTATTTTTGCATAAAACCTTTAAGTGCAAGGAATCATGCATCAATTCTAGGTCTTCCTTCTTAACCTCAAAAGTCAAATCCCTCTTACATTGATAAATGAGAGGTTCATTAATGAAATATCATAAATATTTTCATCCTTACCATCCAATCAACATAGCCAATCCATAATTCCCTCTTAATATATGGATAATGACCTACCAAAATCATAATCACCAAGCTATCTACAACCTACTACTTTTCTGAGCTAGCTGAAAGTGACCACATCCTACACGCATGAAAACCAACAATAGTAGGAAGAATCCTACACGTAAGGAAAGGTTGAACCATATCATATTCACATGTCAACCATCAATTGTAGGGAGTGAGTATCCTACATTTTGGGAAAAGATGGACCATGTCCCACTAACATGTCAACATATGACTATATGCATCTCTCACTGAGGCACCCACAGGAGAAGGTGAACCACTCATATATGCCATAGGAGAAGGTGAAGCACTCATATTATGGATATCTCATCACTCATAGGAGAAGGTGAAACTCTCACCCTACACACATGACAACCATCATGATGTCATGAGGCGTTTTGTGTTAAATGAAGAAAGCCTACTGTGAGATCTTGCCCACTAATGTCATCGAAAGTGTCCTATGTTGTACCATACAAAGTGGTATGTGAAATACTGGATTCTTAGAGTCTTCTTCTACAATATACAATGAAGGTGTGTACCAATGGCTCACCGAAGAGCTAACTCAAATGGCTTCGTAGTAAGCCAAACCTACTTCTATATATGGCCAAATCAATAGATAAAGCACTATATTTTGTCATTCCTTCCCTCATATTGTCGATGGCGTTAGCATTAGGGACAACCTTTGGTCCAATAAGGAAAACCCTAAGGTCCTGCTGGTCAACCTTATGTTCAACAAGGAGTATCTTATACTCTTGGGAGGTTAATCTGTCCATCACAGGGACAACCTTTTATGCAACACCCCCAACCTTACGTTCATCAAGGCCCAACCTTTGTACAACAAGTTCAACCCTCTACTATTCAGCTGGTTTAACCTATTCTTCAGGGGCAACCTGGCTCATCCCAACCATTGGGCCAACCTCTTCCACAAGGGGAATACGGTGGCTCTCAGCATCCAGGCCAACCTACACCACAGGGATAGCCTGTCCAACACCAATAACCAGGCCAACCTGCACTGCAGGGGAAACCTACTCAACCACAGCATTTGGGTCAACTTGCAACCCAGGCACAACCCATGCAACCTCAGGGCACTACTTGCATTCCTCAAGTTCAATCTCAGGTAGTGTATAGTGCACCCCAAGGCATTGATTATATTTCTCAATTTCAATCTCAGGTAGTATATAATGCGCCTCAAGGTACTTCTTACATTCCGTAAAAAAATCCATATGTTTCCCAGGTAGGACCTCACTGGTTCGCTCAAAATAAATATCTTGGTCCTCAACTGCTGTATGGGTAGAATTACCATTCTTATAACCCCTATGGAAAAAATCCTCCAGAATAGAACATATAGGAGCAGAATTTCTGCCAACCTGGTTGGAATCCCAATAATGGTCTTTATCAAAGGCTTGCAATGCCTTTCAATCCGTAATTACCTTTTTTTGCTACGTTGGAACTTCCCAATGTGTCGAAGTTAACGACTGATCCCATTCTTCATATTCCATATTGGCCTCCAGTTCCAACTAAAATCCATGGTGATTGTCCCAAATTTGACGTCAAATTCGGAAAATACCCCCAAGCGCATGTTATGACTTATCATCTTTGGTGCTCCTCTAAGTCTTGGGTTGATGATTCGATTCAGCTACGTATTTTCCAAAGGAATCTCACTGGTGCCCCTGCAAAGTGGTACATTGAGCTCTCTCACAGCATTTTTAAATATTTTAACTCTCTTGCTATGTAATTTCTCGCACACTTTCAATTACCAGTTCACTATGAGACTCGGACACATCTCCTCATATCCTTGAAATAGGATTAGGCTACTCACATTTCTGATCATATTCATGAATGGAGGAGGCATCATCGTTTGATCAAGTTTCATTTCCTCATCAAATTCTAACTAATTGATTCACTACCTCTTTCATTGGTCTGATTGTTAAGGAAATCGCTAAACACTGTTATCGATGAAATAGGTAACCTGACCTCAAAACGGGAACTCTAGCCCAAAAAGACTCAAAAAAACATGAAAAAACACCCCAAAAACAAAAAAAGTGTATTCCAGAACGCACTTGGTTTTTTGTAAGGTCAAATTTCAACATTTTATAAAATTACACTAAAAACAAAATTGTTTCTTGAAAAAAGGATTGAAAAAACACCCTCAAAACAAAACCAGTTGATGCTGGAATAACAAAAAAAATTGTGTCATATTTTTGACATTTTTAAAAATAGAAATAACATTTTTTAATTTTTAAAATTCAAACATTAAAAAAACCTAAAATTTAAAAAAAAAATAAATTAAAAAAATAAAAACATTTTAAAGCTTAAAATTTAAAAATATAGGAATAAAAATAAAAATAAAAAACAAAATAAAATTTTAATTCAAACATTAAAAAAAACCTAAAATTTAAGAAAAAAATAAAAAATAAACAATAAAAAAAATTTAAAGATTAAAATTTCAAAATATATAGAAATGAAAAAAATAAAAATATTAAATTAAAAAAAAAAAACAAGTTAAAAAAAAAAATTTAAAGAAATATATTAAATTTTAATAAATTTAATAATAAAAAAAAATAAAAAATAAAAATTTAAAGAAATATATTAAATTTTAATAAATTTAAAACTTTAAAATAGAAATTAAAAAAAAAACATTATTGAAATTAAAAGTAAAAAATTTAAAAATTAATTACAAATAAAAAATGAAAAATAAAGTAAAATAAAAATATTAAATTTAAAAAAGTATATATTAAAAAAACAAATAGATTTAAAAAAATAAATTAAATTTAAATTAAAAAAAAAATATATATATATATATATATATATATATATATATATATATATATATATATATATATATATATATATATATATATATATATATATATATATATATATATATATATATATATATATATATATATATTAGATTTTATTAAATTTAAAAAAAATGTTAATATTAAACTAAATTAAAAATTATATTAATTTTAATAAATAATAACTCACTCAATAAATTTTTGTTAAAAAAATATGAAAGACTTTAGCCAAATCAGTATCTGTGGATTTATTTGTATTAAGCAGAAAGCTGGTGGGCGATTAATACAGAGGATCAGGAGGCTTCATGGAACTATTGAACATGGGTAGAACAAGTCTGGAAATGTGTGAAACATCTTTGGAGGTTAAACTGAAACATCATGTTTGATTCAGAAACATGAGATCTTGACAAATTGATCATTATCACCAGAGGTAGGAAGCGATAGATGAAAGAGGATTGTACGTTGAATAAGGATGATGGATGGAAGATTAGCAGTTGCTAGATTCCATCTCTTCACTCCTTATAAGGGTCCTTCCTTTCTTTTTCTTTAGTATTTTCTTATGTTTTTGATCATATTTTTATTATTCTATGATTTGATATTTATAAAAATAATTTATTTTTATATTTATATTTTTGTTTTTATTCTAGTTTTAATTTTGTTTATTTATTAATGTTTTTAATTATTACTTTATTAATTTATTTATTGATTATATCCATTATTTTTATTTTCATTTTATTATTTTTATTCAAATTTTATTTCCAATTTTATGTATTTATTAATATTTTTATTTATTAATTTACTTATTTATTAATTGATTAAATCCTTTATTTTTAGTTTTATTTTATTTTTATTTTAATCCTAATTAAAAAATTTAGTTATTAATGTATTTATTTATGGATTAATTCTTTTATATTTTTATTTTGACTTTGATTATTATTTTACTTTTTATTTTATTTTATTTTTATATTTATTTTTATATTTATTTACTTATTATTTTATTTTTTTTGGGTGTCATTTTAGTTTTTAGTTTTGATTTTATATCATTTTAGTTTTGAGTGGCGTTTCTAGGGTTGGATTTGTTATGTTTTCTGTTTTTATTTCTATTTTTATTTTTGACGGTTTATTTTTTGTTTGTATTTTTAATTTTAACCGTTCTTTAACTTTTCTTGGGTTTTGACCATTTCTTCTCTCCTTCTGGTATAAATTGGGTTTGTCAGATCAGCCAATCTTCATTATCTTGATGATGAACTACAATTGGTAGTTCGAAACGCGTCGTTCCTAAAATTCTCATGTAATTTTCCCGGAAGATTTACATCTAATATGTTATGGATCATAGAAGCTTGCACTCTAAAAAAAAACATTGTTAAAATAAAAAGTTAAAAAACATTAAAAATCAATTAAAATTGAAAAATTGAAAAAAAAAAAATTAAAAAATATATATTAAATAAGAAATAAAATAAAAAACAAATTAATTTGAAAATATTAAGTTTAATTAAAAAAAAAAAAAATGATTTTAAATACACAATTTTAATTGAAATAAAAAAATATATATATAAAAATTTTCTGTAATTAAAAAAGTAATAATTAAAAAAAAAAAATATTAAATTCAAATAAATTAAAAAGAAAAATACAAAATTTACTAAATTTTAAAAAATTAAATGAAAAAATTAAACATAAAATTTAATAATAAAAAAAATATATATGAAAAAAAAAAATCAATTAAATAAAAAAAATACAAAATTTAATAAAAATTATTAACAAAATTTAGAAAAAAAACAAATTAAAACAAATTAAATTTCAAATATAAAAATTAAATTAAAAAAAACAAAATTGATCGTGGTGGCGCCGCCAATCGGCATCCCGCCAAGGTGGCGGCAGAGGCCAGCCGCTGGGCGGGAGGCCGATTCTGGGAATTTCCCTGAGGCTGATTCCGGGAATCACCCTAAGGCCGATTCTCAGAATCGCCCTCTCGCCACGGGAGGGCAGTTCCCGAAATCGCCCTCCCGCCCAAGTGGCGGCGGAGGCCGGCTGCTGGGTGGGCGAGGAGCTGCATGGAGCCTCCTCGCCCACCCAATGGCCAGCCTCCGCCGCCACCTGGGCGGGAGGTCGATTGGTGGCGCCACCACGATTAAAATATTCTTTTATTTATTTTTATTTTTTTTATTTTTAATATTTTTTTTTAGATTCAAAAAATTTAAATTTTTGAGAGTGCAAGCTTCTGTGATCCATAACATATTAGATTATAAATCTTCCAGGAAATCACATGAGAATTTTAGGAACGACGCGTTTCGAACTACCAACTGTAGTTCATCATCATGATATTAATTTTTTTTTTTAATTCAAATTTTTTATTTTAAAAAAGGAAGGTTGATGCTGCATCAATACGTTTCAAAATTAGCATGAAAATCACCGCTCTAAAAAAAAAAATGTTGATGCTGCATCAATACGTTTCAAAATTAGCATGAAAATCACTAAAATTTTAAAACAAATATTCATGCTTCATAAATAGAAATATTAGAGTGTCAAAAATGTGCTCCAAAAAGAAAAAGGTGATTCTGCATCACCACTTTTCAAAATCGGGTGCTTTTTATGCTACCAAAAAAAAGTAGGTAACAGTGCGGTTACCTATTTCATCAGTAACAGTGTTGCTATGGGGGCATGTGTTAGCGAGGAATAAGCCATTGCGCGTGCCCAATACGTTGATATTTTGTACTCTCGGCCTGGCACATTGTATGAACTCTTGCTCGATGCTCCACAACATGGAACTACCAAAGCACCGACGACCCCATCTATCAATGTCCCAAACTTCTCAAAAATCTTCTCCAAATCCTGCGAAGAAAAAATCTTCTCCTTCCACCGATATTTCTTCTCAGCCGCCTTCGAATTGTGGTAAAACCGTAGAAGTGAATGTCATCCAATCCAATCCGGCAGATAAAAACTCCAAGGGTAAGAAGAAGGGTAAAGTTAAGGCCAAAGTTGATACCTTGAAACAATATTCTCAAAAACAAAATGTTAACGATGGTTCAAAATGCAAACTGAAGTACCCTTATCTGATTTGTGATGAAGAGCATTACACCAAGGACTATCCACAATGGGCTAAGGTGAGTCGACTGCTCAAGGGCACCCAGGGCACTCCGATTGTTCTTAAAGAACCATTCCCATCACAACAAACTCAGATGGTGGAGTAACCTAAGTCCTCTGCCCCATTTGGCTCTCAAGTTTTCATGAAGAATGATCATGTACCCATCTCCATTCTAGCCGATCGAAAGATTATCTTGAAGTGCGTCAGGGAGCAGGGAAGGAAAATGTTGATGGTCCTCCTCCTCCACCTACTTTTGGTCCTCTTCATATCGAATGGCCCAGTACTGAGCCCATTGTATGACCACCTTCTAAAGGTGCACTTTGAAAGTCTTCCTACAATCCCAATGCTGGTGTCGCTCAACATTACAATATTGTTGAGGATTTGGCTCAGGCGCCATCTGCTTTCTGCATTGGAAGTACTTCAGAGTTTTCTGTCACAACGAAAGGCTTTTTTATCTACCATCAGAGGGATTGATCACGCCGATTCTAGCCTCATCACTTTCAATTTGGAAAATTTTGTCCCACCTCTCCCTCACCTACTTGCACTGATCGTTCAAGTTAGGATTAATGGAAACAATATTCACCGAGTGGTCATGGACGAGGGTGCATCTACATGCCTCATGTCTTCTTATTTCTAGAAATCCATCGCTTCTCCAGCCCTCAATCAATCTCCAAATGCTTTAGAAGATTTTGACAAAAGAGAACCTTGCCCTCTTGAACATGACACTTATTTGCAATTCGTGTCCAGTTGGGGACCTCCCCTTTCATCATTTTTTCCTCCATGGGTTTGGCTTATCTGTTTTGACCTATAATATGGTCTTTTTCATGTGATCATGACTTCAGATCCCTCATGTCAAATACTCCAAAATTCTGGAGTCATGTCACCAATATGTTCAAGAGAAGTTTCCTTCTGTAGTTTTCAACTTCTAATCCTCTATTTGGTCTTAATACATAATCATCTTTCTCCTCTGTCTCGTGTCGATGATGTGGGAAACATTATGGCCCTCCTTCGACAAGGTCACTTCCTTTTGACTTCAGCTCATTATCCAGGAAGCTGATCTAGAAACTTCCTTTTGGTACCTTGGAGCTTGCATGCGTCAATGGCAGGTTCTTCGCATTCAATGATAGGTCCTCATCATTGGCCTTCGATCGAGTGATTTCGAGGGTGTTCGACTATAGTTCACTGTTCACATTCTGTGGCTTGTATTAGTTTTACCTTTAGGGCAATTTCCATTATTGGTGGTTTCTATCGCACAGGTTAACAACTTTCATAATTGGCTTGAAAAGAGACAATTTTCTTGCATGTTCAACTTTAGCTCACTCATTCGCATGCCCGAATTGGTACTTGTTTGGGTGGAGATGGAGTGCAATACCGTGGGTTTTGTCTGAGAAAATTTAGGCTACGAGATGATTTGGTTTATAATGACTATATACATGACTCTTCTGATTGGATGGGTATGACCATACCTCAGTCTATTTATTGATGCTTCCTGCTGGATGGCTGCATCCATACCTCGGATCCTATTTTTATATGTACTCTATTTTGGATGGCTACACCCATGCCACATATTCATGTATGAGAGATATAATTTGTACTTGTTCTTGCAGGTCTTCTAACGATGGTTTTCGGTTGGGGCACGTTCTCATAAATCATTTCGCCCCTCCCTCTCTCTCGGGCCTCATGCTTTAGGGGGCATCTGTTACACAATATTTTGTCACCATCCCTGCAATCCCAATCCCTAATATTGGAGGACCATTTCAGTGACTTCTGTGTATTGTCATACCTTGCAAAAAGTGTTATTGCATCCCTTGCCATGTTAAGAAAATTTCCTCTCCTAATCACTCCTCAAGAAGACTCTCAAAAACATGTGTTTTTGGGTCGGCGCTAGTAGGAAGTTATGGCCTCACGCCCATAGAGAAATTAACACTGGGCCCCATTCCCAATGGTTCTCTATCTCATTATCTTACCCATGTCGAGATGTTTTTGGAATTTTTTTTAAAATAGAAGTGAAGTTTCCATTCCTCACTACTTTGTGAGCGGAGTCATCATGGTTTGTTCGACTGTATAACGTCGAAATCCTCCCTTTGGATTCTTGTTTCCTACATTTGTACAACTCCCCAAAGGGATAGGACTTCCCTTCCTCCTTATGAGGGATCCCAAACCACCTCCTCCTCTCCTATAAATACATCCTTATCACATGGTTTGAGCTAGCTGAACAATCCTTAGTATAGCTGGTGTGAAGAATTAGGTAGAGAGGAATCCATTGTCAAGAGAGAATTTAGGCACGTTACCTCCGAAATTCTGATTCCTGATGAATGCTTCAGATGTGCTTGACTGAACCCATTGAAGGAGGCTGCAAAATCAAGGAATTAATGTTGTAAATTCCCTTTCTCTACTTATTAATACATGACTTGTTTTTTGGTTCCGATTTTGCATTTGATATCGTTAATTTTATGCAATATGTTTGATTTTCCTTGAGCAATCAAATAGCTATAAATGGGAGTATGTTTTCGTATAATTTCACCATTCTCTGATCCTTGTGTAGGTACACGAAAATTATCACTACAGGACCGCGACGTGTGAAGACAAATATTAGCGGATCGTTGTTGCAACTACAACGAATGCGTTGGACCAAGGCAGGTCATCTATCCCAAATTGTTTTCATTTATAAACTAGGAGACCAAAAGTCCAGCTTGTTCCCTTATTGCTAGACCCACTCCACGGCTAGAGGGATCACCTCTATCTGTAGAGGGGATTTACCTGCACAACAAGTTATCGACTCCGCTTGGGATCAATGTGTTTGTCGTCTCTCGTTGTTCGTCTAGTGTTTTGCTTGTCCATTTGACTTTGGTCGTATTATAGTTTTTCTGCTTTTTTCTACCTGTCTAACTCTTTTTAGCCATCACATTTAGTCTCAAAGTGTCAATTCTGGCCTCTGCATTAAGCATTAAGAAAAGGCCTTTTAAGAATTATGTTCCTTCCTGTATCAGATGTAAGCATCACTTTCTAAGACTACAACCCCAAGAAATATTAGATGACCTAGTTGCACATGTTCTTATTTAAATTTTTCAGCATAGATCATATTTTAAACATCATCACACATCAACAAGAGGTTTCCTGCTATAATGGGATAGACTTGATGCCTAATGATAGTCTAATAAACTTGCATGAAGTAATTAAAAAAATCCATTGTTGGTCTTGAGTATCTTTTAGTCCAAACCTACAGTAGCCTTCCATAGATAATTTATCTAAAGTTTACATGAATTTTCAAAAAAAGCTACGATACCTGAATAATGAGAGATCAAATGAATGGATTAATAAATCAGGGTTGTATTGGTTTAAGTAGAATAAATGTATTGAAACTTCTCCCAAACCCTCTCATTTGATGTAGCTTTATCTCCACAACGCCCAAGGATAATTCAAGGAGGTATCACAAATTATTTTCAGTCATGATCATAACACAAGTGCCATAGAAAGGTCCCAAGCCATGCGTTGATAATGAGCCATGTGAAATTAATGATCTCTGATATGTGAGGATACGCCCCTGTGCTAGATGATGCAAATTTGGTGAAGATGACATATATCATAAGTGGAATTTGACTTCGAACTGAACCATACAAGCCTAAGAAAAGCCATCATCAAACCTATATAACCGATCTTGACGAGAAAGGAACCAGCAAAGAATTTTTCATCGATCTTAATCTTGCATGGGCTTGACCTCGCCTAACTCTAATACCATGTTAATTTTTTATTAACATGTTATTTATACCAAGAGTTACTTCCATTTTCAATATAGGTCACACATCAATCAATATTTATTGGAAGTAATCACAACGATCATTATCACATTGCAACAAGAAAATAAATACAAAGGAAAAACCAAGACAAGGGGACACATGAATATGGCACAAGCAAAGGAAAAACCCAAAAATGGGAAAACCCTTGATCAAATTTTTTTATTATTGATATCTAATGTTCATAAGAGAGAGAGAGAGGATATAATACATGAAGGTAAAAATCAACCTTCCAGTTTGAATATCCAGTGTAACTATCTTGAGGTAAATAGCACATCCAATAGTATGATGTTTTAGAATAGCTTGTATTCGCCCTCATAGGCTAGAGGGTTACTGTTGTAGAGGCTGAGAATCATCGTGAGTTAATTATGGTTTGATGAAATACATCAAGATACCTCTTCCAATGCTCCTAGAACCCTTCCTTGATTACAGATTCCTTTCAAGATAATAAGCCTACATTATTCTTCTAACGAGGGCTATTTCCATCCCTATAATAGGCCTTACAAACTTCACAGTTAAAAAATTTCACATCATGTCCCATACATACGTACAACCTTTTGATTTAGGGAATATAAGGCCTGCGGTTCACCTCTATGGAATGCAGCCAAATTCAAGGAAAAGAGATGGGAAGATAAAGCATGCAGTTCACCTATGTGGAATGTCACCGACTTCAAGGAGAAGAGCCCTTACTTCAAACGGCCCAAAACACAACCAAAAAAACCATTCATTGATGCGTTTACATGTGTGAGAGATATAAAATTGTAACATAGAATACACTTTTCAAAGAAAAAAACTGTCATACCCTAAACTACCTCAGCCTCCTACAAGGGGAACATAGCCCATAGAAGACGACATCAAAACCATTTTTCCTTTTCTTGAGGATTTTCTCTCACTATTTCAGAGAGAAGAGTTGTGAGATAGATGATTGAAATAAGGTTTAGGGAACCCCAATATATACTAGTCGGAGGGAATGTAGAGACATGAAATATAGGTGAGGCCGACATTCTTAATTTTACATGAGAGAAAAAATTCAAAATCATACTTCTCCTTAAGAAAATCCAATGATATTTAGGTCGATTTTGGTCCTCTCGAAAAGAGGAATTCAATGTTGCAATTATCTTCCCCAAAGGGGTTGTCGTATGTGGAATTTGGCCTTAGTTGCTAATTTTAACACCCCTACACATTTCAAGCCTCTACATGGGTAGATGGAGAGAAGAATATGGGGTTAATCTTAACTAGTACTCCATATATTTATTAGTAGAAATCCTATTGTAGCACCTTTATATCTTCACCCAATTCTTAAAAGAAATTATTCAAATATGTTAATCTTGCTTTGATTATGTCTCATGTTGGACCATTGGGAATGATGTCATGTACAAGAATATTTAGAAAACTTTTATTTTTTATATTTCATAAATTTAAACTTATTATTATAAATGATATATAACTATTTCATCCCTATATGTACCCACTTTTTGTCGCCACAACACCGTCATAAGTTTTCAAAATTATTTATATGGAACCTCGATGTAAATTTTTGTTAAATCACTTCTATTTTACTTTAATTTCTTATTTTGTAAGATTTATTTTGTAAGATTTATTTTATTTTTAGTGTTGTAAATTAAATTCCTTTTAATTAATATAATTTAATTAATTTAGTTTTAAACAATTATGCTAATTTAGTTTAATCTACTTAATTAACTCAAGGTGGAAATATAATTGTTTAGTTAATTTTTTTGATATAATTAGTTATTAATTAATTGTAATTATAATTAGTTTAATATACATATAATTGTGAATATTTTTTTTATAACAATATAATATAACTATATATACATATATATTGATTGAGTCAATTGAAAAACTTGGTGATTTTCTCCTAAGTTATGACCCTTGAAGACCTTGATGGCCCTAGTGATAATTTTTTGCCACGGTCATGACCCCAAGAAATATTATTTCGCCAATGTGTAAGTATGTCAGAAGCCAAAATAACAAAAACTAAAGAAAATTTTAAAAATAAAATCTACATAATGTCGGGTTAAACAATAATTTGCAAAACCATATAAATAAACAATTAAAAATTCATTCTCCAGATGCGGATGTCTAAAGGATTCGGCGGGACACATGTCCCTGGCCAACTCCCAAGGCGCCTCATATGGGGTGGCCACATGGCCCCCCATGGCGCCATTAATATGGTTATCAATTTGCATTTTCGCCGGGCATTAACTCCTCCGCGCCGTCCCCTTCTCCTCCTTGGTCTGAACAGTCGACACCATATGGATGCCTATTCGCGCTCTCCGGAACACTCTGGCTATGACAGTCGATCCTTGCATCCCTTTCGCAGTATCTGCCCTGAGGGATGTTCTACGCCCTGCGAACGCACAATCACTGGATGTCGATGCTTGCTACTCAGCTGCCTGGAAACTATCCCTGGCTTTCATTATACGCATAGCAATTTCTGTCTTTCAAATTCCAATTCACAGGTTTATCCCAGTGTTCTCGGTGGTTTTTCCCCTATTTTTGTCGTGCCCTTCTGTTCGTTGCCTGTTCACTCTGAGAAGAATACCATGCCTAGGCTTAGGCAGTGGATGACTTGCCGTCGCGGCGCCTCTCGGGGCAGGTCTGCGAGTGATCGACCTCCCATCAGCTCTAGCAAAGATCTCTCCACTGAGCCTTCTGGAAGGCGACCTGCTCAGGACCACAATGCCCCTCCTGGCCACATTCATGGCACCCATTCCTCCGCTCATCCTCTGGCCGCGCCCTCGAGCCCTGCTTTCTCTGTCCCTCATCACTCTGGCAGCCACATTCTGAGGCAAACCTCGCAACGAGCCAAGCTTCATTTCGATAGTGCCTTCAATCGCCCTACCATCACTGCCTATATAACTATAAACCTGCGTGAAGAATCCACCATTCATTCTCCTCCGATGACTAAACCTACGCCTTCTCCTCTCAACACCATCCCCAACCCGACTACCATTCCCATTGCTTGTCTAAGCGAGCCCCTTGTTACTGCCTCTCCTTCCCTGGACCATATTCACATGCAGGTGGAAGCGGACTTTTCAGGCAGAGACGGAGCTCAGAGTGCTGATGAAGATCTTGAGGAACTATACGGCTGTCGCATTGAGGAGGAGCCGCCTGCTCCAACCCAAATGCATTGACTCTGCTATGTCTAGGATCAGTATGATATCTGCTCTTGAATTTTTTGCAAGAAATTCTTCTTTTTTTGTTATCTATAGCAGCAACAACTGCATGCTAGTTTTGTCTTTCTGTAGTTCTTTCATGCTGAATGTAATAGACTCTTCACCGGTTTCCCATCTAAAGGGCAGTCTAACTACTTTTAAAGGAACTGGTTTCCCACTCTGGGCAGTTCGTCATCTGGATAGAACTTGGACTTCAAGCCCGGTTTTAGGCTCCCTCAGCTAAACCGTGGCAGTTTTGTAACTCTATGTTTATATAATAGAATTAGCACAATTTAGCCAAAAAAAACAATTAAAAATTCATTAAAAAATAAATTTATTAAAATATGAAGAGGTTTACGAAAACTAAAAAAAAGAAAGATATGGTAAATAAATAAAGATATAGATAAACAAAAGGTATGGTAAATAAATAAAACCTCATTTTATACTTACTTCAGAGGTATGGTGAATAAATAAAAACATAAATAAACTAAAGTTATGGTAAATAATATAAGTTTTTTTTATATTTACTCCATAAACCTCTATAGTTACAAAAACTAAAAAAAAAGGTTTTATTTAGGTGAAGCCTATGGGCCAAATACCATGGGACATATACCATGGTCCAAATACCATATTTATAAAAGAGGTATGGTAAATAAATAAATATAAATGAGGTATAAAGAGGTAAGGTAAATAAATAAAAATAGATCAAATTGGATTAGAAATCAACATCTAATTATATATGAAGTTTATGGACCAAATTAGTATTAATAGCATGCAAAAAAAACATTATTAACCCTAACATTAATAGTAAATTATTAATATTAATATTAATAATATTATTATTTTTAAATCTAATATTCATATTAATATATTATAATATTCATATTATTGAATTTAATAACTTTAGATTAATACAATATTAATTTTTTATATTATAATGTATATTAATATATCATGATATATATATTAACTCTAGATATATATCGCAGGGAAGAACAAATACATATAATAGAGGTCGAGAAATAGGGGGAGTGGCAAGGGAGAGAGGGAGGTAGAGTGAAGGAAATGGGAGAGGAGGAATGAAGAGAGAAAAGGAGAGGAGTGAGAGAGGTAGAGAAGGGTAACAAAGGGAAAGGGAGACATAAAGATGCAGTTGGGAAGGGAGAAGGAGATATAGGAGAGAAAGGGAGAGAGAGGAAGGATGAGAGGAGGAGGAGAGAGGTACAGATAAAGAGATGAAACTGGAGGGGGAGAGGGGGAGGAAAGAAGAAAGACACAGAGAGTGACAAGTGGAGAGAGAGGGAGTG
The DNA here is from genome assembly GCA_034641835.2 of Pinus albicaulis. Lineage (NCBI taxonomy): Eukaryota > Viridiplantae > Streptophyta > Pinopsida > Pinales > Pinaceae > Pinus > Pinus albicaulis. The sequence goes on along the minus strand of CM076579.1, from coordinate 603,845,626 downwards.
ACGAGAGAGATATGGAGAGAGAGTGTATATGTTTAAGGGGGGGATAAAGAGACGTAGAAGGAGTGATGGAGAGAAGCTGGGAGCGAAGGAGAGAGAATGAGAAAGGGAGTGATTAAGTAACATTGTTGGAGGGAGAGATAGAGTGATGTGAGAAGAGAGAGGATTGGAGGGCAGAGAGAGAGAGAGAGGGGTGGGGGACAGATAGAGGGATGTAGTAAATAAAGGGAGAGAGAGGACTTGAGAGAGAGGAAGAGTGATGGGGGAAGAGATAGGATTGTAGGGTAGGTAGAGAGAGAGAGAGAGAGAGAGATGGGGGAAGAGAGAGGGAGGTAGAAGAGAAAGGAAGAGAGAGGAAGGCAAAGAGAGGGGACTTGAAAGAGAGAAGGAGAGGGAGGAAGATAGGAGGAGAGAGGGAGGGATAGCAAGATGGAGTTGGAGGGGAGAGGGAGGGGCAGAGAGAAGTATCTAGATATGGAGAGATGGAGGGAATAATAAATACATAAAGAGTGAGTAGTTCAGAGAGATGTGGTGTGACAAGGGAGATATGGAGAGAGTGTGGGTATGTGTGGGGGTGATATAAAGGGACAAACAAGGAGAGACGGAGAGAATGGGGGAGAAAAGGAGAGATAGAGGTAGGAAAAGAGAGATGGAGATGGAGGGGGTGAGAGAGGGAGGTAATATGGAGAGAAAGGAAGAGAGGATAACATGAGGGAGAGGGAGAGGAAGGAGAAATAGAAAGATAGATTGGATAAAGAGAGTGTTTGTTTTGGGCTTGATATAGAGAGATGGAGGGATACAGAGATATAAATGGAAGGTGAAGGTAAATAAGAGATAGATGGAGGCAAGGAGGGAGGGACAAAGGGATAGAGAGATATGAAGTGAGAGAGTGTGTGTGTTTCCCAGGGTGTGATAAAGATACAAAGAAGGAGAGATGGAGGGAGATTAGATATAGATGGAGGGGGAGAGAGGGAAGAATATTTCTTGCACTTGATGTATTAATTTTAGTGTAGACGGTGGTTCATAATCCTATTTGATTTCTTGCACTAAATGGATTTATTTTAGCATAGATGTAGATTTATAATGATATTTGATTACTTTCATAGATGCATTGATTTTAATTTAAATTACTTATAATCCTATTTTATTTCTTGCACTAAATAAATTTATTTTAGTGTAGATGGTGATTTCTAATCCTATTTTATTGCTTGCAATAGATGCATTAACATCAATGTAGATGTTGATTTCTAATTATATTTGATTGTTTGCACTAGATGCATTAATTTCAATATAGATGATTTCTAATTATATTTTATTGTTTTAACTAAATGCATTTATTTCAATGTAGATGGTGATTTCTAATCATATTTGATTTCTTGCACTAGATACATTGATTTGAGTGTAGAGGTTGATTTCTAATGATATTTCATTACTTGCATTAGATGCATTGATTTCAATGTAGATGTTTTTTAGTCATATTTTAGTGTACTTGAATATAATTGGATGTATTATGGTACATTAATTTTAAAGTCATTGGATTAATAGTTTGGAGTGATTTCAGTGTAAGCACAAACCATTATTCACAATGTACATTGATTTTTGTGTTGTAGTAATTAAACCTATTAATATTGGAGAGAAAGAGAGAAAAAATATGCTAAATATTTAAATGGTTTACCATTCCAACTTTCCTTTTCATATAATCGATATGAAAAGATCAAAAAACTAACAAGTGTGACAATAATAATAGTACAAGAAAACAGTTTGAGATTGATGACAATGAAGACTATTTGTACTTGACTAGATTCTTATTATTCAAATTTTCTATGATTCACTATTATTACATTCTCACTTTGCATTCAAAATTTGTATTTCATAGCTTTTCATCATTAAAGTTATTTTAAAATATTTATGATCTCAACAATGTGAGGTAAGTAAGAAAACTTAAAATTAAAATGTCTCGATAAATCTCATACATATTTAACATATTTAAAATGGTTATATTAATATTATATGTATTTACATATTATTGATAGATTTTCCTTGGCCCCACATGAAATAAACTATATTAGATCCATCTTAACTCCATATATATGAAGCTCATCATAGGAGATTAGGCATAACTATTTCTTGAAGAATCTAATATTGACCAGACCTACGAGTGTGTAAAAAGGACTCAGAGGGCTACCATAGGATGCAATTTCATACCTTTGAGATATGAATTAAATAGATACACTAGATTCAATATCGAGCTTCTAGAAGGAATGAAAAAATATGCATTCAAGCATCACTGCACTAAAGACAACAAATCAATAGTCAAGGGTATGTCTACTACAACAAGGTATGTATTCTTAGTGTTTGAATTTTAATTTGAATATCATCTTTGACATGTGTTTTTGCATGAAATTGTAATTATTTTGTATGTATGTTTGATTGGGTTTTGTTCATAAATGTTGAACTTATTTACATTTGAATTTTGAATATTTCTCTGACACATGGTTTGTAGGATAGTGTAAGTAATTTTTTGTTATTGGTTTGGGTCTTGTTCATTAATGCATGTGCAGGAAGGAGGATAGAATAGGACAACTCAGACACATACTATAACGACAATACAATTCCAAAGTACCATTACTTGAAGCAATCGCAACAATACCTTAGGGGCTACTAGTGTTCAAAGAAGCAATGTCAAGTCAAGTAATTCAGGTCATGTCAAAAGTCAGTACTGTAAAAGTCATCATTGTAAAATTGTAAAAGATTCATTATTGTAAAAGAGTCAATTTTCCTAGAGTTGGAGAGGCATTGTTGGGAGGCATCAGTGTCATTATTGGATAATGTTATGGTTGGGTTGTAGGGGATAGTGTGATTGGGTGATTGGTTGAGTTCAAGAAAATCGTTGTGAATTATATTGTATCGTGGATCATTGTCCTTGGTATGGAAGTCCACACTCATCTCTTATTTCTAATCATTATAGTGTGGCAGGTAGGTGCCAGTTTTTTGCATGAAGTCAGCTACAGGTTGGAGCCTATGAACACTTCAAGGTGGTAGGCTAGTTTAGGATTTTGGGGCATCCATTCAGTTGTCTGCTGAAGAAAATAGGGGGTTGGGGCATAATTATAGTGGGAGTTGGAGAAGAATGTTTTTCTATAATTCTGGGAAGTTTTATCTTTCATTTTAGTTGGGATTGAAGATTAAAGAATTTATTAGAAAAGTGTTTGATGGTTTTTGACCCAGAGGGGTGGGGTTTTCCCCCTAAAATCCATGTTCCTATTGTGTTTTATTGTTTACTGTTGTTACTGGATAACATCAAGAATAATTGAAGAGTAGATAATTCTCAGAAAATATTTAAAAGTGCTAGTTTATAAAAAATATTGATTCACGCCCCCCTCTCAGTATTTCCAATAATTGGTATCAGAGCCAGGTTCGTGCAATAGTAGTCTAAAAACTAGAAGGAGATCATGGAGTATACTAAGAATAGAATTCCTCTTTTGAATGTAAATAACTACGCACTTTGGAGTGGAAGAATGTGGGTTCATTTTCTAGCTCAAGGATACAAAGTATGGGAAATCATTGAAAAGGACTTTACAATGACCCAGGATAAACAAGGTAAGAAAAAATATGGTATATGATGCAATGGCTAAAGATCTCATTATCACTGGGCTTATCGAATCTGTCTATGTTAAGGTATTGAGTTGAAAATTTGCTAAAGAAGTATGGGGCAAGCTTGAGAATATATATGCAGGCGACTTAGATGTGAAAGAAGCAAAGCTTAAAATTTACGGGGAAAAATTTGAGCAACTCAAAATGAATGAAGATGAAAATATTGATGCATATTCACAACGTGTTGATGAAATAAAAAATACATTGGAAGGTTTGGGAGAACCTAACAACATGAAAATTTCTGTTTGAAAGATCCTTCGAACCTTGCTAGCAAGATTGAACCTAAAGGTATCTGTCTTGGAATATAGTTCGAATCTAAACAATCCCATCAAATATTAATTGCATTGAGTTCTTACGACATATGAAGTGAGGATTGAAGAAGAGGACGACACATCTCACTTAGAAACAACATTCACCACATCCAAGAAGACTAGTAAGGACAATCATACTGCGAAAGCGAAAACTTGTAGTTGTAAGGAAGAAGAAAAGGAATAAGATAAAGAAGAATTTTCAGATAAATAATTTTCCTACTTCACGCGAAAAATGAGAACAATTACGGGGAAATTCAAAGGAAAAATTCCATTGATATGTTTCGATTATGGTGAAGCTGGGCCTTTTTTAGCCAAGTGTCCTCACAAAAATGAGGTTGTTATGAAAGGAAAGAAAGGTATGAGGAAGTTCAACAAGAAAGGAAAGAAGAAATGGTTTAAGAAGAGTTTCTTCTCCAAAGAAGATAGCTCCTCATCTGATGAAGAGAGGGATAACGAAGAATAAATAAATGGAAGAGTATTTTTTATGGCGAAGAATAATAAGCAAGAAGCTTCTGACGAAGAAGGAGATGAAGAAGAAGATATGACTAAGGTTGAATTTCAAAACTAAGTGATCAGGGTGATCAAGGAGCTCAAGGTTGAGAAGAAGCATGTCAACACTCTTGAAGATGAATTAGAGCTAGAAAGGGAATAGGTCGTAAATCTTAAAATCATGTTTGAAGAATATAAACAAGTTGAAGAATCAATCAGGGAATAATTAAAGGAAATAAACAAGGAAAGAGAAGCATTAGAAGATGAAATAGTTTCTCTTCGAAAGTAAGTAAAAAATGGAAAAAGTCTTCAAAACTACAGCAACAGCTCTAAGGAATTGGAAGAAATAATCAAAAATCAACAATTAAACAGTGAGAAGAATCATCTTGGTTACAAAGAAAAATTTGAAAAGGAGCCAAGTCCTTCTATGATAATAAAAGAATATGGATATGAAAAATCTAACAAGCAGGTAGACCTTCCAGCCAACTCAAGAGATCAGGACTCACAGGAAAAACCATGGAAGACAATTCCTCGAAGAATATTTCCTCCCAGGTATCAATCTATCTTCTATGGTCATTGTTATTCACGTGGAATGTTTAAACATAGCGATATAGAATTTCGCAGGTATATCTCGAATAAATAAATCTTTTGGAGATCTTTTAGAAATGGATATTCTGAAACCCAGCAGAATATTGATAGATTTGCTCATTTGAGGGATGATGTTGAATGTTATAAATGTAAAAATTTTAGACACCTGGTTAAATATTGCAGACTTGGAAGTTCTTCAAAGGAATTCTTGCAAAATCAAAATGAACCAATATTGAAAATGAAGACTGAATATTGTGCTAGCTCTCTCAAAGCTCAAAGAAATAGAAAGGTCTGGTATGTTGATAGTGGTTGCTCAACTCATATGACGGGAGATCGAAATAAGTTCATATCCTTGAAGGAAAAGAAGGATGAAACAATGTCTTTTGGAAATGACGGGTCTTCAAACATCATAGGAGTAGGTACAGTCACACTTGGAAGCAAGAATTCATTAGATAAATATCTGTTGTTGGTTGAAAATATGAATCATAATCTGCTGAGTGTTGGAGAAATGTGCGATCAAGGACAGACAATTCTAGTTAATTCTAAGAAATGTGAAATCACGAAAGGAAAAGTTGTGGCTACAACAAGTAGAGCTCCAAATGACATATATATTTTGGATGAGACATCTAATGGATTTTTTTTGGTGAAATAAGATGAAATTTGGTTATGGCACACATGAATGGGACATATAAATTTCGACAATTTGGTTAAGATCAAAAACAAGGAAGTCGTAAGAAAATTTCCTAAAATTTCAAAACATACCTATAAGATATGTGAATCTTGTCGACACAACAAGCAGATAAAATTTGAGTTTAATACAAATGAATACTTTTCATCAAATCCTTTGGAATTAGTACATATTGATCTATGTAGTCCTATCAGAACAAAAGGTTTAGATGGAGAATTATATTTTATGTTAATGATAGATGATTACACAAGAATGACAACCATCAATTTCTTAAAGAAAAATATTGAGGCATTCAAGTGTTTTAGAATCTATAAGGAGTTGGTCAAAAATAAAAATAATTTGAATATCAAATGTTTGAGATTAGATAGTGGCAGAGAAGTCACTTCCAAGGTGTTACACAACATTTTGTCACTATCCTTGCAATCCCCAACTCGCACATTGGAGGGTCATTTATGTGACTAATAAGAATTTTCATGCCTTGCAAAGACCATCATTGAATCCCTTTACATCAGAGCATTATTCCTTCTGTTGACAATTCCTTGAGCAGAGCAGTTAAAACCCTTGTTTTTACCTTCATGCGAGTAGCCAGTTACACCGTCGCATCGAGTGGGTAAATTAACACTGAGCTTACACCATTTGGCGCCATGTGCCAGTTACGCACCCGTTCCAAGTTATTTATGGAGTGTTTTTTAAATATAGAGGCGTATATTCCACCTCAAAAACTTTGAGGATTAGTCATTGGGAGTGTTTGACATAAATAACCACGGAATCCCTCATTTATTTTATGGTTTTCCACCTCCCATGAGAACCTCCTAAAGGATAGGCCTCCTTCACACATTTGTAGGGATCCCAACCTCCTCCTTTTCCTCTATAAAAGAAACTAGCTCTTGTAGTACAAGCTAGCTGAAATGGGAGGATTGATACTATCATTGAATCATTAAGCATAGATTGAAGAGTTTCATTATAGAAAGAGATAGAGCAAGGAGGAACTTCATTGATACAGCTCGAGTCCATGCCCTCATCCCATATGAATCCCTCGAAAAGTACTAAGTGCGCTTCGGCTGAACCCCTTTGGAGGAGACTGCGACGTCAAAGCATCGGTTATACCTCTTCCTTCTATTTATTTATATACATGACTACTATTTGGTTCCACTATTGTGTTATGATGTTTTTTTAATGTGATATGTTTATCCCTCTTTGACAGGTTAATAGTTATGACTGAAACCATTATGTTGTATGTTTTTCCTGTTTGTTTTTCTATGTGCAGTTATCCAAGTGTAATAGCGAACGGATTGTGATTTGCCAAGGCAAGAGCGAGAGGCTACTACTCTTTCAACAATGACGATAGCGTTGGATTCTAGGAAGGTCAATCTACCATGTCTTTTGTTCATTCATTAACTAGGAAGCAACACTTTAGCGTGTCCCTTTGATTCTAGACCCACCCTAGGGCTAGAGGGATTATCTCTATCCACAGAGAGGATTTACCTGCATGACAAGTTGGCGACTCTGCTGGGGATTAGTGTGAGTTTTTCGTTTCAGCTTGTTGGCTCGAATTCAGTTGTTGAATTGCTTGTCTTTATTTTTCATGTTTGTTCCTTTGTTTTTCATCAATTACGATCTTTTAGTTTTTGCTTGAAGTGGTAAGTCTGGTCTTGGTTGCGAGAAATTCTTTGTTTTTTCCTTTTCAGGCATTGAAGCTTTTATTTTTCTGACATTAGCATCGACTGGTGCTAGTTTTCATCTAGCGACCCATGCCAATTGGCCATTGGCACTAGTTGGTGCTAGTTTCACCCACAAAAGTCATGCCAATTTCAGGGTGTGTGAAAAAATAAGATTTTTTCCCTAAGTCCTTCACCAGTGTGTCTTGGCCTTCCATTATTTTTCTCTGTATTATTTACACATTCTCCCCTTCACTTGTTCACTTGTGAGCATAGATCACATTACTCATTGTTTAGCTGAAAAGTATTCTTTCTATGATTTCTTGATGTAAAAGGGAATGAATGCCTTGTTTTGAGCTCATGCTTTGGAAGTCCCCTTTGTGCTTGACTTTGTATGTCTAGTAGCCTTTTGAGGAGTTTCATTACAAAGTGTTCAAAACAATGATTGCATTCTTAGTGTTTGTTTGCATCTCTTTTGCATTCATCCCGTCATTAAGGAAATTTGCGTTCATTTAGTTTTCGTCTCATATTTTTCTTTTCGTTAAAATGCATTAGATCACATTGCATTGAAAAGTCTTTTTTGAGATCCATCATTGAACTTAGATTACATTGTTTAATTATTGAAAGCTAAAAATCGCATTGAGTGCATTCTCTTTCATTAAAGGCATGCATTAAGTAGACTCTCATTTCATCGAAAAATGCATTGAGTGCATTCTCATTCTTTCAAAAGAAAAAGGAAATTGTGCATAGATTACAATTGCATAGTTTTCAAAAAAGAGGATTTTGCATAGATTACATTGCATAATTCGCATCGTTGAATGTTTTAGATTACTTTTGGATAGTGAAAGTCATCTAGTTAGCAAAAAGTTCCATTTGGAGTATTATTATCTGTTGCATCTTTGTTTGAAACTCTTCCCTTAACTAGATAGCATTCATCGAAATGAAAGATTTCTTTTCTCATATAGCTGCATATAGGAGATTGTTAGATGACATTCGATAGGGCCTTGAAACTGAGACTTAATTCAAGATCAACTTTAAAATTTATTCAATCAACCTAAGGAATCATTGAAACTTAACACTCACATTTATAGGTCTAGCCTAGTGACGTGTTCTGGCATCGTTAAACCTAGCAGTTGTCACTCACCTTCTGGCATTAGAAAGTACTAGCACAGACTTGTGCTCCCCGTACCGTCAAGTATATAAAGGTAGACCCTCATAGGTTGCAATCCTTTATCCATAGGAAGCTGAGTCTGCTGCCTTGTAACTATGATACACCGAACACAGCATTCAAGGAGCCTACTTTCACGTACATTAAGTCCTTGGTCATTTCCCTTTCATTTGATCACCAAGGTGTATATTGCAGTTCACTGAAACTTGGTAAACCCTCTTGCTTAGATTACCTGAGCAGTCATTTTGGTCTTTTGATGAATCTATAAAAGTCAAAAGGTCCTCGAGCGCTTGTCCTTCACGCCTGTTTCAACCTGAAAGTGATAGAGTCACCTTTTCCCTGTTTCTCTACTCTTAAAATATGAAATGACAGAGTTTTGTTTCAATGTCTTAAAAAATTAACTGCCCATGAATTATTCCTGGTTAAAGTTATATTCCTTGGTATTTTGTTTTAAGGTTGCTTCCAAAGGCAACGTTTCTGGAGTTTACCAACCAAGGAATCCCCTCCGAAGGGAATCCTGTTCCTTTTCCTACTTTTGGGAATGTTGGTGATCCTTATATGGAAACATTGTCCCTTCCTGGGTTAACCGTTGGGTTTCCTGTTTGGTTATCCTCAACCTTTGTGGTCTCGAGTATTCCACCCTCTGTAAAACCATCTCCTCAACTTGAACAACATCATGTTGATTCTAAAGTGGACCTCTCCCCTTCTTCGCTTGTCCCTTCGTCCTCCTCTTCTACTTCACCTGGTGAAAGTTTAGATTCCAGTAACCAGGTGGCTAAGAAGAAGAAGAGGAAGAAAAAGAAGAAGAAATCAAATAAGTGAGAGGCTAATGCTGCAGCTGTTGTGCCTAAGAAACCTTCCATTGATAAAACATCCAACCTTCCACAAAAAGTGAAATTCCCTTTCATGTTGTGCAAAGGTGACCATCTTCTTCGAGACTACTCTGGCATTCCCAAGGTACTTGAAGTATGGTCTGATGGTCGTCCACCGTTGCGTTTGGCTTCTCTAATTAATATTGGTGGCACATCTTCGACTAGTATTGATAAGAATCATCAGAGACAGGGTAAGATCGCAAATCCTTGTAGGTTGTGTGGAGGGCATCATCACATTCACCTTTGTCCGTACATGGATGAAGCCATAAGAGTGTTGGAGAAACCTACTGTTTCTACATCCTGCCTTCCGATTGGTTACCAAAAACTTTATTCGAGTCCTCTGCTAGTTGATTCAATGATCGATAAAGATTCATCTTTGGTCGATCCCACTCCCTCGGAAATTAAAAATCACGAATCCATTCCTGACCAACCATTGGTCATGGAATCGGTTGATCTAACCCCATATGTGGTTCATCAAGTCTAGTGGATCTCATCCCTCTCACATTCTTCTTGTTTCTTCAGATTCCTCGGACTTGGAGAAAGATCCTCCCATCCTTGTGACTCAAGAAGTTTCTCTTCATGCTCCCATGTTTGACATCCAGGAGGATGTTCTTCTTGCTCCAGTAACACCAGGGGATTACCATCTCAGTTCAATGGTACCCCCTCCGAGTATTTTGGTCGCTTCCTTTGATTGGAGTCGATTTGCAGGATACCGCCTTCCTTCTTATATGCCTTTTGAGATCATGGTACATGCCTTCGATATGGTCGTACTAAGCACCATTATAGATGAAGGCACGCCTGTTAGTATTATGTCTTCCACTACTTGGCAAGATTTTAGTTCTCCATCGCTTGTACCTGTTACGTACAATCTATTGGCATTCAACATAGGAACCAGTAAACCATTAGGAATCCTTCCAAAGTTTCCTATTACTTTGGGAGGGAAAATAGTCTATATAGATGTGATGGTGGTCCAAGGTGCTTGAATTTTAATCTACTCTTGGGGCACGACTATGCTTATGCCATGGGTGCACTTGTCTCCCCCCTCTTTCGTGTGATATTTTTTCCAAACAAAGGTGGGATCGTGACCATTGATCAGCTTTCATTCTATGGTCCTGAGGTGACATCTGGTCCACCATCGTCTCTTCCAGATCTTTATCCACTGGTTGTATCTTCCCCGCCATAGGTAAATTATGTGGCTACCTGTCCCATGCTCGCAGTCAGTGATACTTCCATTGTGCATCATGTGCCACAGGCATTTGGTCTTGACTTCCAAGATGTTGCCCTCCCATTAGATGAACACCTCTTGGAAGCCATGACTTCTTATTCGACATCATGATTTGTCGTCGGAGCGGAGTTCGTTTTCTTGTCTCAAGCTCCTTAAAAAATGAAACAAGGTCGATGGAGCAGAGTTTTTTTTCTTGTGTCAAGCTCCTTAAAAAATGAAACAAGTTCATTGGAGCACAGTTCGTTTTCTTGTGTCAAGCTCCTTAAAAAAATGAAACAAGCTCTTATAAAGATAGTTCTTTTACTATGTCAACCTCGTTAAAAAATGAATTAGCTCACGAGGATAGTTCTTTTACTGTGTCAACCTCGTTAAAAAAATGAAACATGTTCTTGTTCAATTAGAGTCTTTGATACGATCTCATAAAATCCTAGTCGAGTATTTCTCTTGATCTCGTGTTTGAACCTTCACTTCATCTGCCTTTTAGAGGGATTGAAGCTTGGGGGGAATATACCTCGAATTGAGTCACCATGTTGGGGGAATGCCTAATTTTCAAGCATAGTTTATCTTTGTTTCAAGATTGTGTAAAAACTTTAGCATGTCCCTTTGTTTCTAGACCCATCCTAGGGCTAGAGGGATTTTCTCTGCCTGCAGAGAGGATTTAGCTGCATAACACAAGGTATTTCAGTTGTAATATGATGAAAATGGAATAAAAAGGAAATTCTCAACAGCCAAAACACTGCACCAAAATGGAGTTGCTGAAATAAAAAACAGAACCATACTGGATATGGGCAGAACAATGTTAAATGACTCAAAATTAGATGATAAATTCTGGGTTCAAGAAATCGATACAACTGTATTCATTATAAACAGAGCTTTTCTAAGGAACAATTGTAACATGAATCCATATGAATTATGGAAAGGAAGATCGGCTAACATCATATACTTCAAAATATTGGGAAGAAAATTCTACATCAAAGTAGAAGATAAAAAATTGGGCAAGTTCGATTCCTGTGTCGATGAAGGTATTTCCGGTTGTTATTTATGAAAAAGGAAGGCTTATATATGCTACAATCTTAGGCGAAAACAAATAGTGGAAAGAATAAATGTTACTTTTAATGAATATTTTGTTACAAAGGATGACAATGAGATTGTCCCTTCAAAAAAATCAGAGGGATCTGAGGGAGAATCTTTGAAGAATGAAGAAGAAGCTTTAGAACAAGACGAATTAAATAAGGAAACAAAATTCAACCAAGAGGAAATAATAAATGATGAAGAGGATGTACAAGAAAATTCTCCAAAAGCTTTAAAATAATGGTTTCAAAAGAATCATTCGTCAAATTAAATCATTTGCAACATAAATGACGGAATTTGAAACTGAAGAATTCAACATCTTCATTCATCACAAAAAGCCCACCTTTCCTTTTTAGCAACTTTTAAGCCTAGCAATTTTGAGGAAGCTAGTCAAGATGAACAGTGGGTAGCAATTATGAATGAAGAACTGGATCAAATTAATAAAAATGATACTTGGGAATTGGTTCCATGACCAAAGGATAAAAATGTTATTGGAACAAAATAGGTCTTCAGAAAAAAATTAAATGAGGATGGATAGGTTAACAGGAATAAGGTAAGATTAGTCTGCAAAGGATATGCACAAGTTGAAGGAATTAATATTGAACAACATTTTCTCCTGTTGCCATAATGGAATTTATCTGCATTTTACTCACTTACGCATGTTAGATAAAAATCAAGGTCTACCAATTGGATGTTAAGTTAGCCTTTCTAAATGGTGAATTGGAAGAAAAATTTTACATTGAATAACCTGAAGGTATTCCACTCTTTGAAAAGGAAGAATATGTCTACAGATAAAAGAAGGCACTATATTGTCTCAAGTAAGATCCTAGAGCTTGGTATGCTTGTCTTCATGGATATCTACATCAACAAGGATTCAAGAAAGGAAGTGCAGAAAAAAATCTCTATGTGAAAGTGGATCAATATAAACTAACAATTATTGAAGTATATGTAGACTATACAATTTTTGGAAGCAATGATGATAGATTAAGTAAAACCTTTGCCAAAAATATGTAAAGTGAGATTTAAATGTATCTACTTGGAGAGATGACATACTTTTTAGGGCTTCAGATATCTTAGTAGGATAAAGAAATATTTATATATCAAACCAAGTACATCAAGGAAATGCTCAAACATTTCAAGATGGAAGAGTGCAAGCCTGTCCTTACCCCAATGGTAATAGGTTTCAATTTAAGTTTAAATGATTCGTCAAAGGATGTGAACAAGAGGTTGTATAGATCTATGATTGGAAGTCTTCTATATGTGACAGCTTCTTGGCCAGACGTAATATAGGCAGTTGCACAAGTATCAAGATTCCAAGCAGCACCAAAAGAATCTCATACTATTTTCATCAAAAGAATTCTCCGATATATTAAGGGCACAACAAAATATGGTTTATGGTATCCCAAAGGAAAAATCTAGTAATCCAAGCTGATACATATGCATATTGGGAAGTAAGTGTTGATGATCGAAAGAGTACGAGTGGAGCAACATTCTATCTAGGTGGTTGCTTTGTTTCATGGTTAAGTAAAAATTATTCTTCAATATTGTGATACACAACAGAAGAGGAATATATCATGACAACATCTTGTTTTACTCATGTTCTCTGGATGAAGAAAACTTTGCAAGATCTTCAAGTCAATTTCTATGAGCCTATTCCCATCTTTTGCAATAACACCAATGCCATCAGTATCTCCAAGAATCCTATGATGCATTCCAAAAAAAATCATATTTCGATCAAATATCATTTTTTTAGAGAGCAAGTCACCAAAAATAATATCAAGCTTGAACATGTTGGCACAAAGGAACAAATTGCTGAGATATTTACCAAACCATTACCTCGTGAAGAATTTGAGTATATTTGGGCATTATCCCAAGTTCTCATTAGACTCTTTCTCTTATCTAACTAACTAAAAGAAAAAGGAGTTGAGGTGTGTACAAGTTCACAAGATGACGTTTTTTAGGGTGAGTTACCCTTTGCAATTGATGCCAAAGGGGGAGAGAATGTTGTAGAAAGAGGTGTCATGATCGTAGGGGGAGTACTTTCTTTGCCATCAATTCCAAAGGAGAGATTTTGGATCAGTGGTTGTCATTGATGTCAACCCAAGTAGCACCAAGGGCTACCTTGATCTTTCATGCGAAGTTTGACTTGAGAAATTACTCTATTTCGAGTCAAGGATATTTTTGATGGTTTCTACCTGTCGAGATTTTTCCATTGATATATGGCATTCAACGTAATTATTCATGGTTTTGGAGATATTTATGCTTGAAACTAGTAACCAAAGTTACTGGGCTAAAACCCGATGGGGTTGTATAATGACACTAATTGTTGGTTGTAGTCATTGAATAGTCAATAATTAATCATGTTTTAAGCTCCTAAAATCCCTCCAGTGTTCAATTTTTGAAGACCTTCTCAACCTAAGAATTTATATAAATTGTGACCCTCTTATCCTCCTCATGTAATGATTTCATTACTTTAAATAGGTTACCCTCATATGTAATTATTTCTTATTAATTGGGTTAAATATCCAAGAATATTATTTAAACAGTGGTTTAATTAATTATTCCTAGAGAAAAATCAAATAAATAAGTTATTATTTAACTATCCCTCATGGGGTTTCCTCTTTGAACCAGAAATAACTTAATAAATTATGGTTTGTTAAATTATTTCTTATAGTGAAAGCAATTTTACTATGGTAAAATTGGTCTTACATGGTTTACTTTGATCCATCTAATTGTGAATGGTTAGATGACCAAAAATTGGTGTAACATCAATATAAGAAGAATTTCATAACTTCATCGTCATCGACGAGGAAGTTGTTAGAAGGAGGAAGTCACCCTAATCAATTAAGTATCTACGACCTTATCTAAATCTATCAAAATAAATTATTACAAAGAGAGAGAAAAATTGGTTGGGTCATCAAACTTTACTACACAGAAGAAAAGGACAAATTTGAATGTAATCAAAGATGAAGTTATGGGCTACATGGAAGGATATATGACTCAACCCTCAAAATAATATGATCCAGCTCATGCCAAATACATGAAAGGAGAAATTAGAGATAAGAGGATTCTCATAGAATCCATTAAGGACTCACTCCTACCCTATATATCAAAACTATAAATTGCAAAATAAATATATGAGAAACTGGTGGAGCTATTCTTTGTGAGTACTATAGGAGAAGCAATCGCTCTGAGACAAGAACTATAAAAGATGAAAATTTGAAGAGAGGAAGGAATCACTTCATATTTGATGATGATTTTCGAAACTCAATACCAATAACAGGAATTGGGAGACTCTAATGTCTGATAGTGAGATGACTAATGTAGTACTGAATGCTCTACCGGAAGAATGAGGAAACTTCACTTCAGGCTTATATGAGAAGAAATAAGAAACACCATTCCAGGATCTATGGTCTCTATGTAAAATAGAGGAAAAAATATTGAAAGCTAAATATGATACAGGATCAAGTGAAGGGAATCAAGCCTTTGCATCGATGTCCTAGAAGAAAGGAAGATTCGTAAAATTTGGTCCTAAGAACAAAATAAGAAACATGAAAAGGTATGATCCTTTGGATGTAATGAAGTTGGAAATTATAAAATGGATTGTCCTAAATCTAGGAAGGACAAGAGGAAAAAGGAAGAAGCCCATGTCACAAATGAAAGGGAAGAACCTGATGAAAATAAATCTAAGAAATAAGAAGTGAAATATCTCTATTATTATTGAGATAATATTTCTCTTTAAGTGACTTTTGTTGGTTGTAAAATAGTATGATATGAAGCAAATTATATTAATAGCGTCATGATAGAATCATGGAAGGAGCAGTTGAAGATGTTGCTCATGGTAACCTCACTTATAACAACATTGATAGAATTTTGTCATATGGATCAAGGGCCATCATTCAATAATCAATATGGAAACATGTGCTGATGGCATATTGATGAAGTAAATCAAGGGAATCAAGTTCCTCATTCTAGGAAAGTTGCTGCAGGATGACTCAAAAGGAAAATGATGAGGTACATATATCTATATGGTGACACTGGATGTTTGGAAGTCATGTCATATTATTGTAGGTAATGGAATTCTATCTTAGAAGTATGGAGGAGGATCTCTTCTGGTGCACATGTTTGCACTAACATATGAAATTAAATAATATAGGGGATTGTATAAAAACAAGGATTTGGATAGTGGAAGTTCCTGAGAATGATGTTGTATAGAGAAATAGTGGAAAGATATTATGAAGTGCAACCATGTAAAGAGGTGGTTATCATTTGGAAGAGAAGAAGATGTGACTAGGAGATCTCCTAGGAAGATATGTGGACTCTGATAGAAGTATGGTAAAGAAGAAGACCCTTCACAATACATATCTTTAGGAGATGTGTCAATGTAAATAAAGGATGTTGATTCCTACAGTAAGATGTCATGGTGAAAGATCATCACTAAGGTAAATTTTTATTTAACAGTTCTTATGTATATATTTATCTAGATAAGTTTATGTAGGGTTGCCTAACATGTGGAAGCGTATAAGATCCTTGGGAGATGGTTCGAAGGAAAGAAACGTGGCATACAGTTGGAGCAGATGAGAAATAATGATGAATCAAATTCTGATTGTTGACATAACTCGTGGATGAAAGTGATGAATGATATGTGCCCTCTGAAGCCAAAAGTTGAATATTCCTCACTATTGGAATCCATGACATCGAGTGGAGGAATTATGCATGACAATATGGGTGTCTCACTATTGCTGCTATAGGTCCCTATTTGAGAGGGAGCCTCATGATAAGTTTCTCACTTGGAATAAGCATGAAGTATGCCGTTCTTGAGTTAAGGGGGGGGGGTGACATATATGATTCTATAATTCATGTGTCATGCACTAAAGAAGTACGAACATACATATGTCTTAGTGAAGGCCATGATAAGAGAATGGGTAGACACATCATTCTGGTCTTCACCGAGGAGGACATAATGGAGGATTGTGTAATCATCTAGCATCTGATACTCTTTGAGAATGAGATAGGTAATTCAAGATTAGAGTAGTCGGGGATCAATATTCTTTGAGGGCTCCCTACCCAAGAGAAGAATAGTCCACGAAGGTCATAATTTGGGAAAACCTGGGTGGAGTATGTACCTTTGAGATACAATTACTATGGTGTCTATAAGTCATATGTATGCCAAAAATTGTAGACCATTGTCTCGTTGAGATATGTGGTTGTTATTCAAGGCCTTGCACTAGGACAATGTTGGTCTATATGATGTTATACATATGTGATTACCAATCTGATTCTTCAAATTGAAAGTGACCATGTGCCATTATGAATACCTCCCTATTTAAGAGGAAGCATTGGAAAGTGTAACTAGGTATAGTCTCAATATTGACTATTTAATTATGTAATGAACACAAATATAGTAAAATATATTTTTATTAATTTTGCTTCATGTGCTTCATGAGAAAGGATTTTACTATAGGTCAAAATACTTCTTCTTGATGTACTTTAGGGGTTCGTTATCTTGCCATAAATAAAGTCATGCATATGAAGTAAAGTAAGTTATGTATGACTCAAGACCTTTTCATATAATCTTAGAGAAATGGCTCAAGTATGATGATAACACTACTACTCAAACATGCCTTCAAGACAACCTTCATCACGCTAGAAGATAACCTCTACAGGTTTCCCGCTAAACCCTTGTTCAAGTTTTCCTCATAACTAAACTAAAGGTTAGCTTATTTACAAATAGGAGAAAATATTTATAGGAGGATGAAAATTTTAGTTTGACATAGAAATTCAGATAAGGTTTTGTGATTAAGTGCGAGTTGCAGGACTGAAATGTAATGTGAGAAAGGGAGGACATAACTGTAGTTTGAAGCATAGAGAGAATGATCATCAAGAAATAATTTAGGATAAAGGGCTATTATATAAATGCATAGTTGCAAAACTGGTTTGTGATGTGGAGGAGGTGTAGAATCATAACGAAGAGTGAGGTAATATAAGGGCTACTTAACGAATTATACAATGATATTAAATGATATCTAGATAATATGGAGGGGATATTTCCAGCAATAGGATTCATGACGTGTAAATATTGATATATAGATTGAAGACCATCAAACAAAGGTGTGCAGATGTGCAAGGTGTGAACAAGTAAATATATGATATGGTATTGATATCTTAAATAAGTAAGAATACATGTAGACACAAATCTCTCTAATACTGGTGCTGAAAGGTGCAGGGCGGTAAAAGATAGTGCAAAAATGAAGGATCATCTTAAGGAGTCAAGAAATAAGCAGTGACAAGGTCTTCGAGGCATACAAAGTTGAAGGGTACCTATTGTGCTCATCTTACTTGTCATCTAAAATTCCATAAGAATAATTTTTTGTGGGTTTTCCTCTTGAAGAGGAAGAGGTTTTGGCCCTAGCTTGAAGAGCCTAAATTTGTGTCTCTTGTGTTTTTGGTGATTGAATTGATGAAATATATCATAAGTTAAGAATATAATACATAATTAAAATAAGTAAGCTAACAAGTAATTATCAAGAAAATAATTTGAATTAAACCTATCCCTACCTTATTCTCAACATTGAAGAATGATGGGACTTGGTGGATGTGTATAGATTACAAGGCATTGAATAAAATGTCACTAAGGAATAGATGTACCCTGGCCAATATAGATGATCTCTTGGATCAATTGCAGCATTAAAATACTTCACCAATTTGGACTTGAAGTCTATATATCATGAGGTTCGAGTTAAATAATAATATATATGGAGTACCACATTCAAAATGAGGCAAGGTTTGTATGAGTGGTTAGTCATGCCATTTTTCCTACGTAACGCACTAGCTATGTCTATGATATTAATGAATGTTATAATAAAACCTTTTATAGGTTCACTTGCTATTGTATATTTGGATGAAATAATGGTATACAGTGCTTCCTGGGAGGAACATATTTCACATTTCATGTAGGTTCTAGGAACATTGAAGCAGCACGAGATGCTAGAAAATATCAAGAAGTGTGAGTTTTCACATAAGTATTTGGTGTATCCAGGGTATGCGATCAATGGAGGAAAACTGAAGATAGATGCTTTGAAGATGAAGGCCATCATGAAATGACACTACCTGCTAATTTTTCTTACGTCAGGAATTTCATTAGGGAAGAAAATTACCCGAGGAAATTCATAGCCAAATTTTTTGGTAGTAGAAACACTGCTCCATGCCATAACAATAAGTGGAAGGAGTTTTAAGTGGGGGAAATGTTAGGAGAGGGATTTTTTTGGAGCTAAAGAAGAAGATCAGTCAAACACTAGTTCTGAAATAACAAAAATTACAATAGCCTTTTGAGGTGGAGACATATGGAAGTGGGTATGCTATGGGAGCTGTCTTAATGCATGGAGGAAGGAATGTGTGCTACCATTATGAAGTATTTTATGGGGTAGTTATTAACTACCCTACCCATGAAAAGGAGCTATATGCCATAGTGCTATCTATGAAGAAATGGAAGCCCTATATGATGGGAAAGGAGAAAGTAATCTACACATATCACTAGATTTTACAGTCCTCGCAGGCCCCGAGTAATCTACAATAGACGAGGCATTACAAGTGGATGGGTTTTACACAGTAATTTCATTTGGTGATCAAGTATAAGAAGGGAAGCAAAAAGGAGTTGGAGGACATGCTTTGAATTCCACCCAGATCAAATATTAAAGTGTTTAGGACTCTTATGCACATAGATTTATTCACTCGTGATGCATATAGAGAGGAATATTCAGAGGATCAGGAATTTAAGGAGGTATGTCATCAATTGCATAGTGAGAGTCATGTGTGTGATGACAACAATACCATTTAATACGATCTCTTGTATGGTTTACTATAAAGGTTGGATAAGATATGTGTTACTAAAGGTGAGTGATTGTAGCTGATTAGAGAGGGTGACACCTCCAAGTTTTCTAGGAACCTTGGTGTTGTGAAGACCATCGCTAACTTGCAAAGGTATGTGTATTGGCGCTAGATGCAAGAAAAAGCAGCTCGGTTCATAAGAGTATGCATGCTTTATTGTACCAGAAAGTCTAGCAATAGGAAATAGGTGGATATCATCCCTTACCTATAACTACTCATCCTTGGGAAACAATTTCCATGGATTTTGTGGGAGGTTTATCGACAACCATGAAGGGACATGCCTAACTATTCGTGGTAGTTTATAGGTTCGACAAGATGTGTGTTCTGATTCCCTCCAAAAATATTATTAGTGGGAAAGAAGCAACAAAATTGTTCTTTGGACATGTCTGGGTGCACTTTGGGATACCAGGGATCATTGTTTTAGATAGGGATACAAGATTTCTCAATGCATTCTAGACTACATTTTGTGAGAAGATGGACACAAAGTTCAAGATATAGATAACATTCCATCCATAGAAATATGGGTAAACAGAAGTAATCAACATGAATTCCATGCAGTTTCTAAGGGGATACAACAAGAAGCAACCGAAGACCTTTGACAAGAATATAATATATATAAAACATTATTACAATAGAGAATTTCACACTTCTTTAGGAAAGTCTTCATTTGATACTTCTTTTGGATATTTTCCACCTTCACCTTTAGATATTTTATATGGGAAGGGAGGAGTGAAGGAATATCTTATAGGAGATGTTTTGAGGGCTGAACATTTTATAGAGAATATCAAAGATATACATCTATAGGTACAAGAAAAACTACATAATTCGTAGGATAAGTATAGGGTGATACATGATCAACACAAAATAGAGAAATAGTTCAAGTTGGGTGACAAAGTGTGGATACAATTGAATAATGAGAGGTTGCAAATGCCTTGCAATAAAATAAAGGCTCTAAGGTATGCTCCCTTTTAGATACTTGAAAAGGTGGATAATAATGCCTATCAACTCAGTCTACCACCATATATTCCCATTTACTCAATTGGGAATTTGGATAATTTGAAACTCTCTGAACATTCCACGCTAGACTAAGAATATGAAAATGTTCTAACTTCTGTGGAGGACTTGGAACCTAATACTTGGGAAGATTTGACAGAAGACATAATTTTACAAAATAGGCTCATAACTACAAGAGACGGGAAACATGACCTGTGGAAAATTGGTTTTAAGGTACAGCTTCCAAGCAAATCTAAATGGTGCACGAGACAGAAGGTGGAGGAAAAATCTCCTCACCTAATTCATGAGACAATTTTGGGACCAAAAACCTCCCAAGATGGAGAGGTGTGATCCATATTGGATTATTATATTTTTTTCATTAGTCTCAATACATTTGGAGTGGAAAATATGGAGGAATAATTTTGATTCATCAAAAAATGTTTTTTTTGGGAATAATTTTCTCTCTTTAGCACTACACCATTGCATTCTATGCTACACACATAGATCTTTCCAACAATATAAGAAGCATGTCAATCGAAGTTTGCATGAAAAATTTATGCCACTCATAAGTTGACCTTCCTAATTTCACACTTATAATTCAAAAGGATGTCGTGTCAATCCCCATTATTGATGGAAAAAGGGATATCCACATGATTGTGATTTAAAATACTCTGGAAGAATCTAATTTATAACTGTAGTTAATATTTGATGTAGTCAAACTTAACCACTAGTAGGCTATCGGAATATGCTATAATCAGGCCACTAGGAGGAAGATGCATTCCATTATTTTGAGAGCAGTTTTTTCCATAGCTGAGTAAATATATCCAAGAGGGATTGGAGGTAGTGAAAAAAATGAGGATTTATGCACTTTAAGAGCCCATATGTCACAAGATTTACTTCTTTGTACCTGCAACCATATTTCCATATAGAGAAAAAAAGTGAAGCGACCTCACCTTCAAGTTGCATTTTCTCCCGATTTCCATTTGCATGCATGCACTAATTATAGTTAAATTTACAGATCTAGAGGTTAAACTAAACTATAATAGTGTTGATTTCATAATTTTAATATATCATTATCAGATCTATTGTGACGAACTTTCCAATAGAATATCAACGATATTTTACCGATCATCAGTTCTTCAAGATGGGTACAAATAATTCCTCGGGGCTTCCAATATAATCTTCAACAAGTCCTCATAATATCTTAAATATTGCCTTCATTAATCATCAAATATTTGCATCATCATTTGTCTAGTATGTGTCTCTACATCTCTTCATATTCCCAAAACAATATTCTACAAGGTTTCTCCATGAGAGCTTCAAGAATGCATCACGAGGTTAATAATAAATCTAATAATGATTCCAAGATACAACTTCTACAAATCTTCAACAATGCTTCTTGATATAAATATTTCTTCTAAACAAATTTTGCAAAACTATACTGACAACCTGTCTACAAAATAGGTACTATTATTGTGCTTCGAGAGATCGGAAAACTAAGGAAAATATTTTTCTTCCAAGTATGTGTAACTATTCCTCTATCCAATATCTTCAAAAATACTTTACTGATCCCAATACTATAACTTCAGCAAAGTTCTTCACAATCCAATACTATAGCTTCAATAAAGGTTTGAAAATCAAAAGTGTGGCTCCAACAAAAATCTACAAATTCAAACTCTTCAAAGAGTATCTTTTCATTGTAGCTCCAAGATTGTGCTTCACTTTGATCTAGTTATGTTATTAATGATATCAAAGGTATATAGGTATTCAGATATATTTTTCACTAGTCTATACTTATCCCAAAGAATAATTCTAAGGTTGATGGTTGTAATAGGTCTCAATATCACCAAACAATATTGAATCTTGTAACAAATAAGAACACAAAACAAGAGTGAACTCAGATTTAGATCCAAGTTATACCAAGATAATTCTTCATAGGTCTGTATGTTGGACTAGGCACCTTATATTGGATACCATAGGTCCAAAGTGTTTTTCACAGCCATCTACTACAAGTGGAATCACAAGTCCAAAAATATGCTTCCACGGAACCTTAACAGGTTCCACTATAGCTTTGAGAAAGATATTCGATATATGAAGTTTTATCCACAAAACACGTGTGAGTAAATTTACAAATCCCATCACATGTGCAATTTTTTCTCCACGTATGTATACAAAAAAATAGCTTAATATAAAATAATACCAGGAAATTTTCTCCAGGGAGATGACAACCAATTTAGACAATATAATCAGAATTCATCTAAATATCCAAAGTAATATTAATATTTTTATCTCGTTCAATTCACAATCCTACACTTCTTTTCTTATGTGAACCGAGTTAAATTTTTTCGAGAATGATCTTCCAAGGGTTTATATTTATATTTGTTTCAACTTATGGTGAAGGGGAACATAATTGACTTGGACAGGGCCGGAGGCTATTAAAGCTTACCTATAGAACTACATATTTAATTGTAATTAAAAAAAACTAAAAAAATTAGAGATACCGCTTCCCTCTTGCTCGGTGAAATTTTGTACGTCCCCAATCTATAAGTTAAATTTTTTTAAAATGTTTGGAGAATTTCATTAAAATGAAACTTCAACAACTTATTGTTCTCTAATTGATGAGAGAAATGCATTGGAAATTGTTAAGGAGAAATGACATCTTTCATGGATATACTTGGCCATAGACACATTAAGAGTGAAGATATTGTGTCATTGTAAAACCAAATAAAATATTATATTTTCAAGGATTATTATCATTTCTCATATATTTAATGGCTTATTTATTTGAAAACTACGTTTCCAATCATTACCAAAATGTCTGTCCTTTCACCAAGATTGTGAGGAACACTATGATATGAAATGCTCAGCTTCCTAAAGGAATCTAGATTGTTGAGACAAAGGCATGTCTAAGCTTTGAGGAATGTTGAATTGGGGTTTAAAAAGCATGTCTATCATTTTGGGGTAATGCTCAATTTGGCTTAATGCCCTATGCATGTTTTATATAGAAACATACAAAACATACAATGAAGTATTCATACTCCACCTTTCCACATTTATCAATGATAAATGATCCAAATAAATAAAAAGGGGTTTATGCATATCATGGAGTTATATACCTCTTGAAGAAAGATATTATCACAAAATTTCTCCAATTTCTTGGTTACTATGACTATTTACCAATCCTAGCGGAGAGTTT
Source organism: Pinus albicaulis (assembly GCA_034641835.2). Lineage (NCBI taxonomy): Eukaryota > Viridiplantae > Streptophyta > Pinopsida > Pinales > Pinaceae > Pinus > Pinus albicaulis. The sequence continues at coordinate 603,821,829 of CM076579.1, read as the reverse complement.
CTATATGCTCAACTACTTTCCACTTTTGGTGAGAAATCATAATCTAAAGTTTGCGAAAGTTACACTTCTAGTTCAAAAATATTCTTTATATCATATCTTTCAGTTCTCCAATTTCTACAAAAACTCTTCTTCAATTATCTTTCAAAATAATGCTTTATTACTAAATGATTGATAAGCTTTAAAGTTATCAAATTTGCTTCTTAATGATTGTTGTCTAACTTTTCAAGAAATCTATATCACCACAATATTCCTCCTCCTTATTTCAATAACAAGTCTATCAAAAACAACATTCTTAATATGTATATTGAACATTTGAAAATTTCATGAAAAAAACAACTAGCTAACTCAGTTATAGAAACTGACTCAAACTCTTCTTCTATCCAAGCATGCCACCACTTCCAAGCAACCAAAGCACATGTAGAACATGCATCACAAGCTCTATAGTTGTTGCACTCAAATAACACAAAAATCTCTGCACTTGTAAAAGTCCACCTGTTCCAACACAATAGATATTTTAAGAATCAATCTTATACCCAAGTGCTAGTAATCAAATAAAAGAAAAAAAATGTTAGCAAGTAAAAACAAGTAAGAATACAGATTATGGGTCAATACCTGAGCAAAAATTCCTAACTGTATATCAGAATCAGATATTTCAACCAGAACTTCCTCGCATTTAATACATCCTCCCTCTGCATTCTGGAGAGCCACAGTAGCAGGCTTTCTTTTTTATGTTACCATGAGAGTCAAGAACTTGACCGAGGCTGTAATTATAGTCGTAAGAAAGCTCCTCCATAGGAGTAATGTTATCAGCAGCAAAGAGCATGATATGAGGTAACTTTCTGTCATCATGGTCATAAAGAACATTCTGTGCGTAGAGATTAGGAGAACAACTGTGATTAATAAATCTTCCCACATTTCCACACTTGGCTGCATCAATAGTGAATCCGGCATCTTCAACCAAGTCACATGTATCATGAGCCTCCATGTCAGGCAGCAAACGAGAAAGATCATTACAAAGAGATTGATCCATGCTATTGCAATTGCGTCCAATATCAAAGAGGTACTCATCATTCCCAACACATTTTTCAGCATCAGTGTCAGAAAGAAGCTTACCAGTGTATTCACAAATAAAGCGACCAGAAGGTATGGAGTCTAATGATCTAACCCCCCAACCTCTCTTATCTGTCTTGAAAACCTCAAGGGTATATTGAACACCATGTTGACTCACTCTATTGTGACAAGTAGCACTACATTTACAAGACGGACCGCATTCATATACAATAGGCTTAGGATGCACAATAGCACCATCGTAATTAAATGGAAATTCTCCTCCATTTTTCCAAGCACATAAGCATTTGGAAGGATCTAAACACCCATCCTTACATTCACAACCCCTAGGAGGCGACCGGTTACACCAATGTGGATAAATAACCTCAGTTCTATACTCAAATTTTGGTAGACTTTCGTCATCAATAGTATTCACTGCACAAATGCATTTTCTCTCCTTGCCTCCAGATATGTCCCTAACACGTAGACCTTCACGAATAGAATATTTTTGTGCCCTCCCCATAAATTGCACTTCCTTCATGCCCAGCTCTGGCTGACCAGGCTGTCTTTTTAACTCGAATTTGAATACTGAGTATCCAGATGCCCCTTTATCATCCCAGCATTTCTGCACATCATAAAGCCCATCATATGTATATATTACATTGACTGTTCCTCTTCTGTTTGCTTGAATTCCAGTATTCTTTTGCTTGTGTCCACGGATAACTCTCACTGGTATCTTCTTTTCTATGTTGTTCTTGAGAGCCAAGTTTCCGCGTTCAAGCTTCTGGTCTTTGTTCTGCCTTTTGTCCCCAATGTAGTTATTTCCACCATGGCCGGTGTATATTAACAAATCCCCACCATCTATATCGTCTTCATAACCACCTGATATCACGATGCTGGTAGCCAGTGGCACATTTCCTTCTTTCAAGAAATCAATCCCAGCCTGTATCTGCCTATGAAGACCCACAATGCAGAGCTCAGTTCTATAATGAAATTGGTCTCCAACTTCTACTCCAGGAACAACTCCCACAATTTGTTTACCCGTATTGACATACCGATTATTTTCTCTCAAGATTTTCGAAGCCTTCAGATCCACACGCAGACATTTACCAGCTATTGCAGGGTCTTGAACTTGAGCTTCAGCATTCTGCAACAATTTCCTGCAAGCCATTTGAAATAATCTCAAGGCTTTTTTAACTTTTGATCTGATATGGACTTTTCTGAATTTAAAAACTGGATTAGCCAGAGATTTAGATGGCTGAAGCTTGGAGGCATTTGTCACAAGCCTAGGTAGATAGAGTGGACCTCTAGATTTGACATTCTGAGGAGTTGCCACACCCTTATAGGAAGACACTTTCTTAGTTCCAGTTGTATTATGTTGAGAACATAACCCTTGAACCTTGACTGTAGAATGTCCTGATTTGGCTTCTTTCTTGATCATATGAGGCACTACCTGATTCACATTATCTCTTTTAGGTTGCACCTTGAAATCTTGCAACGTTTTGTATCTTACTTGCCCAGAATGTTGAGAAAGATAGCACGATTCATTCAAAGCTGGTCTACAAGGCTGGATGTTTTCATTCAATCTGTTTCTAAAAGACGACATGTTTTTCTTCTCTTTGTTGGTAGAACCGTCTTCTTTGTTTCCAGCACCATCTTCTTTTTTCACATGATTAGACTCAAGGTTTCCTCGAAGTTTGACTCTTTCTTTAGCACTTGAATGATTATTAAATTTTGAATGCTGTTGACTGCTGCCCTTAACACCATCAGTATGGGACTTAGTGGCAGCGGATAATTGGTTCTGCTCCTTTTTTACCCTGGGAGAAATTCTACCATTACTAGAGATATAGTATGGAGAAGCTGAAACTGGTGGAGTGAGAAATTTCTGTGGAAAAGATTTATAGCTCACAGGTGCAACAGGAGATGCATATCTCCCACAGCCAGGAGGAAAATCACGGACTGCAGATGGCTTGATTGGGTTCTTAAGCTTAGGAATAAGGTTACTTTCCTCGGAAACATTGTTGTCCTTTTCAGTTATTCTTTTCACTAGAATTTTATTTGGAGCTTCACCATGATGAGGTTTGATACTCATACTAGTCTTTTGCTTCTTGAGTTTAAGAAAATGTACATGTTTGATGGGATCCTCCTTGTTCAGGTATTCTTCAATTCTGCGTTTTCCCAAAATGCTCTTACTAGCAGCATCATAATGGGAGCAACCAGCCTCACGAGAATATCTGAAATTGTTATATTCCAATTTGTTTCCCATTCCCACTTCAGGGTTCGCCAACCTGAATGTATTACTTCCAGTAGTTCTTCCTGTCCATATAAGAAAACGATCAACAGACTGGCAAATGCTTCAAAAAGACAGGCTCAGAAATCAGAAATACCATAAAGACTTGCAATAAGTTGATTACCACCACAGGAATAGTTTGCAAGATTCTAAGAAAATAATTAAAATAAAAAATAATGATCAACAGATTGGCAAATGTTTCAAAAAAGATAGGTGGAGAAATCAGAAATACCATAAGTTGATTACCACCATAGGAATAATTTGGAAGATTCTAACCAGGAAAATAAATAAATAAAAGATAATTTCATAGTACAATTAAGAAACAATCAAGTAGATTTCACAACAAAATAAATTACATAAGAAAATTTAACTAAGAAAGTTCAGAGGTTTATGCCATCTCGGCAGGCACAAGGGAGTATTGAAGATCATCCTAACCCAATATTTCTAAATGGTCGAAAGCAGGCGTATGCCTTATGGAATCAATTATGACTATTATAGATCCTAAGGTTATTTAAATAAAAAGACAGACAAATTGTAAGATTCTCATGCTCACCTGTAAGATTCTGAAAACAATCCGGTCATGAAACATTTATGAATATCAACCTATGGGAATGAACTCAACGGCTGAGGTTCATTGCCGTAAAGTGCAATTCAATGAAAAAGTGGATCATGGAGATCCTTCAAAGATTTAGGAATATTATTTATGCTGATGGCAGTTATTACTCAATCTGGTAATGCATTTTAATTGTTCTTCAATTGCTATGACAGAAATTGGGATTTTATCCATCTATATTTTTGAACCTGTAAATATTTGTAGCATCTACCAATCTGATCCAATAGGAATTTTATCAATTTAAAATGTTGATAAAAATTTGAACTTAAATATGCAGAATTTAAATAAGATTTAAAATCTGATATATTTGTAAAGTCTAAATCCTAGTTGGAATCATTATGAATTTCTTTTATGTGTGGGGATCATTATCAATTAATCGTAGTTTTTAGAGTGGTTTTGGGGGAAATCACAAGTTGTTTTCATCCCAAATACCTCTTTGGCCATAAATTACCATTAATTGTTTCAAGATGTTTTTGACTCCAACGCCATTGAATTTTGTATTGATAAATTACTAATTTTAAATCTCACCCAAAGTCCAACAAATATATCTATTTTAAGAATTTCAAGATTTTGGAGATTGCAAGGATTCCATTTGATTCTATAATCTCTTAAGGCATGGTTCTCTTGGCCTTGTGCTACAAAGAAACAACTTACAATCATAATTTTAGTTCTTTTGGTCTTGTGCTACAAAGCAACAAGATAAAATTATAATTTTAAAAATCAGCTAATCTGAACTAGAAATCAGCTAATCGGTGCAAGTTGTTCCTACTTCCAACCCTAACCCACCATGTTAGATCTTACATGGGTGGGAAAATCTAAGCCCTCTAGTGGTAGTTTTTTAGACACCAACAATTTTTTAGAAGTGATTTTGAAAAAAACCAATAGTTCAAAATAACTCATTGACCATACTATCAACCTTCTATTCTAAACCTGATTCAACCCTAGATTCAACCCTAATAAACCTGATTCAAACCATAGACGGTAGTTCCATCTATGAGGATCCGTAAAAGATTTAAGAATATTGTTTATGGAAATGGAAGTTATCGATCTAATAGAGTAATGATTTCATTTCACCAATCTAGATCTTTGATATATTTAAAAGAAATGTCTACCCAAAGCAGTCATTCATCTAATTGGAGGCTAATAATTTTTTATTGTGGCTCCTATGACAATAGAATTTTAACGATATAGAATTTTGATAATCTGACAGAATTGGTCGATTCAACTAAACAAAAAATCTTGGAATATTGGAATTTAGATTCAATAGAATATCTGAATATATCTGAAACATTGACTACTCCCCTCAAATTAGAATTTTACATCTCCAGAAATTTGACAATCTGGCAAAAGTTGCCGATTCAAACTTAACAAAATCTCGCAATCGGAAAAGTCGAAATCTAATGAAAATCTGATATCACATTATTAAAAAAATCCTTCACTTACTTGGTGCACCATTGCTGCACTTTCCCATCTTGAAAGATCACGGCAGTTGAGGGATAGTTCTCTTCACTTCAGCTCCAACGCAACAATGTGCAATAAAAGGCTTCTTACACAGAATGCTGCCGGATCAAATGTTTGTACAGTAGCAGACCCTGACACCCAGGATCACAAGATGCGTGGTTTGGAGATGTTACAGCTGGTACAGTTGAAAATATCGCCAAATTGACGAGCATTGGCACTTTTGGCATTCCTTTTATAGGGTTTAATACGTGGATTCTTTCAAGTCCATCTGGTCGGCTCCGTGAAATGGTGGACGTCTCACGAATGAAGTGTTTTCTTAAAACACAATTTAAATTTAACATCGAGATATCTTCCATATATTGGGTTTTACAATATTTTTTTGGGGTTAAAATATAATTATTAATGGTTTTTTTTTTTTTTTTTAAGTCTAATAGAGCACCACATTACCATTTATAGGGAGTGGATAAAAATAAAATTATTAATTAAAACATTATTAGGGATTTGTGTGATAAAATGTTTAAATGAGCATATTTTGTGAAAGCTTTTCTAATTATGAGAAATGAGATCTAGGAGCTAGTTTAGTTTAAATAGATAAAGAAAAGCTCCAAACTAAGGTTAGTTTGACTAGAAAAGAAACTTAATTATTTTAATTTAAAAATCAATTAATTATTAGTTATATATTATATAATTTTAATACATTTTTTAATTTAATAATATAATTTTAATATACATACTAAATACTAATTTAATTGGTTAATTAAAAGAATAATACTATATTCAATACATTATTTATAAAGAATAACTTTAAATATTATAATTAGCAAGTTTTATAGAATGAATTAATTTTAACCTATTAAAAGTCTACAGAGGCTAAAAAGAGTGACGACAAGAGGAAGGGGGAGGGGGATGGGGAAGGGAAGTGGAAGAGAAATGACAAGAGCGAAAACCACGAGGGAAGAAAAAACACCATCTAAGAGTGAAAGGAAGGGATCTAGCACCTACTAACACATCACCCATCATCCATGTTAATGTTAGGTCCCTATATTACTAGTATAGTCCCTTATTGTTGTTAATGTAACCCATTATTGTTATTATTGTACCCTTGTAACCCCCATTTTGTTATTATTATGCCCTTAAATTATTATTGTTAGGTCGGCTAGGATTACATTGTGGTCCACTAGGATTACATTATGGCCCCATGAACTCCTATTTATAGAAAGGAGGTTTTGTAAATTATATCATCCAAGATTTGTTCATTTATGTAATGTATTGGAGGTTGCCCCCTCGAAGTGGCTTATTTCTAAGGTGTTGATATCTCTTTTCTTCTATTTTTGGAACTGGTTACACAACATTTGGTATGAGAGCTTTGGATTCTAGGGTTTCGCTGCTCCAAACAGGTCATCGTGGCATTTTCGCTATAAATTTTTTTCTACGAAGTTTCAGAAGCTAAAATTTTTAGGGTACGAAGCTGAAATTCTGAGGAATAGTTTCTAAAAATTTTAGATCTTGGTACGCAATATTTTCGGAGATATGATCTGTAGAAGTTAGGTCCGTTTTGAGGCTCAAAACAGGTCATCGTGGAATTTGCGCTATAATTTTTTTTCTACGAAGATTCAGAATCTTAAACTCATATGGTGCGAAGCTGAAATCCTGAGGAAATTCGTCAAAAAATTTCAGAGCTTGGTTCGCAATATTTTTGGAGATATGATCTGTGGAAGGTAGTGCTTTTTCACGCTCCTGAATTTCATTTCAAAGAGGTGATCATGGGAAAATTTCAATAACTCTCTCTCTGGGCATCGGATTGGAGTTCCTTAAAAATTAGTCGCAAGTGCACAGACTGTAGTTTCTTGGCTATCAATTTCAGAGACAAATAATGAAACAGTGACACGTGGCAAGTCGTAAAAGTTCGCTCTACTGAACGAGTCCATAATTAGGTCATTGTGGGAGATTGGACACAACTTTGTCTTGGAGAATCCAAATCAGATCAGACCTATGGCATTCGAAATATAATTCAGAGGGCTACGTCGATACCGAAATTCAGATATTTAAGTACTGCAATCACATAGATAATCCAATTTTAATATCGAGCTCTTCAAAAGCAAGAAAAAGGTGTGTATTTTTTTCCGAATTGCATAAGTCTTGTTTGAAGAATCAATTTGAATTGATTCCAAGGGCATATTGTAGAATAGATATCGGTATTGGGTTCTAAAATATGCCCCGTAAAAATAATTCAACACCCATTAAGCCTTCAGAAGGGTCTACTATGACTCATGAAGATGAAGAATTGCAACATGATCTATCAAAATTACAAGAGCAAGTGCAACAAATTTCACTCTCGCAAAGAGCGACAAAAAATGAAATGGAAGTTTTGAAGAAAGGCGTGGAAGCTAAGATGGATGGCGTGGAAGCTAAGATGGATGGCATGGAAGCTATGATGGATGACATGAAAGACAACATGGAAAGCATGAAGAATGATCTCAAAGCAGACATCGAAGGTTTGACAAAGTTGATACAAGAAAGGTTTCCTAATGGTGAAAAGATAGTAGAAGAACCTCATGATGAGAAAAAAATAAATGTTAATCGTGATTTCATAAACTCTAATGTTTGCGGGAAGAACCACCATATTCCAAAAATGGATATGAGGAAGTTTGATGGAAAGGATCCTGTAACATGGATACTACGGATGGAGCAATATTTTGATCTCCATAATGTGAAAAACACACAAAAGGTACGCATTGCAACTTTACATTTAGAACCAAATACATTTGTATGGTATTGATGGCTTTGCTCCCGTAAAAAAATTATCACTTGGTCAATTTTTACGGAGGAAATGATAGCACATTATGAGGATACAAAGAGCAACACCTTCTTTAGCCAATTGATAAATCTCAAACAAAAGGGTTTAGTGGGGCAGCACATTGAGGATTTCCAAAAATTGAATATAAGGGTAACTGATATTCCAGAGGAAGTTAGGATTGATCTCTTCATAGGTACTCTAAAGGATAAAATCCAACATGAAGTTCATGTTTTGGAACCTGATTCATTGGAGAAGGCATTCAGGTTGGCAAGAAAAGTTGAATGTAAAATTATGGCGACAAGGAAGCCTACCACTCAATTCTATAAAGAAGGAAGTGTTGCTACGCCTAGATTTCTACAACCTACAAGGTTGACACCACAACAATTGGAAGAAAAAAGAGCAAAAGGGCTTTGCTACAGTTGTGATAGCAAATACACTAAAGGTCATAAGTGTGCTGAGAAGAAATTATTTTACATAGATTGTGAAAAGGAAGAAGAAAATGAACAAGAAGAGGATATACACCAGGAACCAACCCTAGAAGAGGAAGAAATGAGTCCGACCATATCGTGTAATGCATTGGTAGGAATTACCACTCCTCAAACTCTGAAGATAGAAGGACATATCAAGAAGAAAAAGGTAATAGTGTTGATTGATTCAGGTAGTACCCATAATTTTATTCATTGTAAGGTAGCCAAGGAATTGAATTGTTTCCTATACCCAGCACCAGAATGTCAAGTGATGGTTGCAAATGGAGGAACCATAAATTGCTCTGGAAAATGCCATAATATCAAGCTAACCATGGGGGAATATGTATTGACTAGTCCAATGCTTGCCATTCCTATGGGAGGTGCTGATGTTGTACTAGGAGTACAATGGTTACAATCTTTGGGGATGGTAGCCTTTAATTTTCAAGAACTTTTCTTGAAATTTTTTTCAGAAGGAAAGGAAGTCGAATTACGGGGTATTGCGGGGAAGCCAGGAAGGATAATAAGCTCTAATGTCATGACAAAGATTCTAAAGAAAGAAAAACGAGGCGTAATTGCACAATTATGCTCACTAGAAGTTCCAACATCAAAATCATCTATTTCTGCAGATCTCCAACAAGTCTTGGACAATCATTCCAAGGTGTTTGAAACTCCCAAAGGACCCCCACCTATTCGTGATCATGATCATGCTATTCATTTGATTCCAGGAAGTGTTCCTCCAAACATCAGGCCTTATAGATATCCTTACGTCCAAAAGAGCGAAATTGAACGTATGATTGCGGAAATGTTAGAGGCGGGTATAATTCAACCTAGTCAAAGTTCTTTCTCTGCTCCTGTAGTATTGGTACACAAGAAGGATGGATCATGTTGAATGTGTCCGGATTATAGGGAGCTCAATAAGCTCACCATTAAAGACAAATTTCCCATTCCTGTGATTGATGAATTATTGGATGAACTACATGGAGCAATTTATTTTACCAAGTTGGATCTTCATTCAGGATATCATCAAATTAGAATGAAGACTGAAGATATTCCAAAAACAGCATTTCGAACTCATGAGGGTCATTATGAATTTTTGGTCATGCCTTTTGGCCTTACCAATGCACCTTCCACATTTCAAGAGTTGATGAATTCCATTTTCAAACCCTTCCTTAGAAAATTTGTGCTAGTATTTTTTGATGATATACTAATCTACAACAAGTCTTGGAAGGAACATGTTGAACATGTTGACAGGGTGCTCAAACTATTGCAGGAGAAACAATTATATGCAAAAAAATCCAAATGTTTCTTTGGAGTACAAGAGGTGGAATATCTGGGTCAAATTGTATCTCACGAGGGTGTTAAAGTAGACCCTAACAAAATTAAAGCCATTAAGGAATGGAAAGTCCCCACAACCATAAAGAAGTTGCGAGGATTTCTCGGGTTAACAGGGTATTATCGCAAGTTTGTTAAGAATTATGGGAGAATAGCAGCACCTCTAACAGCATTATTGAAGAAAGATGCATTTTCATGGACTCCTGAAGCAACTAAGGCCTTTGAACGTCTTAAAGAGGCAATGTGCCTAGCACCGGTCTTAGCTACACCAGACTTTACAAAAACCTTTATTGTGGAATGTGATGCCTCAGGAAATGGAATTGGTGCAGTTTTAATGCAGGAAGGAAGACCCATTGCTTTTGAAAGTCATCCAATCAAAGGAAAGTATTTGCAGAAACCTATTTATGAGAAGGAAATGTTAGCAATACTGCATGCACTAAAGAAATGGCGAACTTACCTAATGGGAAGACACTTCAAGGTAAAAGCTGATCATGATAGTCTTAAACACTTTTTGGAACAAAGACTATCTTCAGAAGAGCAGCAAAAATGGGTCACAAAGATGTTGGGTTATGACTTTGAAATAATCTACAAAAAAGGAAAGCTTAATGTTGTTGCAGATGCACTCTCAACAAAGAATGAAGAGGTGGAAGCATTGCTTTGTGCCATTTCTATTATCCAACCAGATTGGATAACCGAAGCAAGAGATGAATGGAAGAAGGACAAAGATATATGGACACTCATTCAAAAGTTGCAGCAAGATCCTAGTACATCTGATACATTTAGTTGGAAAAATGATTCCTTATGGTACAAAGATCGCTTATATCTTTGTAAGAATTCCAACTAAAACAAAAGATTCTTCTGGAATTGCACACTTCTCCTTTAGGAGGACACTCAGGATTTTTAAAAACTTACCACAGGGTGAAGAAAGAATTTTTTTGGGATGGCCTTAAATCTGATATTCAAAAATTTGTGGCGGAATGTTTGGTTTGCCAGCAGAATAAAGTTGAGACAATTAAGACCCCGGGACTTCTACAACCTTTATCCATTCCAAGTCAACGTTGGGAGGAGATTTCAATGGATTTTATCATAGATTTACCTAAGTCCGAAGGAAAGAGTGTCATCATGGTGGTAGTTGATAGACTTACCAAGTATGCACACTTTTGTGCATTATCTCATCCATTTAAAGCAAGTACAGTTGCTACTACATTTATGGACATAATTCAAAAACTACATGGAAGCCCAAGGGTTATTGTGAGCGACAGAGATCCCATTTTTACTGGAAATTTTTGGACGGAGTTATTTTCTTGTTTGGGTACTCAATTAGCTCATAGCTCATCTTATCATCCTCAATATTATGGTCAAACTGAGATAGTAAATAAATGTTTGGAAGGATATCTTCGTTGTTTTGTATCTGATAAACAAACACAATGGGTCAAGTGGTTACCTCTTGCTGAATGGAGGTATAACACTTCCTTCCATACTGCAGCAAAAATGACCCCATTTATGGCACTTTATGGATATCATCCACCATCCATCAC